>VXAX01007434.1:3940329-4049749 GCA_013399835.1 Leptocoma aspasia | reverse complement strand
TCCCCCCTGCCGGGACCGCCCCGCGCGGCCGCCCCGGCACCGGGACAGCACCGGGACAGCACCGGGACAGCACCGACACCGCCCCCTCCCCCCTGCCGGGACCGCCCCGCGCGGCCGCCCCGGCACCGGCACCGGGAGCCGGACAGCACCGGCACCGCGAGGCACCGCCCCGCCCCGCGAGGCCGCGAGGAACCGGCCCCGAGAAGGGGACGGGGAATGGGACCGGCGCCGGGACTGGGACTTCACCGGCAACGGCACCGGGACTGGGACCATACCGGCATCGCGCTCCGCGCACGAACCGGGACTGGCACGGCACCGGGACCGGCGCTCCCGCCGGCGGCAGCCGCCGCGCACACCGAGTGTGCTCTGAGCGCGGCGGGCCCGGGGCGCACCGGGATGCTCCGTGCCCCGAGCAGCGCCGCAGCCCCGGCAGTGCGTGCGCGGCCCCGTGCCCGTGCTGCCGCCCCGGGGCCCGGTGCTAGGGACCGAGGGTGCTGCTCCCCACGGAGCAGCGCAGGGAATGGCAGCGGAGCCACCGTCCCGCCCGTCCGTCACACACACACCCTCCCGTCGCTGGGCACCGAGCTGTCCGCTTTCTCTCCGCGCCTCACACCAAGACCCAGTGTTTTGGTTTGTTTTGGGGTTTTTTGGGTGGAGAGGTAGTGCATCGACTGGTTTTCTTGATGCCCCAAGTGGTTTCTGTTGTTTCAGGTAGCAAATACCTGCGCTATCTCTGTCAGCATATTTCGAAACCTCTCTGCTCAACGAGAGTGTTCTGTAAATAAAACAATAACAACAAGGACTCTGTGGATTACGGTGCTGTGTACATTTGTATACAGATGTTGTTTAGCCCTCCAGCTGCTGATGGCTGTTCAATGAGGCCTGTGGGTGGGAGCACATGGGTGCTCACCCCATGCTCGCCCGTGCCATTCCACAGGGACACGAGCCAAAGCCTGGCAGGGCCATGGAGCACAGCACAGCCAGTGAGCCCGAGGCTTTTCTTTCGCTCTTGGTGCAACTGATATTGGGGCAACTAATGCCTGAGACAACTGCAGCCTTGCAAGAAAAAAGCAATAGGGAAAAAAAAAAAAGAGGTTTTTGGCTAAAGGAGTTTTCACCCCACCCCCAGTGTCCTGTCCTTCATGGAAAAGCAGCCGGGGCAGGACCATGGGTTTGTCACCCCCAGTTTGATTGATGTGCTCCAGTATTTAATTGATGTTACACAGAGGTGCTGCATTTTAGGAACCCCCAATCTCAGGTAGGGCTGGAAATGTCTGAGCTTCTCCTTCCCCTCCCCTCCCCACCACAGCATCTCAGCTTTTGCTTCCCTGTTCCTTGTGATCCCTCTGTTTCTGTGCCTGGCCAATCAGCCTAGAGCTGGATTTTCTAATATGCACAGCAGGCAGCAAAGAAAATAGTTTGTAAACACTCTCCCATACCTCTATAAATCATAAAACAACAACAACAAAAAAATACTTGCATCCTTTTTCCCCTCCTCTCAAGCAATTCTCTCTAAATAATTTCAGCAGTTACATGTGGTGTTTGGAGGTGATTTCTTCATGGTTTTCATCCTTGAGCAACCTCTCCTGTCTTTCCTATTTTTTCCAGTTGTCCATAATATTTTGAAAACATTTACACTCACAATAATAATAGGCAATTTTATCACAAAGATTCTAGGCATGAGAACTACTGAGTTCATTTGCTTCCATTTGGATCTCCAAAGTGAATGGATTGCAATATTTAATGAAAACTCTGTGTTCTGAAATTCAAGCCTTAAAATTATAAAGGTATTTCTGTGCTTTATATCCATCACTCTCTCACAGTTGTACATGTAAAAAAAATACGTTTGCCTCCAGTTTTATTTATTTTACATTATGAAATAACAAAGATGTGTGGTGAGTTAAAACCAATCCTGAATGCTAATACCTGCGAATTAAACGGAGAGAATAACAATGGCTTAATGTCTACACTAAATTAATATATACTATAAAAGATATGATGCATACTGGGTTGGTGTTCCCAGCAGAGCCATTATTTTGGAATGGGCTAAACAAACAATGATCATCCTTTCAGTAATGAGTGATGGTCTCCAGTCTGCTGCCTTCTCACTCACAGTATGTAAATTATGCTCTCGAGCTTTGATCCAGGGACCCAAAACATTTGCTTAGGCACTAAAGAAATGAAAATTGCTCTGAACTAGATAAAAGTAGGACAGAGCAGAGCTGTTAAGGTTTCACAGCACAGGCAAGATTCGATGTCTGGCAGGACAGCTGGTTTAAGCTAAGAGGTCAAGCAAAAGCACTGAGCAGCTAGTAACACCAGTGAAAAAAAATCTCCACCTCCTTCTCCACACACGGCATCCCCAGACACCCCAAACACGTGATCCCTGTTCCCACTCCTCACACAAGACCCTCTTCTGCTGGCACAGGGGATCCCCTCACCCCATGTCTCAGTGCATGGTCATGCCCAGATGAGCACATGGGTATGGCCACTGCTCCTCTCCCACCTACAAGTGTCCTCTGCCACTGGCTGGTCCCTTCTGCACCCACCCTGTCAGCAACTGCCTCCCTCCAGTACAGGAGGGCCAAGCTGAGCTGCTGAAGGATCTCATTTTGGGCTGACCCTCTCTTATTACCCACAAAACATTCAGAAAATCAGGGGTTTGTATGCAAAGGCACCCGTGTTTGCCCAGAGACAGATCAATAAAACAGCTTGTGCATCAAGCCCTAGATTGATCTTCACTGTTTTAGGAAACTGTTGTTAGCTCATCAGCTGGGGCTGATCATCACATCCCTGTGTACTTCCTGAAAACCTTTGTTTCCACAGGATCTGAATTTCACCTCTGCATTTGGCTGGCAAATGGTGGCTGCATGGCACCAACAAAAAGAAAACACAAATCAGCTTTGAGATAAGCAGGCTCTTCGTGTGTAAAACAGAGCTTTACCAGGCATTGAGGCCTCCAGCTTATTAAAAGGAGCAAAATCTCATATCAGTTCAGCCTGAGTAGGTCCCAGTGTCCACTGTTTGGTACAGGTAAGGACAGGAGTGCAGCCAGCTTGAACCCCCTGGGCAGATGGACAGGACTGGGCTGTGGCAGCCCTGGCCAGGGCTGGGGTAACCCCAGATGCTGAGGCACCCACACTGCTGGAAGGATGAAGACTTTTTCAGGTGTGCCTTATTTGCACAATAGCACAATTAGAATAACTTGATTAAAGGAAATGCAAACGAGCCATTAGGTTTGCTTTATCTCCTTGATTCATCTTATAGTACCTGTGCAGGGAGGGGGAGAAGATAGATGAAATAAGTACAGAAAAGCCTCCTGTGTCATGAAAATAACATATTTATTAAAATAACAAACACAGTCATCAGCAGCCCAACTGCTGCAGCTTTCCTTTATGGAATTGTCTATCTTGTCTGGAATAGCTGATGGCTAAACAGGTTTGTGGCCAGGGCATTCAAAACCACTTTTCCCATAATTTGTCCTCAAAGTGATGAAGTGGATGCTCCAGCCTTGTCCCCAGCTGCCCCAAAAGGACCTCTCCTCCACTACTTCCAAAAGATGTGCAAACCAGCAACTTTGATACTTTTACTTCTCCTTTGAGACTGGGTAAAACTGGATTATGGAGTCAAAAGGTATCACCAGGAGACAGACAGTGTTGAAGACACCACTCTACTCCCCAAGGAAACAAGTCTTAAAATGAGTGGAAAAGCACAGAGCAGTGAGATGGTCATTGCATGGGAGAAGCAGCAAAGCCAAGAGCAAGGGAATATCTGGGAAAGAACCAAAGAAAGGCTGTGATGGGAGAGAGGTGGAAGTCCTGCTAGCACCTCATAGAACAAGGCCCTTATCTAGTAAAGGGTATGCAAATGAGTGAAGGCATGGAGCAGTGGGGTGATGAGTAAACTAATTAGAAAATGAGGCTTGATTATTCATGGACTTGACATATCAGAGAGCAGCTAATCAAAAGAATAATACAAGTTTGCATATTCTTTGTGATGTGGCCATCAAAGTCTTCCTTCTTGTCACTATGGCATCACTGCTGCTCATTCCTAAAACCAAATACTTGAATCAAGTGTAACATCTTGCTCTGTATTAGGAGATGGGTCTTGGAAAGGCTGAGATGTTCAAAAGAGCTCTGTTTTTTCCAGTTATTGAACTGATCCTGCATTTATCTCTGCTTATAGATCTTGCCTCCCTGAATACAAACACTGCCCAAAGCTCTTTGGGTGTGTGGTAAACTGCACAGCCTTTAAAAGCTTGAGCCAAAGATCTCGATACTTAAGGGACCCACCTTGCAAGATAATTGCAAAATAATCCCTTACAGATTTATTTTGCTGTGGACTGATGCTAAATAAACTTTGTCTAAATGCCACATAGCATTTAGATGGACTTGGCAGGAGGTATTTGTACAGAATTTACTGGGTGCAGGAAGCTTTCAGGAGTACCTCCTTCCCAACACATGGCATCAGAAACCTTCTGTCCAGGCTGTTCACTGCAGCAAATCTTGGAGCCAGACAAAAGGCAGGCTAGCTTTCAAGTTACAAGGCATCAGCAGAATTTCCATTTCACACATAGATCTCGGTTCTGTGAAAGGTTTTAAAGGAAGATCTGATGTGGGACTGACACCTGGCCATGTACCAAGTGTCTGGGCAACAGTTGGAGGGTGAATGAATGATACTGCCCCATCACCACTGATCCTTTCCCAGCATGAAACTGGCTGAGAAACTGCTGAAACATCAAATTCCCTTTTGATGAGGACAGCCTGGGACAACTCCAGGGAACAGGATCCATGGGGATGAAAGGGCTCTTTCAAGTATGCCTCTGAATCAGTGGGAAAAGGGAGAAGTTGGGATAGCTCCTGCCACCGTTTGCTTGTCTGGATAATTACAGTGATGGGTATATTAATACCATCTGGCATTAGATCCAAAGAGCAACCAGGCATTGAAAGAGATTACTGGTGAGGTGTGTGAAGAACCCTTTTGGAGGTGCTTATGAGCAGATTAGGAGGAATTAGAAAGGGTGTGAGCCAACAAAGCCCAGGGCTGGAGGCCATATGGTCCAAGGGACACTTTGTGCCCACTTTGAAGATATATAATGCAAAACTGGTGTATCTGACCTAGTTCAGGACAAAACCTGGCAGCATTTGCCTGATTAAAGTAGGTAAGAGACTAAGATAATGTACAATAGTCTTCAACAGTGGTTTTACTCTGAAGTAAAAGGCTGTTAAAAGACTCATACGAATATTTGTTGAATCTTCCTAAAACCTAGGGGGAACCACATGGCCCTGAAGAAACAGTGAGAAAAGACATAACATTACCTCACACTATCTCAATAGGTAGTCCTGTATGGAGTGAAAGCAGTGGGATTTGGTCCAAAGGCATTCAAGACATCTGAAAGGTGAAATTTGCCCTTCACAGTGAAATTATTTCAGTTTAACAACACTGGTTTTTAAATAGATTTGGTTAAATTGGTACCACCCTTGTCTGGACACTCTTTAATCCTAGAGTAGTTAGTATCAATTTAACTTAATTTGGTGTCATTCTGTGTACAGACTGCATCTTGGATGCTGTATAAATATTTGCTTGTTGAAATTGATGCTGAATTTGGGCAACACAGCGTTGTGGAATTAACCTATGTGACAGAGGATCAGATGCAAGCGCAAAAAAAAATCTCAGGAACAGGTCTTAAATTTCAGATGACTTCATGCAATTAACTGGTTTTTAAAATGAACAGGAGCATAAATGAAGGTGAAGCAAAAATAATCTCAAACATTACCAAATAATAATAATAAAAGAAGCTTTGAGGACAGCTTCTTCCAGCAGCAGGGCTGAAGAATCTTCAGGGAGTGATCCCATAGTCCAGTGAAACAAAGAAATGCTCGTTTCACAGGGAGGTTTTGCAGCTGCAGATTTACCAGGAATAGCAAATAAATAATTCACAGTTTCTGAAGATGCGAAGATAAATTTTCTTTCTTTTGCTTCAAATCTAGGTCTGGCAAGCTGCTAAAGGCCTACAGCAAGCATCCCTCTATAAAATCGAAAATGAGGGACAAAGCAGGAGTTTCACATTCCAGTTATGCGTAAAAAGATTCCTAAAAAAGAAAAAGCTCCCTTTCCTCCATAACCCAACCCCTCCACACACACACATACACACTGCTGCTGTGAGTCCACAGGGAAACAGAATATTTGTGTTATATTACACAAACTTCTGGAAAGGAAAACAAAAATACAATCAAACATCTAAAATTTCATCACAACAGGATTCAGTAGAAAATCCCCAACTGGACTGGATGTAAATAACAGATATTGAGTGCAGCCATTTCTTGTGGTTTCCCAAAAATACTCAAGGTTCATAGCATTGCAATACTATGCAATAACTCACAGAAAACCGGGCAGTGTGAATTTATACATCCTGATCCTAAATTCAACCCCCTTGGCCTGGGCTGGCTTTCCCCAGGCACCCTGGGCCAGCCCTGTGTTGGCATTACTCCAGTCACAGGCTGCCCTTGGAATCCCTCTTTGCAGAGATGCTGCCAGTCCTGCATGTGCCTGAGCTGCCACTTCACTGGATCAAAATAGTAGCAGCTATTTTAATCTGCTGCTGGAATACATCTGAAGAAATTCCTTGCAATCCCTTCCTTCTGTTCCCAGCTGACACAGAGCCAGGTGGCAGGGAGTGCACGTACAGATCGTGTCCCCCAAGGCCTTCCTTGCCTTGGACAGGAGATGGGTGTGGGGTACCCACTCCGTGCTGTGAGCACCACTCCCCCCAGTGAGCATGGGCTGCTCAGCCTGGTCTCAGCCTCCTGCTCAGCACTTTGGGAGTGCTGAATCCATGGAAAGGATGGCTGGGGACCAGCAGAAGGCTCACCACAGCCTCAACATCCCCTCACCTGTCTGATGCCAGTGTGACTCCTTCATGCCTCAGGCTGAGGGTTGCACAGTCAAACACTTGCTATGTGACTACAGCATCCAGTCTGACACTGCTGAAATCAGAGTATCCAGCAGATGACCTTCCCTTGTGTCCTAAACCTTTGCTAACTGCTCATTGATATAATCAGAAATTAAGAGGCCAGAGGAGAGGGGGCCAATGCTTTGTTTCCTGCCCTCTCACAGGGACAGGGTCCACTGCTGTGTGTGTACACTGCTACTCACAGGTGTGCACTAGGTTACTGTGCAAGAATTACCTGTCCAAAGAGATGATGGGATGATATTATTATAATGTTTGAGCCTGGCTCCAATCATTTTCCTGCTCATCTTTCCCTGTTAAAGATAAGCAACACATAATGCTGGCCTTGCACATTAAGGGGTGGAGGACAGCGCTTCTCAGCATCAAAATTTAGGAGATTCCCTACAAGCTTATGTGTCCTCCTGCTGCATAGAGCTTTTATGGACCTGCCTAAGTCCCAAGTGATACAACAGTTTTCCAAGAGCTCCCTCTAACTCTGAATTTTTGAGAGACTTAGGATAATTAATCTGGCTGTGACACTATGCAGAACACTCTAACAACCAGAAGAAAAATAACTTATAAAAAATATTATTTTCTTTCATGCAAAGAATCAAGCTTTAAATGATTCCATCTGTCACTTTCATCTGCACCCTGTTTCATTGGCTGGATTTTGCTCATTAAGATAAATTTCAAGCCAGCAGATAATTTTTACCTTCAGGGCTTTGATGAAATGTCGTGTTTGGGACTCCCTCCCCTCCTCCATTTTTGACAGCCTTGACAGAGGAATAACTGTTTCTCTCTTATGCTGCTTTCCAATTGTATGGAATGGCTTTGACCTTCCAAAAGGGAAATATGCTACAGTCAAATTCCTTCTGCTTTCCCCATGGGACTAGGAGCTGGCCAAACCCTTCCAATAAAAGTTTCCCACTCGACCTTGCATCATAAAACCCTCTTTTCTTTATTACTCCATCTCCTCAAAACTTCCTTAGCAAACCTCTAGCCCTTTCAAAAGGTGGGCTGGAGAGCTTCCATGCTATGCAAATGGTTCAAACATCTTTGTTTCTTCCCTGAAAAGACACAAAAGGAATTTGTTGGATTCCTTACCTCGTAACCAAACACAACTGTACACTGTGCACTCTGTGTGTCACAGCTCCCTGTGCTTTCTGCCCCAATGACTTATTTTACTCTAAGTGTTAATTATACATTGGAATGGTTTCATGAGGGATGTGATAAATCATCTGCCACTTAGAGTCTTTAAATCAAGGCTGGGTGTTTTCAGTGGGGTCCTGCTCTGTGCCTGGAGCACACAGGGGCTCCCAGTGCATTTACAGGAGGGTATATAATCACATGGTCATAGTCAGCCAAGGTATTGAGGAATTAGGGGATGAGAGGGAGGGCTTTTGTCATGCAGGATGTAAGATTAGTTGGACTTAATGGCCTGTTTTGGCCTTTAAATCTATGAATAGGGAAAAGGAAAGAGGAAAAAGAAAACAAAAAAGAACAAAAGTCCCTATTACAGCCAGATGTTTCTGCCTTCTGAAAGCAGAGCCAGAGGGACTGCAGGCAGCTGGAGCTAGAAATGAGTGCTGGGCACTCCTTTGCACTGCCCCTGCTCCCAGAGCTCCCCAAGCTCTCCTAAGCTCCCCAAACAGGTCCTGGCAAGCAAAGCCAGGAGCCCAAGCCCACTGGGATTTGCTGACGTCTTTCAGAAAACAACAGACGTGAGCACACATACAATGCTCAAATGATTTTCAATTTCTTTCCTCCCTTGAGGTCATTTTAGGTGTTCCAGAACTAGAAATCTAATGCTTTTTCTATTTCTAAATTAAGCTAATTAAAATTTTAATCTGGTGGACATTATCTTATTGCATAATTAGAAGAGCTTATATTGCAGTGGTTTGGTTAGTACCAATCCTTTTTGCTTTAAATTGTGTTTCATTAATTGAACAGGGCTTAGATAGGTGCTTATAAGGTCCTAAGCCAACTATCTGTTCTTAACAAAATACTCAATTCTCCCTTTCAGCTATGCCTGCTCTGAGCCTGCAAGCTTTATGCTATAATAGTTTTCCCTTAGTGAAGGGTGGGTTATTACACCCATGGTCCACATGGGAATTTCAGGAACTCTAGGCACCCTCACAAACACCATTGTAGGCTGACTTCACAGAGCAAACACAAAGGATCCTTGCTGGAAAATGGCAAATCCAAACCCTACCCACTGACTTGCTGATATCATCTGCTTAACCATGGGTTAGTGCATAATCAACTACTCTCAGTTAACTATTAAGTCCCAAAGAATCTTTCCATAGACTATACTGGTATTACTCTGCCATACATTTAAAAGACTTTTAAAAGAGATTACTGTTAGCTCATTTAGCTCATCTGCATACCTAAAATTCAGCTAAGCCCTCTATTGTGTTACCTGCTATTATTTCAGACCGTTGGACTTTCAAACTCCTGTGGAAATAGAAAGGGATTAAACTCATCTATAGAGATATAAAACAATTTAAGAAGTTGCTTTTCAATACTTCCCATAGGGCCCTGTGCAGAGTAGGACCTGGGGTCTGGCAGAACCCTTCCCACTGGTTATCCATCCCACCAGGAGCCAGCTTCCCTCCAGGACTTTCGACCCAGTGTTTTCCAAAGGCACTGAATTTCCTGAAAGCATACATAACATGTTAAACCACAATTTATCTACTCCTGGGGCTAAGGCACCCCAACTGGTGAACGTAAATCACTCGGAGTATTTATGATGTACTGACACATTTCCATTCTAAAGTAGGAGTCCGACACACATAAATCCTCATAAATGCTTCTCTGGAGCCATCCCAATCCCATTCACCCCAGACAGGGTCACCAAATCTGCATGGGAACCTCCACAATGCCTGAGGCTGATGTGGATGGACCGAGGGCTCTGCTTCTACCACAACAAATGAGTAAATAATTACATTAATAATGAGCCAGACCTTCCAGCTGGCCAAGTCACAGGAGCCAGGGCATTTTTGCTAAACAATTTCAGATTAAAGAAAAGCAAGCAACCTTCTGTCAAAACTAAACAGCTCCGTGCAGCAGAAATCCCTTAGATAAAAATAGCTATTTCTCCATAAGGAAAGCAGAAAACAATTCAGTATAAAAATTGTTGGGGTTTTTTTTCCGGTTTTTGGGTTTTTTTGTTTGGTTTGGTTTTTGGTTTTTATGTGGTTTTTGTTTGTTTGTTTTTGGTTTGTTTGTTTGTTTGTTTTGGGTTTTGGTAGTTTTTTGTTTGTTTTTGGTTTTGTTTTTTTTTTTTCCCAAAACACACACAAAAACCCTCAGAAGAAGATTTGAAAACAGATTATTCCTCAGGTATCAGCTTCTTCTGAAAAGATGGAGAGTTTTAGTAGAAGGTTGCATCCGAGATATTAAAAAAAAAAAAAAAAAAGCGCAATTTTGTTAGGCTCTATTGTCAGCTCCCCTTCATGAGCTGCTTTGGGATTAAGGGGCTGCCAGCAGCCCGGGTAGCCAGCAGGGAATGGTGTGGATCCGTGGGGATGCGGAGCTCTCAGCATGGCAGGGAGCCGGGAGGTGCCCGCAGCAAACCTGCAGCTCCCGGCGCGGGCTTGGGGACCTGCTGCGACACGGGGACAGCCCGCGGAGCTGCGTCTCACAAAGCTGAGCTCAAACATTCGCCTGCTCTTCCAGGTCCCGCTTGGAAATCGACACGAAGTTGCTCCACAGCTGCAAAACAGACAGCGCTTCAGCAGAATCCATTTCCGAACCAATAATTCATTTCCAGAGTAGTCAGTGACTCTGCCCAAGGTGAGTCCCAGCAGCCCTCTCTGCATTTAATTTGCACACTGGTTTTGTTCAGGATGCAGTCCCTGCATCGCCACCTCTCCAACACTGGCATTTTCCAGGCTGACAGCCAAAGGGATGCTTAGGCAGGCATTCCTGCAGACAGAAAGCTAAAGCTGGTTTGCTTTACATTTGCTCTGAGAGGAGCAGGATGGAGAACAATGGTTTGCATCCAGGCAAGATAGCTGAGCTCATCACTCAGACAGAGCTTGCTTGCAATGAGTGTTCCAGAATGCTCGAGGGAGGGAATGGTCTCTGCTGACCAGACCCTCTACCTCCCTGCCCCCACTGCCTCTAGAGTTGTGCTCTCACTTAGGTGATGTCAAAACTCAAGGTGTATTTGCTGTGAAGACAAGGGCTCACACCCCATTGTGTCACCCTCCTTGAATTCCCTTTCAGGGATCCTGAAGAATGGGACCACAGCAATGTTGATGGGAAGAGCCTCTCATCCAGCCTCCTCCTCAAAACAGGGTTATCACCAGCACTAAATAAGCTTGGCTATGGCTTTGTCTAGCCAGAGCATAAAAACCTTCCAGGCTGTGGATGCCACAATCCCAGTGGATGACCATGCATCTGTCTCACAGAGAAGTTTCCCTGATGCCCAGTTTGAGACTCCCAAGCAGCTGTTGCCCTTTGTAACATCATTTGCCTTTACTAAGAAGAGTTTGGCTCCATCATTTCTGCAGGTTGCTGTAGGTTGCCATGATCTCACTCCTTCACCAACCCAAACTAGCCCAAGGCACGTCAGCCAGAACCTTGAAGGGCATCCCAAACCCCAGAAATCTCCCTCCTCTTCAGTTTCTTCAGCCAAACTGGGATCAGCCAGTTCTAGTAGGACAGGTCTAGGTCTTGGTCTGTACTTCACAACATACATCTCAGTCCCTTCGACCCAGCCAAGAAAAGCCTGCTCATGGCACCACTGAGGGGGGCACAAAGGTCTCCCACACATATTCTCCAACAGCAGTGCTGAGGCACACATGCTAAGCAGGCAGAAAAAAGAAACCATTCAGTTATTATTTGTCCTGCTCACTGAGGTGTCTGAAAACTGCAGCTTGGGCAGGCATTAAGCAGCTACAGCCTCAGTGGCTCAGTAGATGCCCACTATTTGGTGGCCTCCAGCTACGTCCTAAAGCCTTCTCAGTCTCCAGCCTGACTAAAGCCCGCCCTTTCCACTTAACTTAACAGTTTACATGGCAAAACAGCTTCCCAAAGTATTCCTGTGGCACACCAAACAATCTTCCTGTCAAGACTCAAATTTCAGTGTGATTGGTAATGAGTGCACCAGGCATCAGAACTAGGTTATTAAAATATCTTTCAGGATGAACAATGTAAAATAAATGTGGATAAATTGTATTATTCTGGGTCATTTAATTTTAAGTGCAGCAGCCTCTATATTTTTTTGCCACTTAAACGATATGCAGCATGAAACAGCACAAATAAATACAGATGTAGAGAATGTTAGATACACTTTGTAAGAGCAAATTATGCACGTTCACATTTCATTCTACTTAGATCAAAATTAGACGGTTTTCCTCCATTATCTCAGTGGATACACTAAAAGTCAGTGATTTATGAAAGAAACCGGTGTGAATGCCATTATAATTGATTAAACTAAGAGACTGGTGACCTACTTATAGATATACAAATATGATTATAATTGTGCAGTAAGTAATTGAATGTTCTGCAGGACTTCTTTATAATGTGACTGTAATGCATAAAAATAAGAGGTAGAATAAAGGCTTCAATGCTGTGCATGCTCTGAGACCCTAGAGAGAGGCGCTGAGTGCTTCCTGCTCTCTCCTGTCAAAGGGAATTGGTGTTGGGACCCTGGAGAATCAACCCCCTCCTGAATAGCAGCATTTCCCTGAAATAGCCTGTCCTGTGGACAAAAGGCTCCACTGTGCTTTGTGCCTGAGATAACTTTGGACACCCTGAGCAGATCTCGTTGTCTGGGAGATGCTGCACACAGACCCCTCCTGAGTCATCTCTACTGGAGCCCTTTTCAAAGACTTCCTTTGCGCCAAGAGAGGGAGACAGGCCAGAGGTCATGAGGAAATAAAATGAAGTTATGGGTTCCTATTTCTAAGCCACCCCTTTGCAGTGGGACTCAGCACTGCCTAGTGGGTCTGGGAGCCTACCAAACCTCAGGTCTCTGCCAGCTGTGACTCTGAGTCCAGCAGTGCTGCCATGTCTGCTAACGCGTACGAGCACCCACTGGCGTGTGCTACAGTCACAGACACAGCAAAGAGCAAGAGCATCTCCCTGCCTCCAGTGTTTTGCAATCCACATACACAACAGGAGGCAACAGATGAAGGCAGTCCCCAAGTGCTGGTAGCTCATGGGTTGAAGCCTAAAGACCTTACCTAGACCATGCAGAAGGGTGTAAACTGCAATCCCAGGCAGTGCTCCTTGCTAATGAAGTTTCCCAACACCTCGGCAGTGTGTATCCTGCTGGACAATGTGCCAACATCACCCAGCCCACAGCTGCCTGGAGGCCCTCATGGCATTATTATGTGTCACAGATTTTGCTGTATCTTTTGCTGCCAGTCACTTCTTCTGACTTAATTTGCCTGAACTCCTCTGCATGGACACGGGCGGCAGAGCTAACCTTTGACAACGACACACACCAGCTCTCTGCAGAACAAAATTCTAGATTCCCAATTTGAATGACTAAATATACCAGAGCCCAGTGATGAATTATTTAAAATCTATACAAATTTTGGTGCTGCATACTGAGCTAGAGACTTGAATGCACCTCTGCAATTATGAGTCCCTCTGCCTACAGCTCCATCATGGAAAAGCATCCATTTAAAGCCCCTGGGATAAATGATCTGTTACAATTCCCTGGACTGGAAACCCTGGAGATGATGTGGGAGCCAGGAGTTGCTAGGATGGGATTGAGTTAATTAGCACTGTGTCTGAGGAGAGCCGTAACAGCATAATGAAACAAATAGAATAAAAGCAGTTTAAAGTGACTCCAGTGGATTGATGGGCGCACGCTGCTGACTGTGGAACAGTCAGATTGTACCCATGCCTGCATGGCTCTGCATTTGTCATGCATTGCTCACGCTGGGGGAGAGGGATGAGGAAGAGGGTGGCTCACTGCAGCTCTACAAGAACTCTCTGGCATGATGTGTGTTAGGGGCAGAAAGGTGGAAACCATTGCCAGCAGCCCCATGCTGCCAGAGCACACCTGGCTCAGTGTCAGCCCTGCTTGTGGAGAGCCAAAGCCACCACCCCCTAAATCCTCATGCAGGATGGGGTCATGTCCAGCCCACACAGCTCCTCAGAAGCCACAGCCAGGGATGCACTGTAGCAGCAGGAATGCCTGGCTTCCCAAGAATAACCTTGTACACAGCTCCTGCATCAGCTGTAGGTGTCCCACTGCTGTTGAGGGGTCCTGGCAGGGCTTGCAGGACTCCTCTCTCCTTGCACCCTACCATGGGCTTTGTCAAGCACATGCTTTGCTGTGCCCTGCAGCAGAACAGTGTGTCCAGTCAGCTGCAGAGCCCCAGATATTTAGAGCACATCCCAGAGAAAAGTTTGCATCCTACCTTCCAAGGAGTTGCCTTTGAGCTCAGCATTCAAGTGATTGGATATAGATGGCCATGTTTGATTTCTTCATCCATCCTGATGAAGCATTTCCAGTGCTGAGAGCCACCAAGGGATGACTGACAGGTTCTGCTTTTTCAGTGTGTTTTGCATTCTTTTCAATATTCTGTTGTCTGGAAGAGGAATATGCTGGCCCCAGCAGTGCTGCATTTGAGAGAGGTTCTGGCTTCTTCAGCATAAATTGTTCAGTGTATTTTTACAGTCGGCATAAAAATACTGACACTGCTGGTATGGATAACTCTATTATCATGCCTGGGGCCAATAAAGAAAGTGTAAGGAAAAAAAAGAAACCCACAAGTTAAACCCCTGCTTTACAGCAATCACACTCTTCCTTTTAATTTTTAAACTTCTCAAATTCCAGCTTCCATTAAAATGAATCAGTAAAAGATAAAGAGAACTGCCAAGCTGCATTGTTTTGAAGCAGAGAGATGACTCCCAGCTCGGCCAACCATTCTGACTGCCAAATATAATATACACTAAAATGATAAAGCATAACAATGCAAAAGACCACATACTATCTCTATCTCTACCACAGGGAACTGGAGCTGTGCCCAGCAGTGGGATCTAGTCCTAAGCATTGCCCATCTACCAAAAACTAGAGAGAACTACTGGGGACAGGTAGCAGCTATTAGCTGAGCTACTGAAATGATATCTGCAGCTTTGCTTAAACAAGAGGAGCATAAATAAACCCAGTCTGGCCTTCTCCTTAGTCAAAGTCCTTACTGCTGCTGCAGAGGCATTTATGTTGTGGCTTTGCCCAGCCCATTATTGCCAAAGAGCCTGACCCACACAAGCCACATAGGAATTCCATTGCTCCAGCACCATGACATGTCTCTTTCTACAGAGCTGTTCCTCATTCCTACCAGCAGCAGCTGGGCCAAACCCTCACTTTTTGCTTGCCCCATTCACTTCAGTTCTCTCCTCCTTTCAGCTGCACTCCACAAATCCAAGCTAATGAGAGCTGTGGGGCCAAACAAATCCTTGTGGGCAGTACCTGTGACACTCTCATCTCTCCACATACATCAGCTGCTCTTCCTTCCTGAGCAGCTTGGAGTAAAGACAGACCTGCAGTGAAATAATCCCAGTTTCAAGGCCATTGCAGAAATTACAAATGACTTGCTTCCAGTTGGATGCAACGCTTACTAATTTCCCACCAGCACTCAGGTGGCAAGTTTGCCACATGAATAATTACGTGTCCAGAAAAGTGTTCCACTGGTAGGGTTATTAGCAGGAAAACAGGAATTCAGTTGGAAAGCATTAATAAAGCTCAAAGACAACAGCTGTTATGGTGATTGATCCACTATCCAAGTGTACACAACTCATACAGGATGAAGGAGCAGAGGTTATTGCACAGGGAGGATATACTGAGAACGGGAAAGGAGGCAGGGTTGCTATAGAGGCCAGGGATAAAAATTGGTAGTATCAGGTTCAAAAGCATTTAAAAACCCCACACATCTTTTCCAAACCTGACTCAAAAATAAATTTTAGTAGTTTGCAGCATTTGTTGCTTAGAATGTTACTTAATTTCTTTTAATACACATGGGTAATGGAAGCAGAAGAGTTTTGTGTGTGACACAGAGAAATTTCTGTTTATTCCCCAGGATCAGCAGATGCTGCAGTGTGAAGGCTCCAGATGCCCCAAGGAACACACCCAAATGTGCCCAGTGCACCCATCCCTTCCTTCTGAGGGGAGTGATGAAATCACCAAGCTCATTCAAAGGCTGAAAGAAGGATTAAGGAGAGAACAGAATTGCCCATTGAAATGCCAGGAATTTCTGGCTCACTGTGCCCAATCTGGTTCAGGCTCTCCTGCTCACAAATAGCTGCACATTGGGAACAGGACTCCTTTCTGCTTGGGTGCATCAGGAGTTTTTGGTCTGTTTGGATAAGGATGCTGGTAAGAAAAGGAGAAAGTGAACTAAGGTGGCATGTTTGGCATGTAGGAACATGCTGTGCTCTTCTGCAGCTCCCTCTGCCTTCCTGGAAACATCATTTTCTGCAGGGATATCCCATCCATCCCAGCAGTATTGCCTTTGCAAGAGCTGAAAGGATAACCCATGGTCATAGCAGAGACAGAGCTGTGGGAATTCAGGTCCCTCCATGCAGGACCATCACTAGGGCTGGGAGCAGGCTGTGATCCACCCCAAAGTGCTCACATCATGGCATTACAGGCTGTGCCAACTGCACCATAGGGTGTTGAGCTCACTGCAGTATGTTTCCTTACAAAAGGAAACAAAAACAAACTCTTTCCAGTTTATTATTTCAGCTAATTATATGAACCAATGGTATTTCATCCAAGCCATTTTAGGAAAATAAGTTGAGAATGTTTGCAAAACCAAAGCAACCATTTTTCTCCTGCCAGGGTGGCAGATGCAAACATAAAGAGTAACATGTTCATACATCTCCAATCTCAACTTCTTATGAAACAAAATAAAAGCAATCTGGTTGTGAACTGATGCAAAGCAAATACAGTATTTCAGAACATGCCACATTTAGTTGGTGGGGCTGATTTATATGATGCAATTTAAAGACCAGTGTGCAAATATGGAGGGGAAGACTATTTCCCCTTCACACTTTCTTACCTTGCAGCCATTGTTTTTGTTCTGCATGTAAGTGAGGAGCCCTTGGCCCATGCAGCAGCTGCCTTTGAAGGATGAGCACTGACAGGTTTCTATGGCACTTCCAAAAAGGGTTGTTTTACAGGCCAGAGGTTCCCTTCGTCATACTGAACATTCTGCCATTTATTGTGTGATCCGTGAGACATTGCACAGCGGTCTTCAAAACAAACACTGCCAAAAGATCCCCTGCCCAACTTCAATTTGCTGGCACTACCTCTATTCCCAATTTACAGCTGGAAGGAGAGGCAGGGAGAAGGCAGCCAGAGGCTCCCTAGGGAAGTGGTGGAGTGATCAGCCCTGGAAGTGGCCAAAACATGAGTAGATGTGGCACTTCACAGTATGGTTTAGTAGGAATGCTGGCATTTGCTGGAAGGCTGGACTTGATGAACTGGGAGGTCTTTTCCAACTATGATTCCATGGTTCTGTGACATTCCTCAGGGCATCTCTGTGCCCTGAAGGTCAGTGCTGGCAGAGCTGCAGCCAGCCTGAGCCTGGGATGGCAGCTTGGGATTGCCCCATGCTGCACCATCTCCATTGTCACACATCATCTGAGAGGCAAACAGCCCATCGTGTTTGACGTTTCCACAACTCTTTTTCTGAGGAAGTGCTGCTCCAGCCATCATCTCTGTTCTGTTTTTAGATTTCATGGTCAGTTTCCAAGATTTAGTGGCTTTTCAGCAGGCACAAGAGCACCTCAGTTGTGTGGCACTGCAGTCCTGCTTAGAGATAATTGCCGAAGTAAATCAGAAGCAAGGGGAGACCTAGTAATAAAATGGAAATCACATGTTTTAAAAGTGAAATTAAAAATAAAGTAAAAAAGGAGGAGAACAAAATACCACCAGGATAATTGTCATTTTCATTAAGGACATCACTACAGGATTTCCAAAACAGGTCCAGTCCCAGTTTTCAGTTTTCATCTGACCTTGATCCATCATTTTGCAATTAATCTAGGCATCCATTTGTTAGGGACCTGCAGGCTTTCTGAATGAAATCCTCCAGCCATCCCTCATGGGCTGCAATCAGGAAGAATGCCAAGTGCTCTGGATGGTTGCTGCTGCCTTGAACAGAAGTGCTCCTGAGTCCCTCCCCAGCTCAACCCCATCCCACTCCCTGTGGCCTGGAAGAACCAAAGCTTGAAGTCTCCACATGGCCAAATCCTTGTTTTATATCCAGACACCCCCATTATTTTGGGCTGCATCAGCCCCATAGCATCACAGGCTAGTGCAAGACACCACCAGGTTGGGGTTGCTCTAAGTTACACTTCCCAAGAGAGAGGGAGGTCAACAACAACAGTAAATACATGAATTTAGTGCTGTCTTTGCTGTTTCCCTCTTGTTGCCAGCAGTTGCATTTGGGCATTTTGCACACCTGTGGTGCGAGGGGTGCTCTTGAAAAGGGCTGAATCCCAGGACTTGGGGAGCCCTGATATCTGGATTTCATGAGCAAGGCAAAACAGCCACTCTGAATTAAAGGAACATCTTATGGCAATGTCAATAAACAGATTTGCTAATTAATACCAGTTCAATTACATTCATTTAGTACTCAGATTGCTAACCAAAGCTCTTCTTCCCTCACATCTGCAAAACTTCAACTTGAGGTTGGGCATTTCCCTCAGCTTCAGGAGGAATCTGGCAGCTCCTGGGGCAATGAGCTGCAATGTGAACTGCTGGACTGCCCAGCCCTGCTGGTGGCTGCAGGATCCCCAAGACATTCCAGGACTTTTCTGCAGTGAAATATGCTTGATATGGAGGTCAGGCAAACTGTGCTGTGCTGCACTCAGAAGCTTTTTTCCAATTAGCACTGAAGACAGTCTCCAGTCTCAAAGTTCAGATATTCAAAGTCTGAGGGTTGTTTAAGGTTGAGCTTGGTTGAGCTGGACTAGACCTCCATTATTTTCTCAACACTGGCTTTTCTGTCATCTTTATCTATTATGCTTAATACTCCCTTAATGAGACTTTCCATGAACTTCTTCTGGGATGTGCCATACTCCTTTTTCTTGTGATGAGAAGCATTCCCCCAGAACACAGCCATGACTTGATGGCTCAAATTTGCAAAGTCACTTTCTTTTTTATGCAAATCTGGTTATCAGTGCAAAAAGAGACCCCTTCATTTTCACAGCAAAGTGGCCTGTTCTGCTTCAAAAAGACTCTGGATGTTTCCATAATTACACACTGACCTGTGTTGAACAAGTCAGCTCAAAGGCTATTTTATCTCAGCATGACCAGACTTTATCAGATTTATTCTATCTAAAGAAAGTTACACCACAAATAAATAACTTCAGTGGTAAATTGCAGTATGAGAAAAGCAAATTATTTGGCAACTATTCCCCTTTTCTTCTCCTCCTTAGTCACCTGGTTTATAGGGCTATTAACAAATTCACCCTGGCTAAAAATGTAGCCTTAGGATAGAAGAGACAACCTCACCGCTTTTCCACTTCATGAAGTTTTATTTTGAGTTCCTTTTTCCTCTTGCCCTCTAGAGACTTCTCTGAGACACTTTCTGATTCTCTGCTGCCAGTCTGGGAGGGTGGCCAGGAGATGAAACAAGGGGACTTTTTTGGTGCCTTCCCTGAAGGACAATGGCTCCTTGCTGTAACTACAGTCCTGCAAGGTGTTTTTTGCATCCCTGGCACCTCCCCTCCTTGCACACAACCTTCCTTCCACCCATCCTTACCCCAGCTGACTCCCATGGTGGGTTGGGACTGGATCTGCTTGCAGGTAGGAAGCACAGTGGTGCCCTGGTGGGTGGGTCAGCCCAGGCACTGCCTCTCCGTGCAAGGTTGCTCCTTTTATTGCCATGGTCCCTTCTTGCTGCAAGCATGAAAAATGCCAGAGCTCTTCAACCATTTTCCTATGGGAGAATTAAAGTTTTAATGATTAACCTTTATAAATTACAAGAGCAATACTCTAAATAATAAATAATTTCTGGCCAGGTCTGAGCTATTATGCTCCAGCATGATATGCTGAGCCCCCATCTGCATTTATTTTCCATACTGTATTCAAGTCCTCTTATGTCATTGAGATAAGCAGTAAGGAGATATGTGTTTTCCAAAATGATGTCCTCATTCATCATTTCTTCCTCGCTGCTCAGCCTGATTACATTTAATTCAAGAAGAAAGAAGCCTCGCCTGGGCCCACTGAGCATATAAGGTTAAAAAAGCAATACAAATGAAGCAACAGCTTCCTGGAGAAATAGCTACAGAACACAAAATAACAGCATCCCTTATCAGCACTGATGCTGCGTATTTTCCTTCTCATTTTCAGAGAAAACTCACAGCACAAATGACCCATTCATCAAGATCAGCAGGTACAACTCTGCTTTAAGCACATATGCACAAAAGCAACCACCCTCCCCGTTAACAGGGAATGAGCTTTGAGCATTAATTTCATCTGGTATTAATGCAAAGCTTAATTACAAGTAGAGATAGGAGAGCAAAAGCTTGCTGCAGCCTGAACCGTTTCCAGTGGCACTTGGCTTAGGGAGAAATATCTTTTGTTTCTACAAGTTCTTCTCTGTCGCAGTATTTGGCTGCTCCAGGATGCAGCAGGGAGAAATAATGCCAAAATGTGTCTATACACAATGTGAGCAGCAGCTTCCCAAGCCTGATGGAAGATTTCTTGTGACTTTGCACACTCACCCTCTCCATGGCAGCCTGGGATGCAGGGTCTGGGTGCATGGAGCCTCCTCAGTGAACAGAGGGGGACTGGGAGAGTGAGAGGCAGCCTCTACTGAAATGCTTGCTCATCTTCTGCAGGGATGCAGCCACTGCAAGCTGCTCTTCACCAGCCCATGCAGAACAGCACAGCCTGTGCCAGCTCTGAGCCAGGGAGCCAGCTCTGCCCTGGGTCCCAATCCTGCAATCTTCCTGGGTGCCATCATAGCTGCTGCTCATTCCCACATTGCTCACTGGCCAAGGTGATGCTGTTGGGAAGACTTGAGTGCTGCAGGCAGTGGCTTGGCTCAGCATGGGAGTCTGCACATGGTGGGAATGGGCACTGCAGGTCCTGGCTCATGCATGGCTCTGGAGTGGCAGCAACAACCCCCCAAGCCCACTCCCCCAGACAAGCTGGGCTTGCTGCTCCAGAGCCAGACTGGCACCCTTGTGTTTGTAGAAGGAAATTCCCACTAGGAAAGGTGGTTTGCATATTCACTCTAATCAGACTTCAAAGAAATGCCAAAGGAGCCAGGGAAATGAAACACGTACTGAGCCAGCCAAACAGGCAAATAAACACAGAAAAAAAAAGCCAGAGTCTCTGACCAAATGAACTCAGACCAACTCTGGATTCAAAATGAAAATTGAAAAGGACTTAAAGAGATGGGTTGTTTCCAAGCATGTCCAGAGGGCAGCAGATCTACAGCTCCAAGCTCTGCCCCACAGCCACAGCACCAGTGTAGGTGGGCAGCACCTCCAGGGCAGCACAGCTGCTCATCCCACCCCTCCAAAGGGCTGTGGATGCACTGGGGTCCCAACTACCACTGACTCTCCAGGGCTTAACGTGTTGGTGTTTTCCCGGAGAAGTTGATGTTTGCCGTAGAAAAATCTTGAATAAATACTTATCTGGGATGTCCTGGGTTTCCTAAAGCTCCCCTCCTAACACCGTGACGCAGCCAACAAACAGGGTGTCAGCTGCATCACTCAGTTTTGTGATGTTTTTCTCCCAGTGCCCCATGAATGCTTTTGAAACACATCCTCAGAGGAGCAGTGACACCGAATTCCCACTGAGGCAGCTGTGAAGGATAATTCATCCATTTTTTCCCTCTCCCTCAGTATGGTTCAAGCTCTGGCTAAGCTGCTCATAGGCCCAGGGTTTCACTCAAGAGCTATGGCACTCACTGGAAATAGTTACAATGGCAGGCCATGACCTGTCTCTCCCTTGGCCTGGACCGAGCAAAGCCGTGTTTAACCTGCCCTTGCAGAGGAACCCTGGACACAAGGATGGGGTAGTGCAGCTGCTGGCACTGCTGTCCTGTACAACAGCCTGGGAAAGCAAGGGATGGAAGTTCTATTATCCCTCTGAAGCTACAAAAGCAGGCAAAATGTAATTATAATCACCCAAACTGGAGTTCTGCCAGGACATCAGGGCTAATGGTCTTGTTCTTGCAAGAAGTGCCATGGGATTTTTCTAATGATCACAAGTGGTCAGGACCTCAGTTTCACATCTCATTTGGAAGATAATGAAGAACTCTCCCATTTATTTATGGTCCAAAGGGAGGTAAGGACAAATTGACTGTGTCAAAGGGCATGAGGACTTAGAGGCATAGATTCTTTTGCTCAAGATATCACTGGGAGCTCTGACAGCCAGGAGGGATAGCAGAGGGAAAACAAGAAGCAAGGAAGAAGTGTGTGTGATTTCCTATGACTCCTGTTAGTGTTTCAACTTTTTCTGGATCTGCTGTGACTTCAGTGACATTGCTGAAAGGAAGGTGAATCTTTTTTCATATGAGTTATTCCCGCTGTAAAATATATTTGGAGGGAATGAGTTTATAAAGCTATCTTTGAGATAATTGGCAAGGATACTCCACTCTCCCATGAAGGTTACGAGTGGGTTACAAGAGGGTCTTCACTTTAAACTCAGAGCAATGAGAAATTAATAGATCTTGCAGTGTCAGTCCCAAGGCAGAGGATCATGATAAACTGGAAACAGGCAGAGAGACTCTTTTTAAGTTATGAAGCGAGTGAAGAGAGACGTATCAAGCTCCTGGGAGTTACACGGATTCAGACTGGTACATCTGCCAAGCACAAGCCTGGTGATTGCCAATAAAAGGTCAGTGCAATTGGAGAGGACAAATATTGCCTTATCCTCTGAGAAGAAGAAGTGTGACATCTCCAGAGACGCTGCCTGTTGCTTCCCTGGAACAGGGATTTCTGCCTTGGGAAGTTGCACCACAATCAGCATACACAAGTGCTGCCTTTGTAAGTGAAAGCTGCTGTGATACAGAGGATGATTTCCCTCTTTCCAGCCCTGATTATTTCTATACCTAAAACCTTTGTAGAACCCCTCTTTTTCTGCTCTGAGCACAAGAGAAAGGGACCATAACCTAGAAAGCTGTAGAAAAGGGTTTGGACAAGAGGAAGAATTAGAAAAGGCTGTTCTGGAAGGTCATTACGTGGGTATTGGCTGTTGTATAGATGGAGCTGCTGGAGTGGAGAAAGAACTGGCTGTGATATTGATGAGAATGAGTGGTTAAATGAGAGCAGTTTGGGTTGCAAAACATAGACTGCCACTGAGATCAGCACTGGAATCAGTTTAATTAATTTATCTGATCAATAACCTGGAAGGGTGAAGGCACAGACCAGCAATGCAATTTGTTCTTGGTACAAAACAATCACAAAGGAGCCATCAAAAGGTGGGATGATGCTTTCAGCTTGGACTGGGACAAGGTGCATACAAAGAGCACATGAAATGCTGGTAGGACAGCAACCAGAGTCGGGATCTGTCTCAGTGGTCTCACACAACAAAACAGAGACGAATAATGAGCAAAGCTCAGCCCTCAAGCACAGCACTTGGATGCAGGGTGCATGAAAGGCACATTGCAAGAGTGTGCCATGTCAGACAAGGGGGGAAAGATGGGCTGGTGTCAGCAGGGAAGTGTGTAAATCCTGCAGATATGCAGACTTTGATTTTTCATCTAAGGAAGAGTACAAATGGCACATTAAAGGTAAAAGGAACTCACACTTAGACATGTTTGCATGGAGCAGAGGCTGACCAGCGAGGATTAACTGCCCCAGGATCTGGCACAGCAGCTGGGAGACTGACCTGTGAGGACAGGGATTCCCAAAAGATGTGCTGGACAGGGCATGGTGCTGGTGGAGGAGAAGGAGGGAGAATTGGGGTTCATGCTCCTCCTTTGTGTCCAAGAACATCCAATTCCAGCATTCAGATGAGCAGGACACAGTGTAAGGTGAAAGCACCAGCATCAGGGCTGTCTCTGGCTACACCACAGGAGCTGCAGGAGAGCCCTGCAGAGAAGGGGTGTTGCTGGTTAGGCAGATTCCTCAAAAGACTTTGGACAAAACAAATTTTCTCCTTTTTTTTTTTCTGTTCCTCCTTACCCCCTGTAGGGGAAAGCCCATCTCTTTCTGGAAGAGCCATATGCACATCTCTTCTGCCTGCACTCATGCATTAGCCCTGCAGGGCTGAAACCCACCCCAGAGCCATCTGAGAGCTCTGCAGGGATGATGCAGAGAGCCTCTCAACACCCCCTCATCTCTGGGGCTGGCAGAGAGGGGAACACGCCTCAGCCATGGGCAGGGGACACTCATGAGGGTCCTGTTCCTGGAGCAAAGGAAGGGCAGAGAGCATACAGGAGTGTAAGCACATAAATGTCAGTCCTTGGGGAGAGAGGCTGAGAATTCCCCTGTGTTTGCTGATCTGCAAACCTTGTCAGAGGCTTTCGATTCTCTCAGAGCAGAGAAAGAAAGAGACAGATGCTGAGATAATTACTACCCTGGCAGAGAACTTATTCTTGTATCCAGAAGGAGAATTACAGCCTCACAGCTGTCTTCAGGATAGAGTGAAAGCGTTTTCTCCATGGTACATTGCAATGGCAATTAATTTTCTTGATAAGCTTAAACTAACCTTTATTTTAAAAAGGAAGATAACTTGTTGTGTGAAGCATCTTCTAATCTGGCATTTACCAAGGGCAATGGGACAGTAATTTGAAAAGCAATTAAAGGTACCTTTTTTAAGCTTTCCAGTACCTTTTTAAGGTGCTGCAGAGCCTATGGCCCCTCTGCTCAGGATGACTCAGTGCTTCTCCTTCTACGGCACATTTCCAAATGTGCAAAGCCCAGACTTTGGAACCAAACTTTGGTCCACAGACTCTCTAAAATAAGCAACAATTTATCCTCAAGGTTTGATCAGAATGTTGGACCATTTTCTTGCATAGCAGGCATGTGAAACCAGGAAAGTTCTTCTAAAATATTAGTTGGAAAGCCTGTTTGAAGTGTTCCAGTCTTTCAGCAGATGGTGATAAAATGTTAAATTCTGAGAACTGTCCCCCTGATCCCAGTGCTCCCTTCCAGTTTTTATAGAAGACCTTTTCCCTAGATTAACATTGCTAAAGTGCTTTGAAGAGAAAGAATGCCACATAAATGCTCAGCAGCATTCTGTTATAGTAAATAATCCCTTTATCTGAATGGAAACAATATCTGGACTACTTTAAATAATGCATTCTAGATTTTTAATCAACAGAACCTTTATAGTGATACACATGTAATTATTGCCAAGAACATGAGAATATCTCATTCTAAACTAAAATGGAGGAGGCAGCAAAGAGCTGAGAGTTACAGTTCATGGAAAAACTATCAGCTTGGTCTTGCTGGTGCTTTGCTTATGAAGCATTTAGTCAGGATTTAGCATATAAATGTGACTAGCTCCAAAATCAAAGCAGGCATCCCCACAAGAGCATTGAGGTGGAGACCTTTGGGTCCAACACTCGGCATGTAGCAACACGCCTACATCTAGGAGTGGGGAGGAGGAAGGGAAGGGATCAGACAAGTTACCCCAGGAGCAACTGCTAACCCTGAAAGCATTGCTTATTTAAAAGTTTTCTTAGCATCATGTCTTTGACGTGTAGCAGACAGAGCAACATAATAAAATACCTCCAGTCTCTCCTAATTGTTTTGTGGGATGACCTGTCAAAGCATAATTAGATCATTCCATGCATTGTTGTTATGGGAAAGCTTTGTGATCCTTGAATGTCAAGCTGCCACGGAGATAACCTAACCTTTGAAACAGCAGTGTGTTAAAACCAGTTATTTATTATTGGCAATGCTCTTTACATGATGTTGGTGCAGAAGCACTGTAAGGGAAAAGCAGACCAAAAACTAAAGGCTTAATAATGACCATATGCAGTAATAATTACAAATGTGCAGCAAAATGGGACCTGATAATGTGGTCTCTGCACAAGTCAGCTGCACTGCAGAGAGCTTCAGAAGCCCATGAGGTGCATCATACTGCACCCTGACCCATCTGTTTTAATATTTGATCTTTTGTACTGCTCCAGCATGATACCTTGGTGCTTCAGATCTCCAAAAACTATACTGCTGGATTTTAGATGAATACAGGAAATCTGGATAAGACTGCTTACCAGAGGGAACTAGGTTACAATATTGCTTCAGGCAGAGAGACCTATGGGAAAAGAAGTGATTTTATATAAATAACTCCTCCAAAAGTGCAAGGTGGGCCTGGGATGAATTGATAAGAGGAACAAATTGCATACAAACAGATTTTAACAGCTAAAAATACCTAGGAGTAGTCAAATCAGCCAGTGAAGGGGCCATGGTGGGGGAGACTGATGTACATGTAAGGAAGCACACACCAAAGGCAGATCCCAGCCACACCATCCCACTTCCCAGATACTCTGCCTGTGTCCCTGTGCCTACACCACATAGCTGTCTTCCTCCAGCACATCCACTGACAGGAATTCTAAGTATTCCTTAACCTTCAGTTCATAAGTGAAATGAGACAGCTCTCACGGGGCAGTTTCTCAACACTCTGCTCATCCTTGTGTCTCTCCTGCAACGCTTTGCAAGTTTTCTCCTTACTTTCTGAAACGTGGACACCCGAAATGAGCACAGCACCCAGCAGCTGTGCACCAGCGCCAAACCCGGAGGCAACACAACCTCCCTACTCCTACTGCCTACTATACTTAGCCATATATCAAGGGAATCTTACTGGTCTTTCAGCTGCAGCCACAAGCGGGAACTCATATGCATTTAGTTTTCCACAACCCCTTTCCTGGTTTTCTCCTTCCTGAGACAGCCTCCTCCTCCACAAGCCAGACCTACATTCCTCATTTCCAAGTGCTTGACCTTGTATTTGCATGTCTTCAAATGCATATTTGCCTGCTTGTCCTTGGCTTAGTGAGCTACCCAGGCTGCCTATCGGTGATCCTCTCTTTGTTTACCACGTTACCAATCTTCAAATCACTTGGGAACCTTATCAGTACTTTCAGAATCTTTTTTCTCCATACTGTAGATAAAAACATTACAAAATGCTTAGGAACAGGAGCTGATCTTTAGGAATAAGAAATAGAGAAACAACTTTCATTTTTGATGTTGGCTGGTCACTCTTTAAACCATTTAATGTGTGCCGTAATGACTAAATATCATTCTTGATTGATAGTTAGAATTTGCAAAATCATAAATGCTTACAGACCTCAACGTATACTAGGTCAATACTATTGCTTTTATTGATCCCAGGAATAATCTAATGAGAAAACAAAATCATGTTAATGTTCTCACAGCCCTGCATTGACTGGTACAAATTATCTCACCTTCCTTCAGCACTTTATTCACCAGAATCTGCCCTTTCATTGCTTTCTGTCTACAAATGTCAGCTCCATTCCATGTCACTCACCTCCCCTGGACACTGGACAGATGAAGGCTTTTCTCCAGGCTCTTCAAATTGTCCCTGATTTTAAGATTAACCATTTCTGTTCAGTCTAATGAATCAGGACATTTTTGAGAAAATTGCAAAATACAGCTCCTTTTAGGACTCTCCATCACAGTGAGATGTGATTTCCACATGTCCCAGCTCCTACAGTATAATCTTACCCTGTGGTAACCAGAAGTGCCATATTGAAGATATCTGTGTGAAAATATCTCTGCTAAGTTTGGATCAGCACAGCACAGTAACACCACAACACCACAACAGCCCCTGCTGGCCCTTCCTACACTGCAAAATTAAGCAGCCAGTCATGCAATGGTCTCATGAAAGTTGCCCTGGTAGACACCCTGCACCACCTTACTGCCTGCCTGTTTCTCACAGAACAGCCTTTGACCACTTCCTAGAAGAGAATTCCCTTAACATTTCATCAGTGATGATTATTTGGCAGGAAATCAGTTCAACATTAATAGGATGAGTATCAGACACAGGATTGTTATAACAATTGTCAAAATGGTTTTGCTAATTGACAGAGAGTTTAGGACAAAATTTTATCTTCCCTTCTATCGTGTGATCCCAAAGAAGTTAACAAAATGTTAAGAAAGATCACAGGTTTTTATCAGAGCTTCCCAAACTTTCTCCTTTTTATGAAGGTAAGCTGTCATGCTGCATTTGGCTGGGCTAGCTAGTTTTCTTCATAGTAGCTGGTATGGGGCTGTGCTTTGGATTTGTCCTGGAAGCAGTGTTGATAATACAGGCATGCCTTAGTTATTGCTGAACTGTGGGAATGCACAAGAAACTGGGAGGAGCTGCAGCCAGGACTGTTGACCCAAGGGCTATTCCGTAGCCTGAGATGTCATACTCAGCAATAAAACTAGGGCAAGGTCACCAGAAGGGTTGCCAACCAATTGGTGAGCAATTGTTTTCGTTTGCATTACTTGTCTTTCTTGGTGTTTATTTCTCTCTCTTTGTTATTTTCCTTTTCACTATGATTTTTGTTACTATTATCATCACCATTATTATTATTATTATATTTAAATTGTTTAACTGTTCTCATGTCAACCCCTTCCAATTCTTTCCCCACCATCCTGCAGAAGGGCTGAGCAAGCAGCTGTGTGGTGCTTAGCTGCCAGCTGGGGTTAAACAACAAGAGCCTCATTTTTAATAGGTATGGTCATTACCAGCCAGTTCAAAGGCTGTGGTGACTCCCTAACACTTAGAGCTTCTACTTCAAGAGATGTCAAGTAATTTCTTGGCCAAGCACAAGAAATCTGGTTTAATGCAAGACTCAGTGGAAGGACCCATCCTCTCCCTGGGATTTCCAGAGCAGACCAAACTATCAAGAGGGGTCTCATCTAAAGCCCAGGCATTTCTCACCCTTACCCACCTATTGAAAAGGGCTTCCAGACAGCTCACAGCAAGCCATGCTATGTTCTCACATCCCTCATATGCTGCATTCTTTCTAAACTCCAGTTTGCACAGGTTCAGTGGTTTTGTTTGCCTCTTATGACACTGGAGTGTACATGACCCATGAGATGATCAGCAGCTGGTGTTTCTCTTGCCCTTTGCACATGCAGCAACAAGGCTACGACTTTGTGCCATGTTTTTCATCCAGGAGGTTATTGATATTTATAGCAGTGATATAGCAGATCATTTGGACATGGAAAAGAGACAGGAAATCAATTAGCATCAATACATGTCTCCAGACTGTTAGCTTGCTCATACAAATACAAACGACCTTCCCTCTCGACACCCTGTGGTGCTCAGGAGGGGAACAGACCCTGATCATCCTCCAAAGGGGCTCAGAAATCAGGAGGAAACACAGATGGGGACTTCTGGAAGAAAAGAGCAATTTCTTTTCACACAGGAGGAGTGTGACGGCCTCACTAAGCACTAAACAGAACTAACAAAGCATCAGCAGAATAACAGCAGTGCAAAAACCCTCACACAGAGCCATAAAAACTGCATCACCAATTCAAGTGGCAAGCACAGCTTTCCCCCTTCCTTTCTGCTTGGTCAGGGTTGCACACAGCAGGCAAGACACAACACCACACCTGGCTCTTCCAACCCCACTGCAACCAAGCTCTCTGTAGCCACTGTCCTGTGCTGAACCTCAGGCCCAGGAAAAGTAAAATTTCCTGTCACCAGGAACCCAGAATCACGAGCTAAAACTCTTGTATGACGAAGGGGAGGGCTGGGAAGGTGGTAGGATCTCTGCTATACAGGCACTGGGAGATGCTAAAGATCCCTGGATGCCTCTTGCCATCATGCTGCACATTGTAGGTACGACACATGTGGTCACCTTTGCTGCCATGGCATGGCAGTGCTTTACACCCAGACACTCCAAGAGGCCTTTTGATAGAAAATATTCCAATCTGTGGGAGTAGGGGGGCGAGATATGCTGCTTGAAGATAAATCTAGTCTTTCTAGAAGTTGTAAATCCCTGCAGCTAAGCTCAGGGAGCTGCAAAAATCAAGCCACCAAGAAGCAGAGTGATATAATATGAAACCAGTTCCTTCTGAATATCACTTGAGAGTGAGAACATTCTCACTGGAGCTAGGCATAGATGGAGGACTCTGGTCCATATGGGAGGAAGAAGGACAGCAGAGCAAGCAAACAACACTGCCATGCTATGACACCCGTGGATGTCACTGGGCAGTGCCAGCACTCCATCCCAGCACCCTGAGCTGGAAGGAATATGGATAGTCTGAGCAGAGTATGGCCAAGGACTCTCTTCTCTGTAGGGGCACCCAGCAGCTGTGACAATTTGCCTGTCACCTTCCAGCTGTGGGTTTTCACCTTAGAAAGGCGCTCCCTGCTTCTCCAAGGTTCTTTCTTTTGTGAGTAAAACCCCTCCTCTCAGGTGAGGCACCTCACAGCCCCTGTGGGAAAGCCCATGCTTACACATCCTCACCAAATCCCTCCTCACTTGGGAGCCAAGACAGAGCTCAGCAGGAGCCCTGGCAAGACACAGGCGTGTGCTGCTGTGCTCTGTGCTGCTGGGCTTCCCCGGAGGAGAGATGAATCCATCCCACAGGGACTGAGTCACAGTGGAGATGTTCCCTCTGCCAATTCCTGCCTTGGCTCTTGCTCTCCAAAGCCCTTGTGAGATCCCAGTCACACTCAACCCCCTGCTCCTAGATGTAGGCAGTGGCGTGGAGCCACACTGTTTGGTCTGAAGCAAAAAGGGCTGAGTTCTGGCAGGAATACAGCTGGTGGGTGTGCAGGGACACCGTGCTGCTCTGCACACACCAAGCAGGGAGGTCTGCACACATCCCTCAGGGAGGGATGGGATGTTCATTTTTCCTGAGCTTTTTCAGGCCACATTGCTCCTGGCATCACCACCAAGTGCTGGGGCTTGCACCCAACCCACTCCTGCTCCCCTCCCTGCAGGCACTGCATCCACACACTTCAGATAGGCTGCTCTCCAAAGTCCTCTAAAAATATGGTGCAGCCACCTGCCCTCAAACCAGTAGGCTTTGAAAAAATTAATAAAAAAATAAAAATTTTTAAAAATTAAGGAAAGAGATTCTTGCAAACATCTGAAGGATACCGTGTTATCCAGGACCAAAATCCTTATTATGGTTTTCTTCCAGCACCAAACCCCTTCAGGGCTATACAACCCCCTTCAAACTGAGCATCTCATCACCCTGAGCATGAGGTGATTCACCAGCCTGAGCACATGCAAGGCAATTCTGCATATGTCTGCTGTTCCTGTCAATCTGTCTCCTTGTGTACTGACAGAGAGAGAGAGAGAGAGAGCAGAGATCTCTGACAGTGGGCAGATTAATAATACATTTAATTTCTCCATGCATCATGAGGAAGAGGAAGAGCCATAATTCAAGAGCCTCCCTGAGAGCTTTGTGAATTCCTCACAATAGGAGACAAGAGCAGGAAAGGTACTTTTGTGCTTCAACTCTTAAAGCTAGTGGCAATCTGTATTTTAATGCAACATTTAAAAGGCATAGAAAGAACTGTGTGTACTATAAATATAAAGTGAAAGTATTAAACCAGTTGATACAACCAGGACATCATTTTTCACAAGCTCTCAGGATCAGGAGATGATAGCAGCAAAATGTGGGTCTCTGTGACATTGATGGCTCCTCAATATCTCTAAGGAAGAGTGTTTTGAGCACACACAAGGAGTACAAATCAGAGCACCTCTCCATGGGGAAACACCATGGCAGTGAGAGCAAGGCTGCCCTGTGGCACCACAGAAGGTCTGGTTGCCTTGCACTGTCCTTTACATGGAGATGCATCCACTTGGAAAATGAAACATGGGCTTTGTTCAAGGAGAAGTGCTAGGTCTAAACAGCCAAGGTGGAAACCTGGCCATGCCAGCAATGACTGGCATTATTTCAAAGCTTGCAGGAGCATGGCAGCTCCTGCCTGCCTGTGCAGTGCCCTCTCCTGCCTTTCCCACCAGCCAGGTGCTCCCTGAGGCCTCCAAGCTCTCCCTTCCAAGATGGGTTTCTGCCCCATCTCCTCTTTACCTTCCTAAAGTTTCCACAGGGCCTGGATGAAAAACACGAGGCAGCAAGAGTGCACAATGCATTTCTTGTCTGCTTAAACACAGGCATTTCCATTTTGGAGAAGGAAATTGTCCTTTAAAAACCCAAAGCTATTTCTTACAGCACTTTTATATATATATACACCTCGCTTATACATTCACCTGCTTTCAAACAAAGGGAAAAAGAAGATGAGATTTTCTGATACTGGCGTTACTTTACATATCTGACGGGTAGGTACAAAACAGGGAGATAATGAAGGCATGTTGGTGTGTATTCATCAGAAACACACACAGAAAGGCACAGGCTGAGACAGGTAATTCATATGTCTCTTTCTTCACTGGTTTTGGTTTTTTTTTTAACATCAGGAAGAGCAAAATGTAGAGAAATCAGAATAAAAATTAGCGTTAGATGTCTGCATTTCAGAGAGCAGATCTGAGCAGGTCTCCCCAAGGGTGCCAGCCCTGCAAGATCCTGGATTCCTCAGGGCTGTGCAAACTGGTGCAAAACCAGCAAACTAGAACAAAACCCCAAAATAAAATATGCAGACCAGGATAAGCTGGGAAAAACTGAGCTCCTGATTTGGCTCAGAGGCCCTCAAGCTAACTTGACTGAGAAACTGTCTTTCAAACACACAGTTTGGCTGAGAGGTTGAGCAGAGCAGTATGAAGAGCACTCTTGTCTTTCCTGAAGGCCAGCTACTCACCTGAGACCACAGACATTGTCCATATAAGTACTAAAATCACTTTTCTTTTCAAAAGTCTTTTTTTTTTTTTTTTTTCATAAAAATGACAGCACAGGATAATGCTCTTCCCAATAAGCAGCAAAGCCATGCCAAGTGCCTCCCAAAGACAAGCCTGCAGCAGGCGTCCCTGTGAGACAGCCTGAGTCCTTACGGTGTCATGCAGAGACCAGATGCCATAACGATCATGAAAAACAATTTAAAATAAACTGAATTTAGGTAAGAGTATAACCCCCAGTTTCCAACCTGCCTGCATTATCAAGAACTCTTATGATCCTGACAGCATTATGCAGCTTCATATATGCTTATGTTAGACACTGTTAGGTCATCGTTTGAGTCAGTAGAGCTGCTGTTCCATCAGCATTTCAATTATAAAACTCCTTTGCAGAGATTAGTAACACAGCTCATGCTGTAAGCCAAGAAGTAATTTTTTTCCCCTTAAAATTTCATTAAAGTCTGCTGATATAGCAAAAAGTACAGTAACTTTCTTGTAGTTTCAGACACTACTTCTATACTCTGTCGCTATAAAGAAATTTTGCTCCAGGCAATTAGTTCTTTGCTGGGACTGGTCCTTCCTGTCCTCTAACACTGCACAGCTAACACAGCCCAAACACCACTGCAAGAAGTCTGTGCAGCAGCAATTGTTGCCCTGTAGCAATGGCTATAGCCTATACAGCAGACCTGCATGCATGTATTATTCTCAGTAGTGACCATGTCTCATGCTGGATACAGCCAGTTCCCAGTAAAACATCCCATTAAACCTTAATTCTGCAAATGCCAGCACGCATGTTTACAGACCTGAGCTGCTCTGGGGAGCTGGATGGGTCTAATGTGGTAGCCCAGAGCACATTGGAACATTGCATTCCCTGCCTGTTTCCCATCACAGGAATGGCTACAGACCATGAGCAAAACACATTGCACACCACTTCAGTCCATTATTCCAACCAAGCATCACTGATTTACTACCCACACTGTGCTCAAAACAATGGAAAGAAAACATCATTTGTGAGAAAGATTCTAGCAAGCTGTGAAAGCAGTGACTGAAGCCATGTCAGGGAATCACCTCCCAGGCTGTCCCCATGATCCCTTCTTCCCAAAGCCTCCTCCATCACAGGCCAAGCTTCTGGGGGGCCATCTCCACCCTGGGCCAGCAAACAGGCAGCAGCAGGAGCTGGGTTAGAGCCTAATCTTATCCAACATGTGTGTGTAGCTCTTTATAGAAGCCACCAAACTCGGGGAGATGCCACGAGCATTATTTCCAAACTCTACTGCTTTGCACTGAAGGGCTGCTGTTCCTTAAAAAAATACCTGTGCCTCTTCCAAACCAAATTGGTCAGGTGGATTTGTAATATTGTCCCAGCTTTTATTTTTTCCTTCACGTCTGTGTCTTCTCTCCCTCCAGGTTCTTTCCTGGGCTTCAGTAAGCCAAGCAGCAGGATCGCAGAAACAATCATATTTATCTGAAAAGAAATTGAATCATAACATTATAGGATTTCTGTCTGTAAGCATCCAGTTCTCAATTTCAGCATGTTTTGTCTTGCTTTGCCTTAATGGTCAATAGAAAGGTTCCATAAGACAGGATAAAAGAAAACTTGTTAACATAATAAGAACATCTCAGAGATTTCATTTCAAAGCCACCAAGGGCTTTCTGCTCCTTCCAAGCTGCCTCAGAGGCTTAGCCCTGAGTGCTGATGGCAAAGATCACATCTTATTCTCCCAACAGGGTCCTGGAGGACTTTGTTCCAGAGTCACTTGTACATTAGAAATTCACATTATTAGGTGAAAAGATGACTGCATATATACAAAAATACACCTGCTCCTGTAATTAGAAAAACTCTACAAAGCACGGTGTACAAAGAGGTTGTAGATGGGTAGGAGTCAGTCTCTTCTCCCAGGTAACAAGTGATAGGAGAAGAAGAAATGGCCTCTGGTTACACCAAGGGAGGTATAGATTGGATGTTAGGAAAGGTTCTTCACTGAAAGGGCAGTCAGGCATTGGAACAGGCTGCCCACTGTGCCTGGAAGTGTTCAAAAAACCTGCAGATGTGCTGCCTAGGTCGTTTAGTGGTGGACCTGACAGCATTAATGATTGGGCTCAATGATCTTAGAGGTCTTTTCCAACATTAATGATTCTATGATTCTAAGATGCTAATTCCAGGATAGGGAATTTAAGCTTATATTTTGCTAGCTGTTTCACACAGGCTCCTAGAAAAGAGCCATACACCTCCAGAGAGTGGCCTGAAAAATCCCATCACCCACAGCCCTCCCTCCCGACGTCCACGTGAGCTCTTAAGCAACACGGGTGCAGGCAAAGGATGCTGAACACCAAGACCACAAAATTCCCTTTTTGTTTAATGAGAAGCCTAAAGCAGAGAGCCAGCAGCTCCATCAGGGTTTGCCACAGGCCACAGCACAGCTCAGTGTCCTGGAAGGCTGACATGGGACACAGCCAGCTCAGCAGTGTCACTCAGTCCCACCAGCTCCACAGTCTGTGCAGAGCAATCCAGCCCAGCTTCAGAAAAGACAAAACCATGCCATTAAATCACAACCTGAGTGTACTTTAAAAAGTACAGTAGCTAGTTGTTTGGTTAATTAAACTATTAAATTATGCTGGAAAATAAACATTTGGAAGTTTCAAGCAAGACAAAGCCATGAATACTAAGAACTCCCCAACTTAGCGTGATTGATTACACAAACAAACCGTATGTATTGGAGAAGTGTTACAGAAAAACATTGCTTTCATCAAATTTTAAGTGAACAGTTGTAGAGTGGGGAGGGGGAAATTAATTAATTACACCCTGAAACATTTTACTGATTGAATCCATGACCCCAGCACTTGTAAGGTCATCAAATGATAGATTAGTGCTGCACCGAGTATCACAAATGGCATTTGCACTGGGAAGCTCATTATATGAGATGTCAGGTCATGTAAATCATAGGAAACAAATACAAACATCCATCAGAAAAATGCAGATAGTCATTACAGGCAGCAGAGAGGAGCTGAATTATTATGCAAAATTTATTTTGACTATTAAAATACAAAGAGGTGACACAAAATTGTCCTTTAAGCAAACATAAACTACAAGTACTCTGACAGGAGGCTTTGTTTATAAATGTTTCATCTCTTCAGTATTCCATGTCTGTAAACATTACTTGAAAAACAAAGAAATGGGGGAAAACCAGAAAAAATATAAATTCAGCGATCCAGTGTTTGGGTCTTCAGAGCTTTTTTTTATTCAAGAGAGAGCTATTCTTTCCACATCTGAATAATCAATGCAAGATAGGAAGAAATAGACTGTAATTATTGCATGTGAGTCATTTGTTACAGATCCTGTCTGCTCCAAGAGAGCAGAAGCAAGCACTGCTTCTTGACAAGCAATTTTTTTTTTTTAGGGAGATGCACTAAACAATTTGGCAGAAATATGTGGGTGCTCAAGAAAAGAAAACCGAGCAGCAGGAGATACTAAACCAGAGGGGCTATTAGCACTCTCCAAATGGCCCAACAGGGGCCCAGCCACCTGTTCCCAACACCATCCCTGACTCCAGGAGATGGACTGGCTTCTGCTGGAGTTAATTTCCTTGCTTATTAAAATAGACCCTTGGATATTCTCCCTATTTCTTGTTAATTTTCTTGGTGAAGCCCAATTCATACCTGTTAACAGGACAGATGATTTTTGGTTTGGATTAGGAAAGTAAGCTCTTTCCTAAGTCCAGATACAGCAGCTAAGCACTCAAGCCATAGCTAACATTGATAATTTTGAAGCACTATAAATTACACCCAAAGTATAGTTTCCCCATTTTGAATGCACATAAAAATATCTTTTTCATTTTGAAAAGCTTGGTGACACAGTATGTAAAGGACACTATTTTACAACAACATCATGAAGAAGATCAGGGTGTCGGAAGGGAGTTCTGGAAGCTTTCAATCTGAATTTCTTGGTTGAGTCTATAAAAGATAAAATCAGGGCTGGCGGGTTTTGTTGGGTCATGTTTTCAGTGCTGAAAGCCCTCAAAAGTACACCTAAGTCCCCTAAACTGCTTTGGAAAATTGCAGCACACCTTCCTGAGAGAAGCAGGCTCCTTCCAACAGCCTCAGGATTATGTCTAATGAGTCCCATCTCTTCTTAGTCTTGTTTCATTTCTCACTATTGTAAATCACTCTAATCTCATTTTATGAACACTGCATAAGAAGGCAAGCACTGAAAATTACAAATAAAAGGTCAAACTGTGATTTGTGAATAGCGAATGCAATATCCCTTCCATTACCTGGAAGTTGTTTGTATGATGGAAAGGAAGAACTGGACCTCACAATGAAACAGAATAAAGCAGATATATCGGATCTTTTACCATCTTAAAAAATGTTTACAGTGTTACTTAATGTAAGACTGATTGATACCATCTGTACAGTTCTTCTATTGCTGCTCCATGGTGGGATAAATTAGTATGCTCTGAACTTTCCTTGGGTAACAAGCTGTGAGTGCCCGAGCACTGCCAATCTCAGTACATTCAGTGCTGCCAGTATAAATTGCTTAGTCCCTTTGCCACCAGACAAATGGAGTGTAATTCCAGTAAAATAAATACAATTCCAGCACTGAAAGAAATTGCATCTGCTGGTGATGCCTTTTCTACTGATGTACAAAGGAGGTCGTGACAAGGAGCTAAACACAGTTGTTAAAGATGCAGTGAGCAGTTCTTCAATTCACCGAGAGACAGAAAAGAAAAATAATACTGTGGGATCCAGTTCCTCCTGGCCGCATTTTTGGAAAGCATTGACTACAGCTTTTGCAGGGAGTCTTGCTAGCTCCTGGGAAAGCCCTTGGCCTGGTGGGCAGAGAGCCCAGCAAGCCTGAGCCAGCACCTGCAGGTATACGATGGTCCTGCAGAAATGCTGAGAAAATCAGAATGGTACAACAGAAATGGGAAGGTTGGAGGTGGGGTATATTTAAAATTAATTCCATCAGCTGCTGTGCCATTTTGTATCAAGAAAGGCTCCTGTCCTTGTTAGAGGTGGTGACCTTGAAAAACCATGAACCCTGGTAAGTGTGGCTGATTGGGGCAAAACATTTCCAACCTCTAAAGAAGGGTAGGCTCCTGGAGGTCTTGTTACATGCTGGATATTTTAATTGCCAGACCTACATCTGAACGTCCTGGTGCAGGACCACGGCAGGGAGTGCTTGTGCCTCAGGGTAGTCTTTAGGATTAAGTCTCCACAGAGGCTCTGGCAAGAGAGCAGATAGTGTGATCTGCCTCTGGGAAGCATGGCAAAGCCTTTCCCGGGGAGCCAGCACAGCCCCAGCTGCCCCCAGCTGCCCCCAGCAGCCCGTGGCTGAGCACTGGCACAGACATCCCTGCACACCTGCAATGCTCAGCTTGGGGCTGTGGAGTGTCTTCATGCCACGTCATGGTGTGGCTTAATATATAATCCTAAAAGAGCTCACCTGGTGACATCTTTATCTTGAAAGGAGCAGCAGCCGCTGTGTGCTATTTTCAGCCTTGCAGGCTTGTTTTGAGCATCTCTCCTGCTGTTTCTTGAGTTGAAGCCCCAGACGAGTTCATCCCAAAGGGAAAAACAGCACTGCCTCAGGTGAGCACACAGGAATGTGTTCAGAGCAGGGAAGGAGCCCATGGGTCTGTCCTGACTCATTCCCAAACACCAGCTGGGAGACAGGACCCCTAGCCTGGTCCAGCAGCCCTCATGTCTTTGGAGAGGCAGGGGTTGTACTGGTTTATGATGGAGATAAGGCTTGGAACTGGAGGCACTGTGCCCCACACCCTCTCTTCTTGCCTCAGACAGGCACTAGTGATAAACTATTGCCATATCATCTTAAATAGGGGAGGTTTATTAGAATCTCCTGTAAATCAGTCCTGAAATTACCACTGTGGTTTTGCAATAAGCCTGAGTCCTGCTGAACAGCTCATACAGCTTCTGCTTGAAATTCCTATTTTAAAACCACTTTTGCAACTCCCCCATGAAGGCAGCTCGATTTGTAGCTGTACACCAGGACACAGCACGGCCTGCCAAGCTGGGAGAGGCTCTTTCCCTTTAATGACAGCCATCTGCAGGTTCCTATAACTTAGCAATGTTCCCAGCCATGATTTATGGAGGGTGCTTAGCTTTACGGTACAATCTTTACTGTTTTACAGGGTTCCTTTTTTTCTCAGTTAAATGTTGTTTTCTGAATAATTCCAAGCTGCCAGTAGGTTTACAGAGGAGAAAACTGGAATGAATCTCTCCTTGCTTTTATTTACTCCTATTTGAGTACTGTGTTTCTGCATCCATTTTGGAGATTTACAATGGTATTAAGGTTGCTTCCCTCATCCTCATTTTATAGATTTCTGCTGCAATCATTTTGAAAACCAGAAAGCTGACAGGAAAATTAGGAAATTAGATATCATGTTCCTGTTCCTTCCAGTGCCCTGATGAAGAAGGGGAGAAGAAAAATCCACTGAAGGCATAATAAATAACACTATATATCCTGGAGTCCCCTCACTGATGCTGGCACCTCCTCTGGGCATCCCACTGCACCCCATCCCACCAGCACTGCTCTGACCCCATGAACACTGGGCTGTACCTGCAGCTGTTGAGGCAGCAGTCGTCCAAGTGCCAAGTTCACAGGCTAATTGCTCATCTAATTTTAATTGCTAATGGTGGCCTGTGGAGCAGCAGCTCCCTGTGCTGAAGTTATCTCAGCCTATTGTTCAAATTTATTGAAAAGAATTGCCCCAGAAAGAGAAAAATTATGGTGGTGGAAATGATGGAAAATTATGGAAAAATCAGCTCTGGGGACAACGGTGTGGTGGCTTATCATATATGACCTGAAACACCATCTCCATCACCACCAACACCTGAGGGCAGAGGAGTCCCATAAGCTTATGGGGGACAGCAGACAGAGGCCCTCCTGCAGCTCACTGCACACAGGAGCTGCACTGGCTTGCTCCAGCATCACCAGCTTTCCAGAAAAAACAACCCTAAATCAATGCTTCAAATCATTCATGCAATTGTATGGGCCAAACTCAGGCCTTTCCAATCAAAATGAGTATGCTGAGCCTTTCAAAAAGGAGTGGCTTATCTAGTTATGAGCAAAGGCTGGTTATCTCATGGGGGAGCTTGCACCACCAGCAGCCAGGGACAATCCACAGCATGGGCAAAATTCACCCAGGGAAGGTTTCTGCTGTATGTGTTAGCTGCCACAGGCAAAACACAAATTTTGGAAATCATTCCAGGTTACAAAGTGACCTGTTTCTTCTGATTTCTTCCCATCTTGGGTTACAAAGATGGGTATTCTACATAGTTTCTCCCACTCCTGCACTAGTGATGTGCTGACTAGGAAAAGGGCTTTCCTTGCTCATTTTACCCCAGATATGGGATTTTCCACCTCTCTAAAATCTGGGTCATCATTTTGTGCAATACATTAGCCTTGATTCAGGCTGGGAACAGGTATTTTCATTTAAACAGGGAGAGCATCCACTCTGTCTTTCCTGTTCTTTATGGAAACATCTGTGAAACGAAGCTACCGAACACTGCAAAATGTTGAAATTGCACAGGGAGGGAAATTCTGAAACTGCATACTACAAAAATGCTATTTCCATTTATCTCAGTCAGTTAGAAAGAGATTTAAAGTATCATTTTGGCTTCATGGGCTCAACCTTTGTACATCAGAAATTATAACTTCATGTTAATTTGTGATATGGTATGATATATAAATAAACCCAAACCCAATTCTTTACTGTATGTGTTCTTTATTTTTGTATATTTTTATCCCACAAAATGAGTATTTAAAACTCATTTAAATTACAATATGAATTACTCTCTTTGAGTGACTTGCACTTTGATTTGACACCTGATGTTCTGATGGGCAACAGGGGATTTTTTAATGCTGTAACTACACTGGATATAAAATATAAGGATGAAAATGTAGGGGGAAAAAGCAATATAAATAGAACAACGATGGAGTAAAGAAAAATCAAATGGGCTGCTGGCTGCAGTGCAGGGGCCCAGCTGTCCCATAGAGGCAGCCAGCTGGGCAGCAGACAAGGAGGCCAGGCAGATGTCTGGCTTCTGCTGTTGGCTTTGATGGCATTGATGTGTTCCCACAGAGCATCTTGATACCATGGAATCAGCATTTTCCAACAGAAAGCAGCTCAGAAACTATTCTGATGGAAAACTCTTGATGCGCTTCACTGGCTGCTGATCATAGAATAATTTCATTGTACAATACTAAAAGGGACCCATAAGGGTCATGGAGTCCAACCCCTGCTCCTTGCAGGAGTACCTGACACTGAATCACACACCTCAGAGCATCCTCCAAATGCTCCTTGGACTCTGACAGGCCTGGTGCTGTGAGAGCCCGTTCCAGGCTCTGGCTGCCCTCTCAGTGAAGAAGCCTTTCCTTTCCTGAACTTCCCCTGACACAGCCTCATCACATTTCCTCCTGACCTACTCCTGGTCAGCAGCTCTCCCTCCACTGAGGAAGCTGTAGGTGTGGTGAGGTTCCCCTCAGGCTGCTCTTCTCCAAGCTGAACAAACCAAGTGACCTCAGATGCTCCTCCAAGAAGCCCTCAAAGCCTTTCACCATCTTGGTTTCCCTCCTCTGGACACACTCTGAGCTGAGTGCTGTACTTCCAAATAAAATAAGAAATAAATAAACAAGCCCTCTTCTCCCCAAACAGGCCTTTGTCTTTCTCCCTCTTGCAATACAAGCAATGTCCACCCCTATCCACCTTCATATCACTCAGGATGGTGCAGGCCTTTACCCTTTCCTCTTTGGTCATGCCCTTTCCAAGCAAGAGCCCTGAACCTATGGAGCTTTTTGGGTCACAGAGGCTGGTTCCTATGTCCAAATTTTTTTGCCTTCCCTTTTCCTCCTCTTGTATTCCTGCAGCCTTTCTGCAATGGGTAACCAGAGCTGCAGGCAGGATCAGAGGTGTGGGTGTGCAGGGATTTAGCCTTGGCATAGTGGTGCTCCTCATTCTTGGAGCCCTCCTCCATCCTCTCCATGGCCATGAGGATGGCGCCAGCCTCTGGAGAGGAGCAGCTGCAAAGGCTCCAGCACATTCTCCTGCCTAAGGGCAAGTGCTAATTCAAAGCCCATCATTCTGTGTATGTAGGCAGACCTGCTTTAACAAGGACATTAATTTGCACTTATCAGTACTGAATTTCACCTGCCAGTTCATATCACCCTGATACTTATTTCTGTAAGATCCTTCTGCAAACCTCTGCTTTAGGTCTGGCTACTCTGGACAAATCTGTGTCACCTGCAAACTTTACCATCTCACTGCTTGTCTCTTTGTTCCAGGTCATTTTGGAATATGCTGACAGTGTCCAGCACAGGCATCTGCAGGATTGCTACTCTAATTTCCACACACTGTTAAAATTGATATAGGACATTTTTCCTAGCCCTTGTTTCCTACATGTAATCAGTCCATAGAAGATTAATCTTGTGAAAATCTAGTCCCATTAAGCCCTTTCAGTGATTCTCTTCTGTGCTTTAGCCCTGCTCACTGCTTTCTGGTGCATTTGCCTGCCTTTGGAAGCATTAAATAGACAATCTCTGCTTGTAGGTAGTATAGTAAAGGTCACTTGTCTTGGTTTATTTTAGACTTTTTAATTTAATCCCTTCCCATTTCATCTAAATTTGTTTCCTCATTCTCCTCTAGCTTCTTCATTTAAAATGAAATATATCTCTGGTAGGATGGTTTTTCCATAGGGATGCTGAATTTGATAACAACAGACAGTACTAGAGCAACTCATCAGTACTTACATCTCAAATAAGATCCTCAGGAATAAATCAAGAGCTGATTCTCCTCACCTGGGCTCTCTAATTGGTGTCCGCCCCCCTAAAAAAAAAAAAAGGACATTTATGGTACTTCCAAACCTGGTCTCTGAGTGATCACCCCACATCACATGACCAGCTATGGTGAAAACTGAAGCCTCCCTTTCAGGGTGGGACACCTCCTTCGCACAAATTCTGAAAGTCTGTAGGATTTAAAAGATCCTGATAAAAGCCTTGCCGTGAGGAAGCTGGGAGGGAGATCTGACACTTGCCTTGGCAAAGCCAAGCCCCCACGACCTGGGGCAGGTGGGCAGGACTGTCCCACAGGTGAGTGTTCACCATTCACCTCCCAGCCAGCCTGGCAGGGCTTCTCTATATTGACCTGTTTGGAATGAGAATTGATTTTCACAGAATCACATTGTTAATCCTGTTGGATCACTGAGTGGCTGCATTACTTTCTTCTCTGGCTGCTTGCAAGCTCCTCAGCAAAGCTGGATCTTACTCTACTGAGTGCTCAGCTGTCCAGAGTTCCTGTTAGAGACCTGAGAGACATGGGAAGGGGCTATGGCACTGGGAAACAGGCACTGAAATACTATACAAATCCTTTCTAGTAAATCAGATTTAATACTTTTATGCTATTACAAGCTCCATTGAAAATAGTTCAAAAACTCTTAGTAAATCTGTCCCCTAGGTGCCTTATATCTGTATTTATTCTGACTTTTGAAATTCCTCCATTTAGCCAGTTCAGTTTTTGCTTCTGGGTGTTAGTTTTTATCCAACATGATTTAATTTTATACTGGGGATTGGGTTTAAAGCTTGCACCATGATATCTAAATAAGTTCATTAAATGCTCTAAGTTTCTCTGGTTACAAGCATAAATTCATCAGCATGGAAATAATGACATCTTAAACCTATTAAATTTAAAATATCTTTATGCTCAACCCCAGAGCTCAGATATGCCAGCCAATGATAATCAAATGCCACCCGACCACTCAAAAATTCCAGAGAAGAGAAAATGAGCTGGTTTGAGGATGCCTGTGAGGCAAATCAGGCTGTCAAAATCCTATCATTCTTGGGAGGAATTTACATAGCTCATATTAAACTCACCAGAGCAACTGGAAACCTGGAGTAATTAAATGCTGTGGGGGGAGGCAGGATGCTGGATGTGCCTTAGCCAGGAGGCCCCTGCAAAAGGAGGAGGTTCAGGAAGGGTCCCCAAGGAACCGGGGTGCCCTTGGGGCTGGGGAGCAGTGAAGGAGAGAGGAGTTTTGGGTGGTCAGGGTGGTGAGTGGGTGGATGGATATCCAAGGGAGAAAGGCGGAAATCTCTCTGGCCTTAGGAAAAACCCTTGGCTTCCCAGCCAGCACCCTGATTCCTCCCCCTGCGTGGGCTGACAGGACTTTACATCCTCCTGTCCTGCTGCCTCACAGCCCAGCTCTCTGCACACACATTGCTCCACATTTCAGAAAGAAAACACTCTGCTTTACCTACATAGAGAACTGGGAGCTACTCCCAGCCCACTGGTTTGCTCCTTTCTCCATGACAGATGGCCCTGGCTCCAGCCACCCGTGGCACCGAGGCAGGTGAGCCTGGGAGGCTGGAGACAGAACACCACCACTGATTTGCTCAGGCATCCCTGGGTTGCAATAAATGAGGGCAGAAGCAGCTGCCCCTGCCCAGATCACTGGTCCCCAGCCCCAGAGCACAACTGCACTGCAGGGTGTTTAAAAGGTGATGGCTTTTGTTTCACAGAGGTTGGCAGCAGATAGACTCTGTCACTGCAGCAAGTGTGAGGGACCTTAATCCTCCTCTTATTGACATGACATATTGTAATGGCTTCTTTGGTTACCTATCAAGTCACTGTGTACTTAGAAAGCTTTAATCTGTAGATTATTTACTCAATAGACTGTAAAGGCTTCACATAATAGAACATAACAGCTTCCAGCAGTTACAGGCTATTGTGTCATGGGGAGTTTGTGCTGATTCCCCCCACCCAAATATAACACAAGGCATCTAGGCAGCAATAAGAATAGAAACCCCTTTCCCCCACAAACCAGAGAACTGAATTACATCCATCACTTCCCCCTTGGATCTCACTGTGCTCCATCTCCCTTCAGTGCAGGCACTCTTTTGGACTCCCTCCCTGTCCTATCTGTGAATTTTACAACACCTGTAGGAATTCTACAAACCTTGAGATCTTTGTCCCATGTCACTCTCATTTTTTCAGCCTTCTGATGTTTTCATTCTTGTGATGGAGTTTCTCACACTGTTTTTTGTAAATATGCACATGTTTTTCTAACTTTGTTCTTGTTTTTCATCCTTTCTCATGGGAGGAGAAAGGTTTGATGGACTTTGTCATTGACCAGTGTGGTTGGAGAGGCGGTAACTTCACCTTCCAATCGATGGTCGTTTCCAAAACTCTATATAATGTGAAAACCAAAATAAAGTTTGCTTCTTCCTTGCCTTCTCTCGGGTGTGACTGTGCTCTGTCTCTGCGTTTCGTGCTGCGCGATAGTGCGACAGTCCCACTACCCAAAGTGGCTAAAACTGGGCAGGAATCTCACAGATCCTGGAGGCTGAGTGTACAATACCCACATCCCACTTGTGTTCAGCAAATATTAAACCTACTTTCTTGCCCACCTTCCTTACCTGGTAGTACAAGTGCTATGTTGCACCATGATAAGTTTTAATAAAAAAGGAAAAAGGTATATTCAAGATTCTACATGCCAGGTTTGACATGGGCATTGGATGTCTAGAAGATGTACAAATGTTGGTTGTAGCAGACAGAGCCTAAAAGCCTCTAATTTTATTGTTCTAGCAATGACAGTAATGCCAGATCACCAGAATACTGGCCATTCTCTGAGAAAAGGGAACCAAGTGGATGATATTTCTTAAAGGCATTTTTAATTTTCATTGTCTTTAAGATGTTCATAATTTAAAGGACATTCCCCACCAGGTGAAAACAACATTAATTTTGAGCCTAACTCCTCCAAATTGATTTGATTTAATTTAAAACATAGCTAATTAATTAAAACCACCCGACAATGCCCCTTTAATGTTTAACCAAAGAGCACACCATACTCCAGCTGAGCTGCTAAATGTTTATGTCTTATTAGCAGGCTTCCCAAAGCTTAGAGAAAAGGATTTCCACACAAGTTCTCACTCCCATCTTTTAATTACACCTAAACAACTCAGCTCATTATAATTCTACTACAAACATTGCTCTCAAGAGCATCCTGCAACACACATTTAGCAGGTACCACCAATACTTGCATGTATTTCTCCATTTTTAAGTGGCAATTCCTCAGCAGAAGATCTCAGAAAGTCACCCTTCTCACAATTTTTGGCACAGTGAGCACTTTGGAATTAACTGCCAACATGAAATAAATACAGTGTGAAGACGTGCATTAAAACCAAGATATAATTAAGCAATATGGAGATTTGTCCCTGGTAATCAATAAACTCAGGGAACTTGGAAGTATCTGGGGCTGTGGGCGGCATGGGGAAAGGGTGTGAATGGCTCTCCCTTGTGGGGTGTTTCACCATCTGCTCCCCACTGTTTTCCCCCCAGGAGCTGTCCCTGCTGGCTGAAAGCTGGCTGGGTGCTGTGGTACCCCCGCAGAGCTTGCCTCTTCCAGCCACCCCCTGCCTTCGGGCATCTGTGCCCTGCCCAGCCACCCTGGCAGCACCCACAGCCCCCTGCAGCTCCCACTCCGGGGCTCAGAGTGAGGAGCAGAGCCCTTAGAGCCACATTTCTGCATCCCTCTGGCTGCAGGGGCGAGAAGAGGCTGGCACTGCTCTGCCATACGAGGGTGGGGCTGGACTTCGAGCATTTCCCAGGGTGTTTTTCCACCGTAACAGATTCCTCCCAGCATGCAGATGGTTAGTCATGCAAAGCAGAAATAACACCGAATTCAATCTTCAGGAGTCATCAGATTGGACCTCACTTCTTCACTCAGCCTGGGGACTGGGATGATAATTTGCCTGAGATTAAGGAGTCATTTTTGAAAACGTAAACAACATCTTGCCATGTGCTGGCCTTTTTCTGTTTCCAGGGTTTGATTTCACGCCTAAAAAACAAGCCTATTGCATCATCCTGGTGGAGGGATTCTGCAAGAAAGTGTTGGCTGAGTGAGGAAAACCACTAATGCCAGCTCAGAAGTCCTAATTGCCCCAAATGAATTACAAGCTAAAATAACCTGGCCCAGTTACTAGCAATCATCATACCCATAAGAGTTTGGCATGGCAGCACAGAGGGAAGGCTTCATGTGAGACACCATTCTCCACCCTCTCCCTTTCCCTGTTGCTTTTCTGAACAATTCCATTAGGATTTATACTGTTGATGTGGGATTATTTCCGATACTTCTATTTCTTGTTCAAATGTATAGAAATTAATTTTCTGGTCATAATTTCGGTACCTCTGGGACATTAGCAGGCTGGAAGTAAAAATAGAACGTCATTACAGTGTCAGGTAATGCGGATGAGTGTGACTAATAACCTGAGTGTCATTGATTTAATAATCTAATAATGTCTCTGCACACTCAGCGCTCAGACTCACTGAGTGAAGATAAAGATTTAAGCCCGGCTGAAGCTGCAGATAAGAATCAGCACCTCGGCTTTAGGGATCAGAACCAATGATAAGCAACACACGGCTGGGATCCAAAAAATTAAAGCAGGGGAAGGAGCCAGCTGGTACCTGCAGCTCAGACTGCACAGGAGGCAGGTTTTCCATTCCCTGGGGTGACAGCAGCAGGAGGTCACAGGTGCCCACAGGAAACACTTGTCAAGCTCAAAGAGAGATGCTCACCGTCTAGCAAAGGTCTGGCAGCTCTCAAATAGTTGCTGGCCTGCCAACAGCTTGGTCTATGGCTGTCTAAAACACAAAGGAAAAGCCCAATAATGTCAGCTACAGCACCAGCCTGGAAGAGTCTGGTCCACAGCCTGGAAACAGGAGGTGGAGTGAAGCAAGTGGGCTTTCAACTGGGACACAAATCTTCTGACTTGGTATAATCTGGGTTTTTCATTCAGAGAAAAGCTGCCACAACAGCTACCAAGCTCCTTACAGAAAGCTGCAGAAAGGATCTCCTTCCCTTGAGAGCACCCCCTTAGCCAGGCCCATCCTCCAGCTCCTCTGATTAGCAGTGCCGGGTCTGGCCCCCCATACTGCTGATGGATGGTGCTAAAGGTGCTGCTTCACCCTGGCAGCCCCTGGATGAGCTGGGAGATGGATCTCACCCACAGAGTATGAAACCACACAGAAATGCTTGCTAATGAGACATGACACCAGGTTTATTATAATTTGGTTGGAACAGGGACAATCGATCTTCTCAAACTGCCTGTGAAAATCCCATTCCCCAGCAAGGCACCTCTAGGCTTGGCCAGTTTGAGCTCCATATGCTTTATTATTAATGCAGAAAAATTCTCCTGTACCTGGGACTGTGCTGGCACAACAGAGGACAAGTGTACTTTAGGCAAAATCTTTGACTGCAGGACCTTCAAGCCTCTTACAGTAAGGAAGGTTCTGCAAATAATTTGGCTTTTTTTTCAGATCATGCTCTGAAGGCCTCATCAGTCTTCCCCAGCACCACTTCATCTCAAGTATATTTACTTGTTTCCAGTTAACTTCACTCAGATAACAGGAAAACTCCCTGGGGAGTTGCTATAGAAACACCGGATGGAGACAAGGAGAGATTGGGGCAGCAGAGCCCAAAGATACCATTAACATTAAGGGAGATTTTAACTCCTGCTCTGTAAATATAATTTCCCTGGAAAAGTTGCAAAAATATGAGTTAAAACGGAAAATTTCTTGCGTGGTTAGTGATTGGATGACTGCTGATCACTCCCCCAGGGAGATTCACCACCATGAAGTAGTGGAAAAGCCTTTCCAGGGATCCTCTCTGAAGGTTGCCAACCTCAATGAGACTCTGTTTCCTTTCAAAAGGAGATGTGAATCCCATCTGCAAAAAGGTGGCTAAATTGTCCCCATATCTTTTCCAGTGCCTGCTGACACTGATAACCCTTTAAGCAAAGAAGTGTCCTTCTGCATAATGGTCTAAGGATTAAATGCAAGAAAGAAATACAATAAGAAGTCAAGGAGCTACCTACCATTAGCAGCTCTTTGAGTGTCAGGCAGTTTTGTTTCAGGTGATTTACCAGTGCTTTTGTCCAAGTCATTCATTCCACAAAACACTATTATGAAAATAGATGTCATTAGAAGCACTTTTTAATACATAAAACAGTCTTTCTTTTTGCAATTCAGCTGTGTATTCAATTCAATTTTTCTATTAAATTCTCTTACACTTCTGAGAGTTCAGAAAGCCCCAACAATAAGAAACAGGTGTTCTGATCTTCTGCATAAGCCGAATTTTTGGAACAGTTAGTGTCCTTTCTCTTATTTGATGCTCACACACATAAATACCGAGGGTCATTAGAAATGAATTATCCCTGACTGTAAAACAGAAGGGGATTCATCAACTATATTGATTTTTCTCATCTATGTGTATATGTGTAGCTCCTTTGGCAATTAGTCATTAACTAAACCACTGTTTCATTCCTGTGAACCAAAATTTACTTCCACTTTCCTTCATTGTAACTGTAAGCTTTTCTTTTTCTTTGCACTGTTTTTCTTCATGTGGATTATCAGCCTGGATTTGCAGGGTATTTCTCTTACAGTCAGCAGGGTGGTTAATTAACAGGAGCTCCATAAGCCAAAGGTAGAGCTGCTGGGGGAGCCTAAAGAAAACAAGATCTTCATCAGGAATGGGTGTGTGCCTGCCTGGGAGCTCATGGACAAACAGCCAAAAACATATGCAAAATTATAAAACTCTTAAGGCAAGAACAAAACTAGTTGAAGCACACCAAACACCTAAAAGAAATTTGGAAGAAAAAAACCCCAGAAACTAAAAACCTCAGTAATTTTATATAAAAAACACAGACTACAGCCAAATACCCACCTTTCATACTAATTATCATCCAGGAGATTGGCTGGGCTGACCGGAATCTGTTGGGGGTTTGTGAGCACGTTTATCTTAATTGCATTCATGTGGTTGTGGGGTTATTTGATTTGATCTTGAGATATCTGACACCTGACTTTTATGTGCATTTCTAACAGGTTTGAAGGGTGCCCAGAGCAGAGAATGGATTGTGCCTATATACAGAGTTGTGGAAAATGTTCTTAATGCCAAGACAAAGTCAGGTGTTAAATCTCATAAAGAAACAGGCAAATTCTGTATCTAATGACTTACCATGTAAACTTGTAGTCAAAGGAGATGATATCAATTTCTGTGTTTTTTGACCACCACAGAGATGCTCCTTAAAAGGAAGAATAATATGATTAAAATGAATGTAAATCCCCCTAAGAAACATAACTTTTAGGCTTCATTTTTTCAATACTGGGACTTCTAGGACTACTTAGAATACAATAATTTTAAAGCACATTGCTTTCCAGTGTAACTACACACACAGAAAAGAATGCTCATAAAAACTAGCATTTTCCTGAACAACAAAAACATAATTTATCACCAACCAGCTCCATCACGTGAGCAAACACTCAGCTGAATCACTCAGCTGCTCCAGGTTCATTACTCAGTATGTTAATGCCCTATGCAATAAACACAACAAATGAAATATGGAATTACTCTAACCACAAATCATTACTAATTGATACAGCAAGATTCAAGGAAAAATTATCTCTTGGAATAGCTTCCTGAAAAGTTATCCCTGGATATACTTTCAGGTCTGCATCCTCCCTGCCACAGAGGAGCAGGAGCTTAGTGAGGTCTCTCAGGTTGCTCTTCCTATTTATCACCTCATCCATCCTGAATTCCATCATTCCATGTTATTCCCACTTAATTCAATTTCAGTGGACTTAAATGAAATTTTTTCTTGATTATATTTCCCCGTAGCTTATTTGTCCTTAAATTCTAGGCTGATCCACGATGACTGTTTAAAACAGGATGCAGCCAAACTCTTCAATTCTACATTGATTGAACACCACATATTATTATGGAAAACATATCTTATGCTTAAGTTGTTCTAATTAACCCATTTACAGGTTATCTTGCTCTTACCTTAGTTCTCTTACTACATGCAAAAAAGCCTGAGGATTTAATAAGCTGTTTCCAGTTTTTGTTCAGTTCAGATTGTGCCCATCTCTTCTATGCACAGTCCCTGCCATACAGATCATTTGATCATTTTGAGGATGAGATGGCTGCACCAGTGACCCGTGAGGGCTTGTGGGACAACACATCACATTTGCAAACCTCTATGTCCTCTATGCAGTACAGAGTCCCCAAAACTGCTCTTATGAATTTTTAAATGGCACTTTGTGCCTCCCATCAGAGTTGTTATTTAATTTACAACTGGATTTAAATTAGCACATTTTGTTAATCAAACATTTAATTCTGAAGAAGAAATCAGCTCTTCGCAAAACTGCAGCATGGCCTGTGTGAAACTCTCCTGGAAAGAGAGCAGACCTTTTCACCATCCCAGACATACTCAGAGGACATTGGAGACAAATCCCTAGAGAAGCACATGTGAAAAGACAAAAAATTTCTTCCACTTATTAGGTACAAAAATTCAGCTTACATAGTGCAGTGTTCCAGGCACCAACGGAGCTGACTTACCAGCAGTTTTAATCTTGGGGTGAAATATCTTAATGTTAAGAATATAAAAAGAGAAATTATCCATACACCTGTGTGGGCAGGATATTGGAGCCTGGCTCGACAGGGCAGTATATAATTCTCCCATTCTCACTGAAAGGTAAAAAGCCTCAGATTACAGCTCATCCAGGAATTACTGACAGAATTTTATCTCTCTTTCCTGCTCTACATATTCTTCAGGTAGGAAAAAAACAAATGGATGGAAGGGTTGAATGGAGATCTTTCGCAGTGATACACAAGAGCTGGGTGACTATTCCAGCACAAAGAGTAGTGGATCTGCAGGGGCACATTCCTGCCAGCATAGCCCAGGGAAAGCACACAGGACTCCTGGTCTAACCTCTCTGGACTACCCAGGTAAATCTCTAACCACCAGGGTCCATGGTTTTCTCTCTCTCCTTTTGAAAATATATTTCTCTATGGTAATATTTTAATTGCTTTATTTTCTGTCGCTGTTACCCGCTTGATGTGTTCCTCACAGGAGCACTGGCTGCCATCCCCTCTGGATTTTAGATTTAAAAGGCACAAACAGAGACTGCTAGCTCAGCAGTGTTATTCCAACATAACATTTTCCTTAGGGAAACATCAGCACACAAGGTAAAAAAGAACCCTTAGAAATGTGTGGCCTTTGATTAAGCTTTTTCCTTGTCAGACTATGCAAAGAGCTCTGTAGCTGCACACCAGCATTCCCAGTCCAGGGTGTTCCAGTGCCTCCAAGTGCAGCACAAGATTGTTCCCCCATGCCCAAAACAGGGATATCCCGAGAGCTGAGAAGTCTTGTGAAGACTGCTGCTACATCTTAATTTGCCAAAGCAGCTGGTGCTGGTCCTTTGCCATGGGATAACTGGTTGCCCTGAGGGTCTGCCAGGCCCAGGGTCTCCAGCTGCAGCCCAGGCCCCCAGAGCCATCGTGCTAATTGATGAAGCTGTCCCCATCATGGCCCTCACTTAGTGAAGTGACAGCTATCACATACATCTCTCTTCTCCCTGCCAGGACCACTTATTGCTGGTTTTGGAAACACAGAGAGTGAAAATCCATAGTTAATGCAGTTCCCCAGAAGAGCAGAGACCCCCACACCTTCCAGATTAGAATAATATCAAATAATAACATGTTTGAGATTTGCATGCACCTGGATTTATGGATGACCATCAACCCCTAAATACAGGCATGGGACGTCTCATTTGATTGATTTAAACTCTACTCTGATTAAGTGTTTAGGAGAGTCACCAGAATCCCAAGACCTTTATCCTCATAAACCTTCTGGATTTAATAGTGACAACGTCTAGCGGGTGAATTAAGCAAGTCAATTTTATAGCAAAGGCAAGTCAAAGCTGCTATAATTAATTTAAATTAACACACCCACGAGCTCCTGAAGCCTATCATTGGTAAGGTGTCGCTTCAGGGACAACTGCAGAAACATCCAAATAGTCATCATCAAGATCTTTAAGACTGAAATTTCCCAGAAAACCTAAAGTAACCTGCACAAAAGAAGGCTGGATTACAGAAACCCAGATGTTCTCTTTCTGCAGAACTTTATTATTAACATGGTCAACAAAGCAAAACAGTTTCTTGTAAATATGATTCTTTAACTTTACTTTTACGTGTTCAATGTTAAGCCTGTATGGAGAATTACTGGAGTGTATGCCATGGCACATATGGTCTATGATAGGACCTCTGCCTCTGATACCTCTGAAACTCTGAATAGCCCAATGCCATTCAGGAAATGAGAAAGGAATGTGGTTTGCAGTTGCAACCTTCAGTCTCTTTTTCTATTCCTCTAGGAAAGCACAGTGTCCAGCATGGATATTTAACATGAGAGAAAATACCAAGACAGCAGCTCTAAATCCAAAAAACCTTATCCTTAGACAACAAAATTATTATTTAGATGCAGAAAAGTACAATTTTGACAATATAATGAAACATGGTCCAACTGTTTCTGGAGAATACTGCTGGAAATGGAGGCCAGGAAGCGATTTTGGAAAATCAGATTGTGGAAGGTGCTCATAGACCATTGCTGGAGTACAATCAAACTTTTCTGAGCTGTCAAGTGCTAAATTGTTGATTGTACAGGAAGGAAGAATAGCCAGAGAAATGCTCCTAGGTGCAGGAGAGGATATTTCTGGGTGAATACTGTGGACACCACCCTCATGGACTGAGCTGGGGGAGGCCTTGTCTACAGACCAGCATGGATGCTTGACTTGCTGCTGCAGGAACATTGGTTTGGGTTTGATGTTCATGTGAGAATTATACTTCTAATACAACAAAAATGGCCACATTTGCCACTATCCAAAAAGAGATTTGGCTTCATTTGGTGATGATGTCCTGCCAGAAGCCCAGAGGGGCAATAGACAGAAGTGAAATTGGATGGTGAGTGTCCAGAGAAACCAATGCCTGGTTAGAAGCAGGAAACTTTGCCAGTAGAAAAAGACAACAGCACACAGAGGTGTTACCAGCCTTTACTCCCCTGCAAGAAATTGGCTATTTGAGCAGCAATTCACAGAAGAAAAACATGCTGGTGTGTTAAGACTGCACACCCCACTCTGCTCTGTGCCAGCCTGTGTCAGCCACTGGTTCTCCTCCACATCCCCATCCCTGGGGCGGAAACCAGTGGATCAGCAAAAGCAGGATGATGCTCCCACTCAGGTTAAGCCTCTGTGGTGACACTCCAGCCAGCCATGGAGGAGGCAGGTTTCCTTGGCCTGGGTGAACCGAGGCTGCTTTGGAGATGCTTTGCATGAGATGAACTCCACAAGCACCAAACTGGCCACTGGCACAGCAGGACTGGGCAGGCAGGCACGTGTGACAGGGCAGGGAGCTGAGCACAAAGGGACATGTTTTCTACAGGCTCTCTTCAGACTTAAATGGCACTTCTGTAAGTGATGCTAAACGACACCACCCTCCCTCCACCCCACACTCCCAGTTGCCTACTTACATTAGCATTTGCCAGCTGTCAAGCTCTTGCTCAGTTCCAGTGAAATCTCCTCGATTTTCTCCTCTTTCAGTGATTATGTTGAACTGCTGGGATCAGATCCTAGTGACACTGAAATTGCCAAATAATCCTCTGCTGCTTTTTTATATCTTTCTACCCTCTTCTCCTTATTAATGTGAGCCAATGCAGAGCCCAGCACAGACACAATGCTCTCCAGCAGGACAGAGGAATGACTGCCAGCCTCCTCAGAATTGTCTCCTAACAGAGAGCTGAGGTTCTTTATAGCAGAAACAGCTCTCAGACACACTGAGAGCTCACATCACTTACCCAAGAGATCCTACAGACGTCACATCTTCAAGAGTTGTCTAAAGCCATCTCCTTCTGCTTTATCAGAATGGTCAGGCTGGCTCTCATCACCAGTCCCTCTAGCCCAGCACCCTTTCTCTAAGACCAAATAGTTGTATATGCCTGCAGAAAAGCTTAGGAGCAGGACAAACTGACAGTAATTGCCTGGGGTGCTCTGATGGGCCCCAGTGATCTGGGCTTGGAGACTTTCTGCAGTCTCCTGGTGTGTAACAGCCCTTGCTGCATCTCTCTGCCATGAATTCATCTAATGGTTTCTTGCACCATTTAAGCACCATTTGGCCACCTCAGCCTCCCAGAGTAATGAGTGCCACAGTGGAACAACATGATGGGAGAAGAAACAGCTCACTGGTTTGTGCTGGTGAGGTCCCCAGCTGCAGCTGAGTTCATTCTGTTCTGCATAACCCCATGCCCTCAGCCAAAGCACCTCTTGCCTTGCTGGTCTTCAAGCTCCAAAGGAAGCCCAGCCTTGTGGCCTCTTTAGGGCAGAAAGATTTGTTAGATGGAAGAATGGGACCAGAACCCAACTTGACTCATATTAATATTAATGACTAAAAATTAGGCATGGTTCCCATTCTACTTTCTTCTGGACCCCACAGCTGCTGCATGTGGACAAAACATCTGGCTTACCTGAATATCTCTGAGGTACTTTGGGCTTTTGGGTTGAAAAATTTTAGCAAAAAAAAAAGCAGGCACGTAGATGTGAGATGTATGTAGGCTTGTAGACATCCCTCCATTCCACTCTCAGGTTCTTTAGAATAATTTTCTCCTAAAGCCCAATTTAGAAACCACAGGAGAGACTTGATGTTTTTATGCATATTCTCAAATTTACAGAAGTGCTGAGCTGAACAGGGATTTGAAGGGAAGGCCTCTTTGCTATTTCTCCTGCCATTTAAACACCAAGCAGGGATACACTGGCAGAGGTGGCCAGAAATAGATACAAAACTTCAAAAGTGTTAAAATTGAATTTTGAAGAACAGGGGACTGAGAGAGAGTCAGCTAGTGCAGCCTGGGTCTCAGAAATCTGAGCACTCACACAGAGCTTCAGAAAATCAGGTTTAGAGAACAAACATGGCTGGTGAATGCCTTAACCTTTGCTGGAGCTCAAATTCCCTGCCAAAAGTTGTGGGCCAGATAAACTAATATTTTCTGTTGAGAAATTGTTTTGCTGAAAGTTTCTGGCTATCCCTCCATATCACACAGCATCCAGACGTGAGATCACAGCCTTTGCCAGATAAAACATTCCTGCTCTGTGACACTCAGCCCCGGCAAAAGTTAATTTGCTGTAAGTTACTGATAGTGTCACCAATGGTTTATCATTCCCAGGTTGGTATGTCTTTACACTGATTTAAACTGGTAACAGCTTGGATCTCCTTTTTAATTGCACTTTGAGTCTGTCTGCCTGGTTATTCTACAGGCAAAACTACTGGTGTGCAAATCAGGTCATAAACCACCACTCAGCCAGGTCATTTAGAGGAACATCTAAAATGTCATGTGTATTATTGTCATAAGCATCACTCCTAATAATTGTGTACTCCCTTAAACAGATTTTTTAGCAAGCTGTGTTTAAAAACCAGATTGGAGTTCTGATATGCCCTGAAAACAAGGTGTTTAACAGAGCTACACTGGCTCTAATGTCCCTCTTTTGCATCCCTTTCAGGAACAGAAATAGATTTATCACCATCATGACATTAGAAAACATGGAGATTGCAGAGACTACATGAAATAAATTGGGAATGGCAGGGTAAGTACTTGAATTGACAATACAGGAACCACTGGACCTGTCACACCATTGCTGGGAGAATCCACAAAGCACCTCGTGAGCTGTGGGAGCTGGAATTAGAGCTGCAGCCTCACCTCCACATAGCCCAGCTCAGGCAAAATTAAGAAACTTCAGCCATGCCTTGATGGATGATCTTACAGCCCTGCTGCCACTCAGCCTGCAGTGTATTTCACCTGCCATTTAAATGTGTGTTTTCTCTGTAAAAGCCTCAAATGCTGAAGCATCAATGTGTCAGAGTGCCTTCTTGAACAGAATGACCTCCCAGCCAAAAAGCTCTTGACCTGACCTTGGTCTTGATGCAAGAAGAGTGCAAAAAAAGCATGCAAGAGAAATGTTACATGTTACTAAAAATAAAATGTGTTAAAATAATGACTTAATTTAAACAAGAAACTGAACAAAGAGGCAACCTATTAATGTGTTTCTAATCTAGAGGTCAGGAAGGGAGTGACATTTCCAGACATTTTATCTGGGCTGTGGTGCAAGGTGAACCAGAAGGAAGCACAACCTTGGCATTCAGCAGACTCAGGCTGCAGATCCAGAGCAGTCTCCTCCACTGTCAGCTCTAACCTGCCAACCCACCTTCTCTGCTGTGAGAGGAGCAGGCTCTGGAGGTCACCCAGGAGCACCATTCTCTGGATTTCTGTGGAGGATGATGCCCCATGACTGCAGGAGGCACAGACCCTCTGGACAATCCATTACCTGCAAAAAGACCAGGTAAAACAAGCAAGCATTACGTGTGCAGTCTGGCAATAAGGAGGTGGGAAGCCACCAGCAGAATTTCCAAGTAAATCACAGCAAACCAATTTGTCAAGATAATTAGCACAGAGGCAAAGGGGAGCGGTAGATGTGATACATCTTGGCTCAGGAAGGCTTGTGACACCATCCCATTTAACTTTCACATGAGCAAAATGAGGAAATGGAAGCTAAGTGAAAATTTACCACAAAACTACACTCTCAAAATTATTATCTGCAGCTCAATGTCAATCACAGCCCTGTCTTGTAGCCCATGGTTGGCTGTCAAAACTGAAATGCATGGCTGAAAGGGGCACCTCACTCAGGGTAACAGCATCACAGCTCAAGATAACCTCCCCAGATAGAAAAACTCACCCAACATCCCCACGGTGAAGGTCAATAAAATCACCTGTAGAACACCACAACCCAACAAGTAGGTTGAGGCTCCTTAAAGTCATCTCTTTTCTCCTTGGAAGATGAGTCCCTTTCCTTGTGAAACCTTCTGCTGAGTCTGCCTTGAGAGATTCTCCCTGCAATTAAAACTAAGAGAGCTTTTCCAATGACAGCTGGGTTTCATCTGTGCCTCATTTCTGGATGGATGGTGCTGGGCCTCGCTCCTGGCCCTGTGCTGCTGGCTCCTGAGGGACCTGGGTGCTTACCCTCATCCCCAAACTTCGGCCACAAACCTTTTGCAAGTGAAACCGAGTCTACTAAAAATCAAAGTTCTTTCCCAAATTTTAACCCCACCCTTCGGTTCTTTCATTTTTGGTAAGTGTATTTTTTACCGTTTAGCATGATATTGCCTTTAAAATACCATAAACAACATTTCAATAGCTAAATAATTTAAAGGAAAGCAAATAGGTGCTTTATGAGAGTACCCAGCTGCTCAGCCATCCAGCAGGGCCTGTAGACTGGGGATAGTGGAGGTCTGATTGCCCATTAAAGAGGCCCACGTTCCACAAAGCCACAATCAAAGCTCTCTGGAGAATCAAGCATTGTGCCCACGTGTAATATGTCAGTTATTTGCCAGCAGGGGAAACCCTGTAAGAAGTGAATGAGTTTTACTCTGTTCAGTGACATTGCTAATGACTCATGCAGGATTATGGGTAACAAACCTTTGAAATGAGAGGTTGAGTTGTACACTACATTATACATCTGAATTTCATGGTATATTAGTGACAGTGATTGGTAATACAATATGATGGGGAATTGCTAGCATCAGAGAGAAGTTAATATGATGCACTGCAATTTCTCAGAGAGTCCCATACTTTTTCCAGTGCCACCCATAATCTGCTCATTATGGTTTGGCAAAGAGCAATCCCCTTCGTGGAGTGAGCAGCACCAGTGCCCTGACAGCTGCTCATAAATTTGGGTGGAAGGCACGCAATCCGAAATGTTCATGTTTCCATGGATCGTTACCCGGTTGTATCTCCCCTAAGAAGCAGGTGAATTTTTAACATCCTGCCACAGTTTGTTTCTGCTGATATTTTCTCTCTCCAGATAAATCTGATGCCAGCTTGTGTCTTAGAGTATTTCTTACCCATCTTGTTCTATGGAAAGTATCATACAGTCTACGTGCACTTTAACTAAACACCAGTTAATGGAGCATAACTAAGAATAATTAATATATTTACCCAAAAAAAAGTATTTCTAGACCATTAAAATTAGAGTAGAATGTATCACATAAGGCATTAAAATTATAAATGTGACCACAGATTTACATTTACAGGCTCTGGCAAATCCCATGGCCACATGTCTCCTCAGTCACTCCTGTTGCAAACAGCATAAACAAATGTTTAAACTATTTATGTGATAGTAACCTGGAATATTCTGTGGCTGTTTTACAAGGCCTGTAAATATCCATCTGACCTTCTCCAATCGTAGAAGATTTGGTTTTCCCTGCAGGAAGAGCCCATGAACACAGAAGAGGCCCTTAAAGACCCAACCCCATATACCCATTAAGCAGAAGCACCAAGACCATCACCTTTCCAAGAAACCTGAAATGGGAGTCATTCCTAGGATAAGGAAGTTCATTGAAAATCACAGCCAAGCAGGAATTGGATGATGATGAGTAAATGGAAGAAAGTATCTCCCTCCAGCATTAAATTCAAGCCCTGACCTTTTCCAATGTAATGACTAACTCAACCTTTACATAATAATGTGGGTGATATTTGGAGAGTATAACATATGTGTCATTTTAATTAATTGAACAGAAATAGATTCACAGAAGAAAAATGAATTAACCAATCAGCAATCACCTTTCTATCTATTTGATGTCAGAATAATTAGTTTATTCTCGTAATCTCTTGACCCCTCTAGAAATCATAACCTTGCTGACCTCCTTGAGTATGGGAGCTCATTTGAATAGCACCATAATTGTGCTCTGGGTGCATTATCATCTAGTTTCAATTTTATTAAGGTAATCTTACCCCTTATTATTATCTCTCTCTGAAAGGCTGACCCAAACCCTGGAAAAGAGGGCAGGACTCAGCTCAGTAAAACCAGTGTACTTTGGACATCAGACTCCTTCCTCCTAGAAGGTGGGCTGGTTTTGTTAGCTGGAGGATCTGCAATAATTTTACCACCATTGTCTGTGAACAGCAGTATCCCAACATACTGCCTGATGTTGGCAGTTGCAGAGTGTTACCAACTAGTAAATGCTTAAAAAAAAATCACAGTTTGTTCCAGAATGATAAAATGACCCTACAAAGTGAATTACACTGTGAAAAATAAATGTAAAACACAGTGTAGATGCACAAATGATTATTTCATTATCTGGCCAATGTAAGAACGACAGATACAAATTGTTCCAATCATAGAGTGATGAAAGAGTAATGAACAATGGGTTCTTGAATGAGCACAGGAACAAAATAATGAATTGCAGTTTAAATGAAATCAGGAGTCAATGGACTGGATCACAGACTGTCCTTCAGACATAGGAATTCTGCATTAGTTAAACAGTATCATTTGGAAAAGTGTCCTTTAAGAGAAGGAATCTAAATGGCTCAGAGAGAGACAAACATGATGAGCCTGGACACTAGCTTGCTTTTAGCAAAGCTGGCTTTTAGCACATTGGACTGGAGCATCCCCATTCCTGACACTTTGATAACTGATCTACCACAAATTAGCATCTTCCACTCTGCAAAGTTATCAAACCATTGTTACTTTTCCCTGTTTTAACCTTGCTGTTCCTCTGCTACTGAATTACTTTGATGCAACATCTGATGAGATCTCCATGCAGATTCTGGGCACAGAATGAAGACCAAGACACAAAAGCTTCTGGGAAAGGAAGTGTCAGTTATGTAGAAATAACACGTGGCAAAAGCTCTACTGACTTTTTTGTTGGAAAACTCTGCAATAGATGGATTTATATTCTTTTCTTTTGTTTCATACCAATAAACTGAGGATTTCTAATGTTATTGCCAAAGAAACCGGTCACATTTCATGTATCATAGCTATCCATCACACTGCACAGCTTTTTGTTAGCTCTGTACTGAAACTATGTTTCAGTCAAGAGTGCAGGACATCTGGCCATTTTATCTCTCTGTACAGAATTCCTTTACACTCTACGAAAACATCTTGGAAATGAGCAGAAACTGGCTGGTGTCACAGGCGGGGCTCAAAGACTCTCACAAACCAGCTGCCCCTCCTGCTGCTCTGCCACTGCTGTGGCCAGGGCAGCACCTGCCCTCCTGCCCCTCACACAATGCCAGGTACAAAAGAGAGACAGCACTTGGAGACTTGTATGCCTCAGCAAAGGACGAGGTGCTCTGGGATGAGCATCCCCAAGGGAAAGGTCATCTTTCATCCCTTGGTGCTCAATAGCCTTGAGACATTTGAAAACTAGAATGTCCCAAATCCAGCAAGCAAGAGCACTTTCAAAAGCCACAGAGTGATGGGAACAAAGGGGAAAGCAAGGAAAACCAGGGTTTGCTTGCTTTGTGGACAGAAATAAATATTTATTGGAGAAAAAAGCTACAGGAGAGAGGTGGCATCTCTGCTGTGTAAGTGACTGAAAGGCCACCTGCTCCTGCCCTAATTCAATGACATCTTCTGCAAAGGGTCTCTGCCCTGCAAGGTCAGGGTAAATGCCACGTGCCTGGCATGAACTCGTGAGCCAACATCCACCAAACTCTGCCTGTTGCTGTGTGTGGGCAGCCTGTCCAGGCTAATCAGTCTTCAACAGGACATATCACAGCCCCTCACTCCCCCTCTAATCAGATTTATGTTCCAACAGATCCTGATGCTAAGCACATCAGACCCTGAGCAAACATCCCCACAACTCCACCAGGGTGCCCAGGATGCTGAGGCAGGCCAAGACAGCCAGCACAGCTCACCACAGGCACCTACAGAGCCATAAGGCACATTTAACATATAGAGAGCAGGGGTGAATACCCTCCTTCCTTGGGATTTTTCCTGGATATTCAAAACTGTGCCTTGTTGACTCAGAGAGACAGAACTCTCCTCATCTGACAGCTGAATTTTACAAAACATGATGAGGTTTGCAAACTCCAGAGTATTTTGGCTGCCTCTGCAAGCCTGATACTCAGATAAAACTGTGCTGCAGTTTCATGCAGTGGGAGGGAGCACTGAGAATGGGCTCTCCTCTTCCACTGTGTTGTGTCTGAAGAGGTGCTTTAAGGCACAGGCATCTCCACCTGCCCTCATGCCAGGGACTTTTCCTCTTACACCTTGTCCCATTCCACTGGAATTTGAGAAACAACTCCCATTTGGCAGAAAACCACACCACAGGACCTAAAATTGAGCTGATCCAATGCATTATCTCAGGCTTGCTACTAGATCTTTTAAACTATTTGGGGTCTCAGATCATCTATAGCATAACATGACATGATCTTTCATGGCCTCCTCCAACCAACCTGGTGTCAGAAGTTCATTCAGCCAAGTAAGATGGCACTCCAAACACCTGGTTCTAAAGAGACACCCAGCCATCAGCTTGGATCTGAAACCAAACTGAAAATATTCCTGGAGCAAGCAGCAGAGAGCCCTACTCCTGTCCAAAAGTCCAATTGCTGCCTGCAAAAATCCACAGCACCCTGCCTAGGTGTTTGGAGAGGTGTCCCTTGCCCGTGGCAGGGAGGTTGGAACCAGGTGATCTTTAAGGTCCTTTCCAGCCCAAACCCATTCTATGATTCTAGAATTCTATGACCTCTACCTGGGACTAAGCAGCATTGCTGCTGGAGCACTTGGGGATGCTCCAAGTAACACCTGCATACCCCAGCCCAGAGCCCACCTCCTGTGCTGCTCAGACCCAGGAGTAGAAGAAACCTGATAAAAACTGTGAGTCTCACAGCCAGACACTCCATCTGTTCCACCAGTCCCCCTGACTGGCCAAGTTCTCCTGTGTGTGGTGCTTGCCAGCTCCAGAAACATCTCCACAGGCAGGAGCTGCTTGCCAAAGGTCTGGTTGCACCTCCTCATCCACCTCCATCATTACATCATTACAGATTTTGGAAATAACCACAAACACCTCCTCACAGCTGACAGTGAGTGCTGTACCAGGGGGCTGCCAGGAGCAGCAAGGTGACAATGCAGGTTGCAAAACTGTCCAGAAGGGAGGGGGTGAGCACCAGGGGCCAATCTCTTCACTAGAACAATCCACTGCAAGAGAACACCTGGAAAAGAGTTCACCACGCATTATCCAGAAGAAAAACCTCTGGTGCACAGGGTGGAGGGCACAGCATTGCTCCTGCCAGGTGATGGGGAGGTTTGCCATGCTGGCAATGGGGAGGATTGCAGGCTGAGCCACACAGGTGTGCCTGGGCTCTGCAGGGCTCTCTGGGGGTGCAGGTTTGCTGGGCTGGCTTTGCTCAGCTTGCATCACTGCACAAGTAATGGATGTGCCTATTAAAACCCAGCCAGAACATTTGTCTCTGTAGCTGGCAGAGAGGATCCACACCTCAGTGACACGCTGCACTTCTCTGTGCTTGCTCTGAATGCTCCACATGCTCAGTTCAGGGTTTTTAAGCTCCAAGGCAGATGCATTGGACTGATTTCTAACAGAACTCTCATAATCACCTACACTTTGGAATGGTCTCCATGTAAACACAAAGCACAGGCTTTGTTGCATTACACCATAGCTCCCATGTATTTTTTGTGCAGAGCACAGTGCCTCATGCTGGCTCGATATTTGAGCTTCAATTACCCAATTGTGCATCAAAGGACAAGCAGACAGTCAGAAAGTGAGCAGAGCTTCACTAAAGCCATCCCTGTTTACATCACAATTACTTGTTTTTCAGTGTTACATTTGATTTACTATCTCGCTTAAACTTGGCCTGTTACAAGAAAGAAAAAATTGCAAGAGATTCCAAAATTTCATTAGAAAAAAAAATAATCATAAATGTGCACTACTCACAATGCTCCTGAGGGGTCCAGTATGGCCCTCATTATCTAAAGGGCTGTTAATGCAGAACTTAGAGATGATCACAGTGGTCTTTCAGTGCTTGGCATTTCCTGACTCCTACACCTTTGTTTTTCCTTTCTCATCATTACATTAACACTTTTGTGTTATGGAATATTTATGAGGCACACCACATGCTTAATGGATTTCCTCATTTATTTGCAGCTAGCCTGCATTAATACAAGACTCACAATATTCAATCTGAAATCCATCAAGGATTCCCAGGCTTAATATTACCACCACTTTTAATGAGAAAGGAAATCTGTAAATCCAACTTGCAAAAGCAAAAATAAAGCCGTGTGGGAGCAGCACAAGCAGTGCAACTGCATCCTACACTTTAAAAGCATCCAGAAGTAAACTTCTGTTAATTGAACTGGTTCTAAAGCCATGAGTTACAAATCTTACCCATAGTTCCCCAAAATGGCACATATCATAGTGCATTCCTCTCCCTACTGCCCATCCTGCAACGCGGGGATACATGAGCAAGGTGAGAGGTCAGGTGGATTAGAGCTGGCCTTGGGACCCTGGTGGTACCCAAACCACTCATATTTATGTACACTTGAGGGAGCAGGAGATCAGCTGAACACCAGGCATCCATTATGGTATATATGCTTAGATGTCTCTTGCTGGACAGCAGCTGCCTGGCCTTGTGCTGTTGCACCATTAGATGCAGGTGAATATTCACCATTCTTCAACCTTGTCACGTCTCAGGGCACCAGCAAACTCTGAGCATGTGTGTGGCAAAAGGAGTTGGGTCTCTGGGGCAACACAGACCTTCCTCAGCAAGGGAATGCTCTGCCTGATGTGATTGATCAGCTATTGCTGCCAGCTGACATGATCTCTGAGAGTTCTCTGATGTGCGTGTTTACAGAAGTCACTCTTCCCTATCAACATTGCCCCACTATTATCTCCTACACACATGTGCACAAAAATTAACCCTGAGTGTAAACAGAGAAGACAAACCTTGCTACTAATGAGACCACTGCAACCCCAAAGAAATCAATCCAACTGCATGAAGTAACAGCCCAACATTTAGTGCCATTTAGCTGGGAGACATGCACTAAAAACAAATATTACAGTGCAAAACCAACCTAATACTTCAACAACTAAAAAAAAATTAAAATCAGTAGGTTGTTCTTTCCTGGAAGCTTTTGAGGCCTGACTTTCTTGCATATACATCAATGCAGAACACCTCAAAATTTTCTGTTGGAGAGTCTGAGCCTGTGTATTTACCCTCTGTTCACGGTGGGTGTCCCTGAGCTTGTGTCTGGAAAGGGACTGCAGCACAAGCCCCTGTGTGCACCCACTTCTCCAACTGCTTCCAGAAAAGTCTCAGCACTGGTAACAGCAAATTTGAGCTCCTCATATTCCTTCTGTTGTCAGGCTCTATTTCAGAGAGGGACCTCAGGATATGCCTAACTTCCAGCTACAGCTCCTTGCCTTTGAAGATAATGGGGCAATCACACATCTAAAGTTAGACATCTCTTCCTCTCTTGGGAAAAACAGTCCTTAATACCTCTGAGTTTAAAGATGATCTGGCAATATTTCTGTTCACCATCACACAAAAGGCAGAAGTTGCAGATTTAAGAGTGGAAGGCAATTTCCCCTTCTGTGCTCAGCAGCAGAGAACAGTGCTGTAGGCTTTCCAGCAGCCAATCCATTTGGTACTTCACTGACAAGCTTAAAACAGTCAAAAATTTATTGTGTCACCCTTGGAATAGAGGTTTTTTCCCTCATATGTAACTAATTTCTACTGAGATGTTGGTTAAGGAGAAAGCATTTGATAATCTGATTTTGCAACCAGTGACAGAATCACCAGGAGGGAAACAGAAGAAATTCAAATATGGGCTAAATTGTCACTTGCCAAGCATTTGTTTTCCAAGGAAATGAACACATTCAGCAAATAAAGGGGAACCTGGCAGTGCAGGAGAAGAGCTTGAGGACAGCACATTACTTCTGAGGTGTGCTCACGAGAGAAATGGAGACTAAGGGGACGTCACAGGCTGGAGACAATCTACCCTGAGACAGCTCCACTCTCCCCTCTAAATCCTGGGTGCATAACTGGTCAGAAATGGGGTGCCATCCTTTTCAAAAGCACACCTCAAACAACTCTAGCTCTGTGCTTACCTGGATGCCTTCAGGTTGTTTGGGCAGAGCTACCACTGCCTGTTTCACTGTGGGGGAGCAGGACCCAGCATCTGACTGCATCCAGATGGGAGCCTGAGATAAACTGCAGAGGAAACCTGATGTCTGAATCAGCACATGAAAAGAAGTGAGCAGAAATAAATAGATTAGTCCGGTCTACAGTGTTTTGTTCAAAAAGAAGAAAAGCTGCTGCAAACTTAGACTGCAGGTGAGGGGGAAAGCCCTTAGGAAAGCAGAGGGGCTCAGGATCACCACCTGGAACGGGCTCTGCTGCTTCATAAAGAAAACATGCCAGGCTTTGGGGAAAAGCAGCTCCAGCAGCAGGTATTTTGGCAGGATGGGCTGTCCAGCACACACTGCGAGGGGTCCCCTGCCAGCACCACGCTGCCCTCATCCAGTGCTTGGCTCTGACCACACTGCAGCATCTGCACAGCACAGATAATGCTCCCACAGATGCCTGCCCAGCACTTTGAACCCGAGCCTTATGGCTGTACAAGCCACCTCACACACAGGGACCTCCACGGAGCCAGCCCCAGGGTAGCAGCAGCATCCCCTGAGGAGCAGGTACCTCCCACTGCACCTGGATGTGCTGCAGCCCATCCCAGGGCCCTGCCAAGGCTGTCCCACAGGCACTGCTGCAGCTCCCGGGCAGGCTGGGAGCAGCACAAGTTTGTGCTGGAAACATTCAGCTCCTGGAGAAAACAGCATTGCAAATCTCTCCCAAACAGCTTCCTGATCCCCTCCGGGGAAGCCCAGCTCACAGGTCTGGGCACATCTTGCACATTCAGCCAAGCTTTTGTCTTGCATTACTTAATTTTTTCCAAAAACATCACTTTTGGAGTAAGGTTAATTGTTTTCCCCCTTCCCCTCCAAAGGGTAAATTATGGTGGCATTGGAAATGGGTGGGCTCAAAGATGAAAGGATGGTCACTTGGTGTGACCTTTGGAAAAAAAAAATAGCTGCCTGAGTAGAATTTGAAAATCCTGGCCCCAAAGGGCCCTTTGGGGCTGCTTATAGTAATTAGGTCATATTGGGGCAATGCCCTGCCAGAATGTCACCCCACATGTAACTTAGCCCAGAGAAACAGGGTGCAGTGATGGTGAGAAGGGGAGAAAGGGGTGACAGAGGCCACTGGATGGGTATTGACCCCACAAAGAGTGTTTAAGATCCACCAGCAAGCACAGAGCAGGGGGTTACCTCCTGTTAAAAGTGTGTCCTGTGTTCCAGCATCTGCAGGTGGTAAGACATCCAAGGGAGTGAGCTCAGCCCTGTGCAGGGAATAAAAGAGGAAAAACAAGCCTCAGAAAGGCTCTGTGTTGGCACAGGTCCCAGGGCAAAATGAGAGGTGCTACCACCTCCCCAGGGGACTTCCAACACAAAGATGCCCTGGGAAGGGGGGAAAGCAAATGAGGTGAGGGAAAGCTCAGGAGATCCTGTGCAAGGAGAGACCCTGACCCACCCCACACCTATTTAGGTTCAGTGCTCTTGCTCACCATGACTCTGTCAGGGACAGCATTGCTGTATCCCAGACATCATCCATCCACACTGCTGTCAGCTGCAGTGCAGCATCTCCAGGGTCCTTGCATTGGGGAAGACTGGGAGCTGCCTCCCTGACTCCGAGATTGATGTTGCATGACTTAAGCACAAATTAAATGTGGAGCAGAAAAACCATATGCAGAAACAGCATTTGCAGCCCTGGCTTTGGGCTGGCCTTGGTTGAAATTCAGCAGATCGACAGCATCAGATTTTGTTGGTGTCTGAGACAGAAGCCCCCTGGCATTTTTAGATGACTTTGTGATAGTTATCTTCCCTTTCTACTATTTGCTTTATGCTTGGAAAAAAAAAAGTTATCTCAGGAGTCTTTTGAACATTAAAATTTATGCCATGCATGCTACTTTCTTCAAATATTGTAAAATATTCGAAATGTAAGAACCTTGGCACAGTGCCCAGGATCCTGTCTTTTCGGATAAAAGTTTCAGATAACTGACACTTCCAATTACTGTTTCTCTCTGAAGAGGTCATCTCTGCTTTGGCTCCAGAGCAGAGCAGTGGAGGTACAGGAGGTCCCCAAATTTCACAAAAGGTTAAAAAATCTGCACAGGTGCTAATTAAAGCCAACGCACTCTGTGTCTGACCTAGTTCTGCCTTGCTTTCAGGAGGCTTTACCTGAGTATCTTTCAAACCACTTAAAAATTAAAATGGTTAATAATGCATCAGAGCCAAACGTTACCCAGGGGCTGGCTACGTGGGGAAGCTCAGATTTGCTAGTGGATGGCATAGTTTATAGTTACTGGGGGTAGCGAGTACTACCAGCCTGATTCCCAGCTTTTACCCCCACCCTGCACACCTTTACACCACTTATTGATGTCCCAGCCCTTTTTTGGATGATTTCTGTAGATGTTTAATATCATGCTGGCCAAATCAGGAGGTAGAATTGGGCTGAAGTGTTCATCTGGTCCCCGATGCATCCATCTGCACAGTCAGGGTCTCCTGCACACTCAGCTTCCCTGTGTGTACCCCTACAGTATCTGTATCATTGTCTTCTCCCAAGGTTTAATTTCCTAGGATGAACAGCAGGGCATTGCCGAGCTGAGGAACACCTTAGAAATTTTCCTTTCTGCTTCTGCACCTTGCATTGGCTTTATTCAGGAAAGTTTCATTTTACCATGTTTTTTACTCGGCTGCCACTTAGTGGCAATGCAAAGTCATAGCTCGGGCAAACCCAAATCCATCTGGTATTCCAGTGACTCTTCCCAGGGCTGTGGGAATTACTTGCTCAGTCATTTACTTTTCACCCAACACCCTTTCCACCGGTTATGAGTAATGTTCCAAAATCCCATCTCACTGGAAAGCGCATTAAAAATATCACAGCCATTATGGAGGTAGCACCCACCTCGCAGTGCTTTTCATTCATAAAAGAAGGTGGGTGGTGTCCAGCACGACCTGCAGGGGACTTCCAGAGGTCAGGCTGGAGGTGCTCACATGGCCTTCAGCCCCTGGTAGGGCAGACACAGCATCCCAGGTGGGTCTGCTGCTGTGGTACCCCCTGAGAAGGGTTTTGTCTTCTGGGGGGAAATAAACAGGAGCTTCTTGCTGGCAGGCTGAACTTGTGCAAAGCAAAGTGAGCTGTTTCATAAACCCCAGCACTGTTCCTCATGGGGATTCCCAGCAAGAGTTGAGGACATGTCCAAACTCCTCCTTGCCTACAGTGTTGGGGCTGCTCCTCTGAAGCAAAACAGCTGCATTTTCAGGTTTCTGCTGAAATGTCAACATTTCCTATGGAAACAGTGAAAATAAATCACGGCATTGTGACTTTACAGGGGGCAATAACAGCAACAGGTAATTATCACCCCAGGGCAGAATCTTAAAAAGCCAAGTGAGACTTTCAAAAGAGGAAACTTGCATGTTTTCTGTAGAGGCTCTGTGCTCAAAGTCCGGCATCCCTAAGACACACCAACTTTCACTTCCATAAGTTTCATTTCTCTCTCCATAATTGCACTGGAGATATCAAAAAGAACTAATTTTTTTTTTGTATTCTCCATGGAGGTGAAAGAGAAGGAGCTGAAATTACAGCATATTGGAGCCTTCACATTGCAAATGCTTGAAGTTTCTCTTTTTTTTCTTTTCTTTTATAACCTGCATTGATTACTGTCAAGACAAATTTCTTGCTGTGAAATAGAGGTAAGTCCTTGTAACCAGACCCTGAACTCAAAGTGACAGTCACGTTTTCTAATTAAAAAAAAAAAAAAAAAGCCAAGTTAAAAAAGAAAAAAAGGTAATATTCAAACCTCACCTAAGCCCTCAATTTCACCTCTCACTCTAATCACAATTGCTGCAGAGGTACATATTGCAAAGTCACCTGAAGGACTCTCCTGCACCTGGCAGCATCTCTTGTGCAGTAACCCAGCACACACCACAGCCCTGGCAGCAGCATTCTGGCAGGATAAGGTGGCAATGGCTCCTGCCTTTCCCTCTCACATCAAGCAGGTAAAGGACACCTCAGCTCCATTTCCTTGCAGTACTTGAACTCCTTTGGATCCCTTGTCACACCAGGACCAGGTTGCAGCTCTGCTTTGCCCTGCATAGATTAAAACATCATCCTGGGGAGAGGAGGAGAAGCCCCCCTGCCCATGCACAGACCCTTAGGTCTTGCTCTCTGCATGTGAGGCTCTCTGCATGATGAGGGGCCCCTCATCTTGCCCACAGGACCACGGCAGCACCCCATAGCAAAGTCAGAAATAGGTTGGAAGAAGATTTTTTTTGGTGCCATGGATTTCTTTGTTATGAATTTTAATGGTGCTTCGTTCAGCTCTTGACAGCAGTTGGCATCCCATTGGAACAGCTCTACCTGCACTGGCATCACAAGGAAATGTTTACTTTTCATACCTCTGCACTTTAAGCTGTGCTGCGGGAATGCAGCTTTTCAAAGCCAGAGCTTGCCTAGGCATTTAGATCCCTTTTCATCCCCTTTATCAATTGTCTCCTTGAGGAAACATTTTGCAGATGATTAAAGGCTCAGAGTACGTACAAGAGACAGCCAGGAGAGCACTGCCATGGGACCATCCCAGGCAAATACAATTGGACCCTGAGCAGGCTGTTGCCATTTCTGTCTGAGAGAAGTGGCCCTGAAGGTGCAGGGAGATCCTCACAGTCAACCCATGGGAGCAGCTGTCCTTTGACCTTTGACCCATGGTCAGCTCCCTGTGTCCCTCCCCAGGAGGCAGCATTTTGCTCAGGGCACCTTGAATAGTCCCATTTCACTGGCACTCACTGGTGGTCAGCTCCCAACCATCCCACCACCAGCCTGTCTGCAGCCCAGGGAACTGGAGCAAAAGTTGGCTCTGGAGTCCATTTCCTCTCTGCCTTGTGACATAGCACAGATCAACATCTAGCAGGGCAATCTGCTGATAAACAATGCACAAAAGCCCTACCTCTTCACAGCTGCCATGACTTTGCTGGACTAATTTCCAACATGGTTTATTCACTTTGAACCACGAGAAAGATTCAGATGGGGTGTCTTGCCTGGTGCAGCTGGACACAGCTTCACAGCCAGCTATACCTAAGAGGAAGCAGGGAAAATAAGAGTTTTTCTAACGATTACATATAGTTTACGTGGCCTAGGAACAGCCCTTTGACAGGCAGATTCAGGAACAGATAATATTTAATTTGCTCCTTAGCAAGGAAGAGAGTAATAAAATGGAATCAAGAAATATAAACACAGAGTAAAACCGAATCACATAAGTGGGGCAAAACACCAGAAAATTGCCTGATGGGCCTCACTACATTTAAGACAGAACTGGTTATTGGGAAGGGGGTGCTTTGATCTAAAGATACTTTGCCTTTTTTGGGAAGATAATTCAAAACATCCCCCTGGCCCTGGGGGATTTTTCCTTGCCTGGGCACTGAGGGGCAGAATCACTGGGACACCCTGGGAATGCACTTGCAATGTTCATTTCATGTTCCTAATGCATGTTCAAAGTTCAAGGCACTTTGTAGGTTGGAGAGATTCCCCTGGCCAGCCTCCCAGAGCAACAGGCTCGGCAGGACAGCACTTTTCCCTTTGAGATAATATATTAGGGAAAATGGGATAACTGCATTTTTGTCAAAAGAGCTGCGTTAAAATTCTGCCATGCTAGCCTTGCCTTGCCCAGGGCAAGGAATTTTTTTGACAGGTGAATAAAATATCATTAGTTTCTCCACTGTCATCAATCATCAAAGTGAAGGCTGGGCGAGTAACCTCTCCAGACAGTCCTGGGGACTGCATTAGCCCCTGGTTTCTAAAGAAGCAGAGAGGGGCCAAGGCAGGAGGCTCCCTTTATATCTAAATGCATGGGAGGCAGGCAGCTAAAACCTCTCCCCAACTTTGACGTTTTTCCCTAAGTGTTAGAAGCTGACAACAGCATAGAAATGGAGATTTCACGTTGTCACTCCAGCCTTGCCCAGCTATTTGTGGCCAGGTAGCCCAAGCTGGGCTAGATATTGTATTGAGGCATTGCTGAGAGCACAGCATAAGTTAAGGAGAGAGAATGACAAATCTGAAGCTTTTGTCTAAAGGTCACACACTTGAAGCTTCTTTCGCATTTGTGTGAGTTAATTTACTTCTTAAAAAAAGAAAAATCTTCACAACAAAGAAAAATGAACAGAAATCTGTCCCTGAGACTGCCATGGCCGTGAACTTCCAAAGCTATTGTGATTTCAATAGAAGAATAGGAGACACTGCCATCGAAAATGCCATTGATATTGTAACAGATCATTGCCTAAATAGACCATAACAGCCCCCATTTCAATGGTTACTGAGAAACGCATTAACCCCTTCCCGTCTGAGCGCCTGCACAATCTCTGCGTGACACATCAAAGGAGACACACCAGATAGTATGAATTTCACACCCTTTTTCTGCCCCTGTCAGCTCCTCTGAGCTTCCCTGTCCCTTTCCTTTTCCACACCGTATCAGAGCGAGCCGCGAGGGCAAATCCTTTTAAGCACAGGCAGAAAACCTGGGGTTAGTGCATTGTCTCATCCCCCCAGCCCCACTCCTCAAACCACCCAGGAGAAGGCAAAGCCTTCCCCAAGGAACTGGGGCTCAGGGGCAGTTGAAGGGCCAACAATGTATGGAAAAAAATATATATAGATATAGATAGATAGATAGATATAGATATACACACACACATAATATATTTATATGTGTATATGTCTCTTTATCTTTTAATCCCCAGTGGAATAAGCCCCAAACTCTTCCAACTCTGAAAGGGCTTTCAAGGAAAAATTAAAACCAAAACACAAACAAAACCAAAAACTAACCAAACAACAGCCCCCACCACCACCACCAAACCCCAAACCAATGAACAACAACAAAAAACCCAATAGTACTTTTTTTAACTTCAGTTCTTCTCTTCCAGACCCAGGGAGGCCATTGCAGCAGATGTTTATTAAGCTCCTGCTTGAGATTACTCATTTACCTTGTTCTTAATCTTTTTGCCATGTCCTACCACTGGAACCTCCTGAAGTATTAGGCTAAACATCTTTCAAAACACATCATGCCTCACTGTCAGCTTTACTTACAGATCCTGGGGAGACAAAGAATAAAAGCAAGTTTCTTTTTAATAAAAGACTATTTCCATAATGCTTTACTAATTTAATCTGAGGCCACATTTGCCATTGCTTAGCACAGGTCATATGCCAGGCTAACCAGTGCTGGCTTCTATAGCATCCTCCTGCCTTTCCTGTGCCACACTGCTCTGGGTTTGTGACATTCTCTCATTGCTTCTTAGGCACGTACATATAGGGGCTACATAAATATAAATATAATGAATAAATATAAAATGCAAATGAATAAATATAAATATAAAATGCAAAACTCCCTAAATTTCTTCTTATTCAATCATTCATCTTGAGTTTCTCCAGGCTGAATTTTTTTTTCTACCAAACACTACCTTGTTATGCTCCAGCTGTTTATTGTTTCATTGACTTTAAAAGTTCTTTGCTACAGTCCTGCATTCTCTTCTACAGAGGAACATAGTTCAGAAACACAAGTGTTCCAGATTTCCACGGGGCATGGATATCTGGAACCAAGCCAAGGTCTGTTTCCCTGCTGGAAGCCCACGGTCATGGCTCCAAGTCTCTGCTCAGCAATTTGCCACCAAAAAGCACCATGGGGCCACTGCCTGCTCAGATACAGGGACCTTTCCTGGAGCTTCCAGCTGTCACCAGACACCTCTGAACTGATAATTGCAATAGGCAACTACTTTTTGGTAAGTTCTGTAGGCAGTGGAGGTCCTGGGGAGGACACTGACTGAGGATTCATTAATCCTGATGAAAGGACCAAGGGTTCTTTAATCCTGCACATCTCCCTCAGGGTCTCCCAGGGAGCTCCTCAGCTCCTTCTGGCAGCCCAGGTTGTGGAGCCTCTGGCAATACCCTGAGCACACTCCCCAAAGGGTCTGCAATGGGATAAAAGCTTTTTGCAGCCACAGGCAGCTGGACTAGCGGCTTCTTTGGGAGGTGCCATGGGGTGATGAGGATGCCCTCAGTGCCTGATAAGGCAAATGCAGTGCAGGGGCAGGGAAGGGTGCTCTTGGTGCCTGGCATGGCTGAGTGCAGCCCCCACACTGCAGCCACTTCACTCCTAAGGCCTGAGCAAGGTCAACAAGGCACCAACTGGAACATTATTTTCTTCTTGCTTCTGGGGAGAGGTGGCTGTATTTTCATTTCAATGCCATTATTCATGAGCCTTAATTACTTTTACTTTTTCATAAGATTCAAAGGCAAATAGCCATCTTGCAAACAAAAAGGCAACAGATTCAGAGAGTTGCCACAAAATGACTTCTATAACCCCCTGTCCTGTTTCATGGAGGCCTTGGGAGAACCCAGCACAATGAGAAGGAAAACTGCACTTTGCAGGGCTTCAGTGGCAATTTCCTCCCCATATGTTTCTCAAGACACTCTGTTAATTTAGTTTGTCTATAATGAATTCTGTCATTATTCCAAACATCCATTCTCATGACCTAGTCTTATAGCATATCACCACCAAGTATCTTTTTTTGGCTATACAATCTCCCTGGGGAACTGAAAATTGTCTCCGTCTGCAGCACAGCTATGCTGGGGAGCAGCCTGGAAAACAGATCCGAGATTATTCCTTTCTGTGTCAGTCATTTAAGCCTCTTTGTGTTAAAGTTGACATTTGTCTCGATGCTGTCTCAATAGGCCCTGCTGGCTGGGTTTCATTCAGTGCTCTGAGCCGGGGGGGAGAACTTGCCTCTTGTTTTACTTTCAGGCCATTATTGTGCCAAAGCGTGAAGGGAGGGAGCTGAATAACCACAAACAGGTGAGGCAGGGAGAGGCTTTCTGTCTCTGCTCTCAGCTTGCAAGAGCTGAGCTCTTTGGATGCCTTTCAAAGCCAGGAGAAGCCAAAAGCAATAATCCCCACCATGGGAGCAGGCAGGAAGGAAGGGTATCTGGTGTTGGCCAGAGATGTCCCAGCGCAGGGGAAGTGCATTCCCACGCGGTGACATCGCCGTGAGCCAGAGCAGCCTCTTTGGGGCCAGAAACGCAGAATTTGAACAATCTCCAAGCTCCACACCCACCCTGCTGCAGCAGAGTGGGGCAGCAAGGAAAGCTTTTTTAAGTCTGTGCATGAGAAACAGCTGCTAAGAGTAAGGGGTCTCTTCCTCAGTCACCGCTGCCTCTGCCTGCCCCTGTCGGCAATCTGTAGGTGCCAGATGTAGGGATTTTGGCAAACCACAGCGATTTTATTTCCCTTCTGCCCCCTACCCCTTGCTTTCATTTAGTCAGCCTTGCAAAAAGAGCTGTAATTTTTGCCTGACCTCCACATGGCTGCAGGCTGGCTGGCAGTAGGTGGGTGCCAGTGGGAAGCACAGGCAGGATCCTCCATGCAGGGATCGGAGATGGAGCTTTTGCCAGTATGCAGTGCTTCCATATTCATGTTTTCAGCACCAAGCCAGGGGGTGGCATTTTCCTGAGGCATCCCAAAAGTACCCTGTCCAAACCATAACCAGAGCCTCTCAGAAGTCCCAAGGAACAGGCAAAGCACACTCATGTTCTTGGGGGCAAACAGGATCCATTGTTATTCTCCCTGCTATTCCATCCACCTTGGACTCCCAGTGACAGCTCCAGGAGGAAGGTGTGGCTCATTCAGTCCCCCTGTCCATGAAGGCTCCCCAAGACATGGCAAAGCACGCAGCAAAGCATCCCCCCTTTGCAGAAGAACAATCAGGCACCTGTAGGAACACTCCAGCAATATCTGCATCCCTGCCCCAGACAGTTCCCTGGCTCCATCCCAGCCCACGCGCGCTCACTTCAGGCTCTACATCCTGGGGAAATGTAAGATGTTACGCCAGCAAGGCCCTGTAAAGAGAGAAAGGAAACAAGGGCACGTTGTTTAGTAGCACCAGGCTTTAGCTCCTGCAATTGTGTGAGTTAATCAGAGGCATTACATGCGTGTCCTTGTGCAACTTCAGATGTCTCACCCCAAAAGCTCCAGTAACAAGGGATTAGGGGAGAGGCTGGGGAAGTCAAAAACTCTTCACTGGAAATTTGTTTCAAGATGTTTACAGCCTGCTTCTGAAAAGAGGTTGCATTGTCTGTGCTTTACCTCATGAGCCCAAGGCTGTGGGTGCTCAGGGTATGCTGCTGCCCTGCTCTCGCCAAACAGCCCTGAAAAGATGAAAACAACTGGCAGAAATGTGGCACCCCAGGCTGAACCCGTGCCACATTGAGGACAAAGCATCTGTACACCTCCTGTTCCCTCATGGTAAAAGTCCTGCTTCAATTCAGACACTTGCACAGGCACGCAGGATCCCTCAGCAGCAGCAGCACCACTCAGAACACCTTGTGTGATGGAAACAAGCCCATTCCCCTTGAAATATCCAGGGGCCATGGTCCTGATGAGGGGCATTGGAGGGCCTATCCCTGTCTAGGCTCAAAGGTATACACTCACCCATGCCCCCCAAAATCCAAGTATTGCAGGAAACAGAATGAATATCCAGGGTTTCAGTGAAAAGGTAAATAACACTTTCATAAAAGGGAAGCAAATATCCACAAAAGCCACTCACATCATGGTGATCCCACTTCCCTGTAGGAACTGTATGGGCAGATAACCCAAGCAGCCCATCACCTGTGCTGGCCCAGCTTCACTCAGCATTGCTCACAGCTGCAGATCCCAAGCCCTTGAGGATCCTCATTCAGCTCTTTCTCAGCACCTCTTGCCTTGTCTCTCAAGAGGTCTCTGGGACAGAGCACCCCAAGCCCTGGCACTCTCTGCCTGGCTGCTCTGTGCATCCATCCCATGAGAGGCACAGCAGAACCCAGCACTTCCAGGACCACCTTGTCACAAATGTCTGTGCTAGAAACAGCAATTTCTCTTTTCAGGACCCAGTTTGGAGCAATGCATGAAAGGAAAGGTTTCCCAGCCAACATTAGCTGGCAGAGCTGGTTTGTAATCAGGCAGGACAGATGGGAACACACAATGCCTTGAACCCAATCAAGAAAACATCCCAGGAATGCCTGTTAATGTGAACCTTTGGAGGGGTAAAACGGTCATTCAAATCAGAGCAGGATGATTGATTCCAACCTAAGAGAAAAGCACAAATCAAACTGATTCCTATCCAGGGGGAAAAAACAGTTTGATCTGAGGTAAGGCTTGACAGCAAATGAATTCAATTTTTTTTTGCTTCCAAGATGAAATAATATAAAGGAGATCTGAATGCATAGGCACTGAGGAAAGCTGTGTTAGTGAGTCCCATTTAGGTATTTTGCAAAACTAGCAGAGGGGTTACACTCAAAATGCCATGGGCTTTGCTTTCGTCCTAGGAAGCATCCTTTGCTTCCCAGATTTCCCAGTCAACCTCATTTATCCCTCAGTGTGTCACTGTGGCAGTAAATAAGCACCATCTCTTTGAAGGAGCTTGGGCAGCAGCTCCAGTTTGGGCTCAAATCCTCCTCTTCTTAAAATTTCCCTCCAATACAGAATTATAATCTCATGTGTCAGTATGAATTTTGTTTTATAAAACAGGCATGCAACACATCTAGAAGAAAAATTGCACCTGTCAAATGCCCTGCCCCATGAAATAAACCTGTGCAATTTCACTTTTCACCTAGTAAATACCCAAGCACTCTCCAGAGCAGTCTATTCCAGTATTCAAATCTGTTTCCATTAATATTAGAAGCTAGGAGGGTTTGGGGGAAAAGGAAGGAATTGATTAAAAGCAGATGGTATTCATTATCTTGCTAATCACAATCCTACAAGGATTTTTACAAAGAAAAAAGAGAAAGAAAAAGCAACATCAAGAAAAGGTCATGCTAGTACTTTTCAAATAAAACTTTAGAAAAATAACACTTCCAAGGATTTACTCCCCTCTCATGAGAAAATCAGCTTGTTTCATATCACAGCTCAGCCACACTGGGAAAATGTCTTTGTGATACAGTCATCATTCTCACATTTTGTGCTGGGACTGCAAACTTTTGCTGAATGTCTGAGAAAAAAACCTGTTGAAAGGACCATTACCACGTGCACCATCCCACAGCCTCCGGTGGCACTGCTATACTTCCCAGCCTGTTCTTTCTTTTCCCCAAAGGGAAGTCACAAATAAGCAAATAAAGCAAACAAAACAAAACAGAACTAAAATGAATAGGCAGTCTATTAGCCAGAACCAGCATAGTGGGAAAACCCAAGGATGGATTCTGTTTGAGCTGACTGGCTGGAGTTCACTCAGAACAATTTTCTTAAGAGGATTTTTGCTCTTGGTATCTGATCCTGCTCCAATAAAGTCAATGGAGATGTAGTTATTAACAATCCACGGCACTGCAAGAGTGTGAGTTGCCTACATCAAAAGTCTTGGCTCTTTTTCACTTTATAAAGTCACAAAATTCGAATGGGTCATACTCAGCCTTGCTTTGGGACAGCAGAGCAGGATGCCAGTCAGCAGGAGGAGGTGGTATTTCCAATATCCAAAATCCCAGTAGTATTTCCAGCTGAGAAAGTGTCTTACACCAGCCCTGGAATGCTCCTGCTCACCTCTGGGTATCCAGGGCAGGGGATACCAGTCTCCACACGGTAGTGGCATCTTGGGGTGGGCTCAGCAAAGACAGGAAAAATCCAGTTATGACATGCTCAGCCTCCTGGAATGAGAGGCACTAGGAAACCACCAGCAGTTGTCACTGACAATAGACTTTATTCTTTTCCTATAATACTCTTTTTATAATAGGAAGTGGTTTTACAACACACAGCCAAAATATTCCACAAGTACACATGGTGCTACGCAAGCCAAAAAAGCTCTGCACTGGCGAGATTTTTTGGTCTTCAGGCTGAGATTCCTAAGCAGCTATTTATATGATAATTTATTTTTTAAACCACAATGACTCAAGGCTGCCCTGAATGGCAGCAGACTCATTGTTAACAGTCTTTCTGTGCCATCTCACAAGGTACTAAATAGCTCAGAGACAACTGAATCCCAAATATGCCTCAACACCACCCTGCTGCCTGTCTGGGAATGTACAGCACATCCATGATGATAGACTTGACCTAAGGTTTTCCTCCAACTATCTCCAGCTTCTCCTGCTGTCATTTATTTACCCTCAAGTCAGTCCCTTTGCAAGGCAGGGGCCTTGCCTGCAACACATCCCATTTTCAAGACAAGGTGAAAATGTGTGAAATGGAAAGAGAGAAAGATAGATGTAGGTCTGTTTGCAGGCACACGTATGAGAAAAACAAGGAGACCTGTGAATAGTTAAACTTAGGAAACCCAGTTTTCTGCAGCATTCACCTGTGGGTTTTCTGAAGGCAGCTGTAGACGCGTGCTACAACCTTCTCCACCAAGGGTCCAGCTTGAGCCCTCCTCCTCCATTCTGCTACTTATTTTTATAAAATTTAGAAAAGCTTGATCTCTTTGGGATAACGACCCACATGTCAACTAGGGCCAGAATCAGGCAATTGGGCTAAAAGCGTTCCCTTTTTAATCTAACCTCTGTTTTCTTATGAAAACAAATGAAAACTCCCAGTCCCTTCCTCAGACACACAAGGAAGCATCACACTGTATCTTCATGGAGTCGTGGCTGATCTCTGGATCCTGTGTGCATGCAGAGCTGCTGTACCTACCATTGGTAGAGTGTAGAAGTCTGTCCTTGCTGCAGTGAAGAGCACCAGGAGCTGGGCACCATGCAGGTGTTTGGGAAGTGGGAGCTTTGGGAGGCAGGAGACACCCACACCTTTCCACACCCGTGAGTCACTGCTCACATCAAGGCCTGGTAGTATTTACAGTGAATAAAATGCAGCATTGCATTTAATGCCCATTTTTTCAGGCCTAAGCTCTGAGCACTGCCACTGGAAATAAACCCAGAGCACAGCTGGGGCAGCATGAGAATCGCAGAGAAGAAAATACACGACAACAGCATCTCCTCAAGGAGCTTGGCAATACTCAGAGCTGTCTTTTCCAACATCCCTGTGTTCCAAGAATCCAGTCCCCACCCCAGAGGGTTGAACCCAACTGTGCCTGCACCAGGGCATTGCAGGTGAGAGCTCAGCACTCCCCCAAGCTTCACTTTGCCTGTTATCTTGCCTGCAAGCCCAAGTCTCTGCGGTATTTGCGAGGGAAGCTGGAAAGCGTGTATTTCTGGTTAGCAGTTACTAAATAAAAATACCTCAGATGAAAGAAAGAAGCACTGTACTAACACTGACACTCTGGAAGATAAACAGCAGCCTGGGTCCTCGGGGCTCTAAGTTATCTGGTTAAATAAGCAGCCCCACCCCACGTGTCGAGAACAAAGCGGGGTACGCGGTCCCAGGGCACTGAGCTCAGCCTGACACCCCGCCAAGAGAGACCACCACACCCAGGAGAGGCAAAACCCTTCAGGAAACATGATTCTCCTCCGCTTCAATTTTTGTTTTAATAATTTGATTTTGTTTCCATTTAGCGTCCCTGCCCTGCCAGCAACACTGCAGGGTCAATCTTCTGTTTGCCCAAAGCCACCGGCCAAAAGCTCCTCCTTCTCTCACTCCTTCCTCCACATCTATGGATTTATTTAAAGAAGAGAAGGGAAAATTTATAGCACAAGATCTTTCATTTTAACTTCATAGTCAGCATCACACACAGTTGTTTTGGAAAAGCACAAGGAAATACCCTGCTCCTCATACTGTTGCCACTGGACCCCACTTTCACCTCGCCCCAGCTGAATACCATGAGCTGTCAGAGTCACATAATGTGCCATAATCCTTTGGTGGAGCCAAAAAGTGACCTGGGTATGGCAAAACATCACGGCCATGGTCCCAGTCTGGCTGGGCTTTCGGGCCAGGGACCAGTGCCCAAGTTCAGCAAGCTCCTTGATGGTGCAAATCTTCCAATGCATTAGTCTTTCTCCCTCACCCAATACTTTTGGCTGGATTTGGACTACAGTACCTTGGGTTAGAACTAAATATGGCAAAATTTCAGGCCCAAGGGCCAGCCTCTCAAAGCAAAGCACACATGCCAGGGGGTTTCAGAGGGAGAAGGGACATCTATTCACTACCCACAGCAAGGACATCAAAATTTATCTAAAGGGGGTTTCTTTGGCTGGAAAGACACCACCAGCCAAAATAAGTACTCAACATATTCCTTGCAATACTTTTTAAACTTTTCTTCTATTTTTCTTAAACATGATGATTTTGGGGCATGAGGAAGGTTTGCTGGTCAAGGTCCTTGGGAATCCACCTCATTACTCCTGCACATGTGTCACAACACAACCATGTTATCTGCACCCAGGAGAGCATCTCTGAGCCTGGAGTGCACAGAGCACAGGAGCAGCCATGGGAACTTCCAGCAGCCCCCTGGGCCTTGGGAGAGCAGCTTCGCAGGAAAGGCTCCAGCTGAGCACACAAGATTTTCCTCAAGTCAAAATGCCTTTCCTCTTTTTTTTTTCTCTCCCTCCTTGCTGAGTTGATGGGAAACTGTTTGCAAAACTAGAAATATCCCCTATGGAAAAGTCTGCAAGAACTCAAAATGAATGAAACAGCTGCATTCTTTAAAAGTCACTGGAGTGGAATTTGATGGAAGGTAAGGTCTACACCATAGTGTTTTCTAATGCCTTTAAGAATTCGGTGGCAGAGATCTAATTTTATGTTAAGTTCCACAAGGAGGTTATGAACAAAATCCATTGAGATAAAACTCTGTTCAGTACCATATGCTTAAGTTTTTGGGTTTTTTTTTTTCTTCCTAGATAATCAGACCTTCACCTAGATTCTAAACTGCAGAGGTTTAGCTGTAATTCTAAGATAGAGCTCACACACTGAAAGACAGATCATGTCTTGAGCATATTCTGAAGCATACTTTTAGGTATTAAGTCTGTTATGAAAGCACTAACATCAACCTCAAATTCAGATGGAGCTGGCTCTCAGTTACGACAGAGTTAATCACACTGATACATGTGAAAAAAACACAAAAAAGGAATACCTTCTCCAAGGATATGGCATCAGGAACCTCCGACTGCCAGTTTGCAAGCTGGACTTGCAGGTTTGCCCATCACTGGGATAATTTAGGCATTATTACTTCATTTCTGGAGATTGCTTTTAGAAATGAATAGTTCGTGATCAGACCTCTTTTCTCTTTAATTTTAGTGCCAGAAGGGCACAGATCTGCTCTAGCTCCCCCATTTAGAAACCTTGCCTATCAGGGTGGAAGCAATGGAGGGGGCCATGGTTTAGTAGCAAATGGACACTACCCTTCAATACAAAATCATATCCAAAGCAAAGCAGTGAAGCTTTTTTTATCTTCTAAGAATGATGCGGTTTTATACCCTTTCAGAACAGCAGAAATGTAATGGATCACTAAAAGTCAGTATAAATTAGCCTGTGCTACTAGAACAGTGGTTCTGAGTGGGAAAGACCTTACTGGGAATTGCCTGGGTTAAACAGGAAGCTTAGGGTCAGACCTTTGGGAAGAGTTTCTAACCTGCTTTTCCAAATGAAGTCACGTGTGGTCCTGCCAGCTCCAAGGCGAGTCTTGTCAAGAGACTTTCTCAAGCCACTGACGATGAGTAAAGTGCAATCAAAGTCCAACCTGGCAGAGTGAGGGCCAGCTGAACACTCAGGCAATTTCAATTGTAAATATGAGTATCTCACTTGTTGTTTACCTGGCAGATGAACACTACTTGGAGTAATCAGAATGTTTGCAGACTGGCATTCCCAGTCATGCATGTGCATAATCAGCTTTTTTAATAAAGCTGAAGAATGACACGCTCTCCTACCCTCCTTCTCCAATCACTTATGCTTAGAGTAGTCTCTAGGATTGTGTCCATACACATTCTTCCTAATTCATCCCATTAAGAAGGACATTACAGATGCTGCTGGTTTATTTTCATGGTTTTAAAGATACAGGCTGCGCTGCTGGAGGCCTGCGTTTTGCACAGGGAACATAATTGGTTTGAGATCACATAAATCTAATGAGATTTCTTTCCTATGTGAGCAGTAAAAACACATATTTCCTGTCCACCTCACAGTTGCTGGTACAGATGTTCAGTTCTCTCAATGTCCCATCACACAGGTCTGCAGGAACACCAAAAAGTGAGTTGCATTTCAGATTAGTCAAAAAGGTTGACTATATAACGTAAATTTATATACATTACGATGGCAGAATTTTTGGCTCCTAAAACAATGTTTTCCTAAAAGAGAAACAAAACTTAAATTCAGCTCAGTTTTATAGTATGAATCACCAAGTTTTTGCTCAGCATCCCAAGCATGAGACCTGGCACAGAAGGGTGGCTCATGTTGACAGGAGAATGGCCATAATCCACCAGAAATGTCAACACATGGCACTGGTGGGGCCATTGGTGCAGGGCAGTAAATCAGGGGGTTAATGGGAGTAGGGAGTCCTGCAGCAGCACTTCAGCTCACAGCTATCTTAGTTCTCTCTGTTTTATGTCCATACCTCTGAGGGGGTAAAAGACAGAGAAGAGACTTGCCAAAGATCCTATGAAATCTCATACAAAACAAGGCATGAAACCAAGAATTGCTGACTGACAGTCCTGTGATGGCCCAAACAACACACTTGGGCCAAGTCCTCCTTCCAGGAGGCTCAGCTGAGCACAAATGCTTCATTTTCTAAGAACAGCTCTACTCCAAGCCTTGCATCTCCCAGGCAGGAAAGGCAGCCAGGTCCCTCTCCATGGAAACTTGAATGCCCAAAGTGGTGTGAGCAGCTCTCCCCACAAACAAACTCTTAGTTACATGCAGAGAGAAGTATTCTGAAAGGGAAGTGTTGCATCATGAAGTCCCCCACGTCACTAGTTTTTAGAAGGTTCCTGTAGGAGCCAGGGGGAGATTTACCCTGAACATTTCTCATGAGCATTTCTGCAGTGCTCATGAAAGTAGACGAGCAGCACGGAAAGTCACACGGATACTTTGAGATGCTAACACAACACAAATAATACTTTTGCTGATCATTAGATCTGTTGGCAGCCACACACCAGTGCCCTGAAGGACACCCCAGGCAACTGAGGGGAGCTCTAAATGAAAAACAAGCTGTCAACCCGCCTGAGGACACAAGATGGAGATGGCAGACGTTTCTAAGGGAGTATGTTCCTCACTGGCTGCCATCTGGGAAAGCAGGAACTCTGTTTTACTTGAATGCTACTCAGGATTCAGCTTTCAAGAGAAACTGCAAGGCAGGATAACAAACAATGACACATTTGTCCCAGTGAAGCCCTGGGGCTGACACTGGCAGGGCAGGAGGTGCTCCCAGTCTTGGAGAACAAGAGGGGCACCAAGCAACCCCAGCTGCTTGTTCCCACACTGTTCAGCATTCCAGAGCTGCACAGTGGGGTAAATGCCCTGGAGAACCTGCCCTGGGGTGGGTTTCCTGCTTTCAGGGATGTGACCGTGCTGCAGATCCAACACAGGCATTCTTTCTTGATTTTATTGACTTGGTTTGCTCTCCGCAAATGGATGTAGGGCTATAAAAAACCAGCAACATACCTCTGGCCTTTAAAAAGCAGCTCAGAGTTCAAGGAGCAAGTGACAGTTTAGGAAGGCTTTCCAGATTACAATTCCTCCATTTTTGGCACGCTTTCATGTTTTTCAGGCATTCAGTGCCAGCTGCTGTAGACAAGGAACCAGGTCACAACCCCTCAGGTGCCCCCTCTTCCCACAGCTTTCTGTTCAGCTTCAGTGTTACTGATCCCAGCCCAGCATGCACAACCAGGGGAGAAACTGGGACAGGGGCAAGGCTCTCACTGGAGACAACAAAAGGGAATAAACAGCCTGAATGAGGAATCAAGAGGCGCTGCTGAACTCCTGATATCTCTGGTATTCAGGTTTCTCCTTCAGATCCCACTGACCTGGCCTTTCTCATGTTTGTCCACCTCATTTGTCGTGGTTTTTGGCAGCAGCAAAGACTTAGTGCTGCGTGCCCAGCCCGTGCCCAAAAGCAGGGTCCCAGGCTGGCCTTTGGCTACCCAGGACGAGCACAGCGTGGGCATCAGCCACGCCTGCTGTGGCAGCAGCTCCTGAGCTGCCCATGCCAGCTCTGTCATGCTCTCCCTACTGCAGAGAACTTAAGAAGTAAAAAATCACAAATGATCACCAACAGCACTGCTGATAATCCCCGCCGGAGCCCACTGGGAGCCCACAGTCCCTGTAGCCAAGTTGGCAATGCCATCTAGTGCATGCAGGCAGAAATAGCACAGAGCCACAGGTGGGCAGGTGTGCACGGCCCCAGATGTGCAGCCCAGATGTGCCCTGAGCCAGGGCGATGGCACCAGGGTACCCCAGCCCTGCACATTGCCTGCCCCGAATTTTTCTCACCCAGAAAGAGCTTGGCCTTATCCAGATACCCCACTTGCCTGGAGAGGGAGGGGAAATTCTCCCCTTTCCCCAAAGGCTTTCAGCTGAATTTTTCAGCTAAATTTTTTCATGAGCCTGTGGTCATTACTGCCAACACAGCTTCACATTTTGGCTCTCTGGCGTCACTCAAATGTAAAACATCTCCCACACAAACATTTTTTTTGAGCAAGGCAAACACTCTCTCAGTAACTAGAACCATTTCTCTTAAACATGAACAAAGGGTGAGGTTTCTTCAGACAAAGGAGCTGAAGGTTTCCTTTTAATGAGAGCATTCTCTGACGCAGACCAAAATCTGTGGCATTCTGGTTTTTTGGGTTTTTTTCCAGAGTGCCTACTCTCTGGGCTGATCATAATTTTCTTCTTGTGCAACTTTTCTGTAATTTCAGCAGTGATTTAAAACTTTTTTTTTAAAAGGGGAATAATTTGGCTTTTAAAAATATTTTTAACCAAAAAATGATACGTCTTTCACTAAAAATGTGTGACCTCTATAAGCAAAATATTTCAACAGCTATTGAAAACAGATATTTTCTTAAGAAAATGATGAGTTATGGACTTCGTGTTTTGTTGGAAAATGGTTCCATTTCTAGCTCTGTAAGATGCAGCTCATTCTCCAACTGCTATTTTAAGTTGTTCTTCAATCTGATTAAAGGAAAGAAATTTTTCCTCAAAGCTTTCTGTATTTTCCATACCTTTAACAAAACGTTCAAGAAGACTCTGTTCCTCATTACAAACCCTTTGCCTTCTAAGTGCTTTATACATTTAATAGGCATAAGAAGTCAGAGGAGGGGGGGGAATGGGTCTACCTGGGCTTAATTTAGAAATAGAATTTAATATATAAACCAGGTCCAACCCACTCACTGCTGCTGGGTGTAGGAGCCAAGATTGGCTCCCACTGTGATGTGGAGGTAGAGCAGAGGGGATATTTCAGTGGCTACTGGTGTGCTCCAGGGGTTAAATCCACCCTGGCCATGCAGGGACATGCAAAGGCTCTGTGCAGCTGGAGCTGAAGCTGCTGGGGCTGGATGAAGCAGCATGGGAGCAGGCTCAGTCCGACTGCTGCTGGAGTCAGCAGGAGCCACTGCAGGCTTGGAGCTAAGTCAGAGCTTAAATAGGAACTGGAAGGATAAAAGCTTGTGGGATCAGGCCTTACACCAACAGCTCCCGACTCAGTACAGCCTCAGAGCAGATCTAAAATAACCAGAGAATATCTAAAATAACGTTATGGGCCTGCATGTTAAAATAAATGGAAATCAATAATGTTAATAGACATTAATTCATGCTAATAGAATCACTGCTCCAAAAGCAGAGTTAATAAGCCCAGTTAGACCACTACCACAGCCTACATATTAAAAAGATCCAAAATATTTAGGTATTGACTACATTCCTTTGAAATTAATAGTATTTCCTTCGGATTACGCATTGATCTTGGCTGAGCCATGCTTGACATCTGGAGCAGTTAAAATAGCAACCTGAACAGCCACAGTCTGCCACTAATTTTTAAAAGTAAAAAACCCCAGTTTTAACTTTTGTGCTCTCATTAAAACCAGTCTGCTGTCTCAGTGCAGGGCCCAGAAGAGGAGAGCCATGAACACACTGTGCACAGAATAGCTGAGGCACTGCCAGTGCTGCAGGCAGCTGCACCACCACAGCCCTGCTTGCCCCAGGCTAAGCCCCGGGGCTCCTTACACAGTTCCTGGAAATCCCTGTCTTCCTGGAGAAAAGGGACTTTGAACAGAGCCTGGATTCTCACTCTGATGGTGGAGACATCATTTCACTGCTCACTTTCACAGGAGTCTGGGTTCATCACAGCCAGGACTATTCCTGTGCTCGGCTCCAAGCCGTGGTCCCCATGCTGCTGCAGCCCCAATACAACCTGCATCACTGGTGGGCTGGAGGGGTTTTTTCTCCCTTCAATGCTTTTGAAAACCAAGGATGGGGCCCATTGCTTCCTCCATTCATTGAGATAGGATAAATATATATAGGTTTGGTCATGGTTTTACTCACGTTTTCCACACATCTCACAATTCTATGGGTTAAGCAACTCCTCACAGCTGGGATTCCTGCTTCTTCAATGCTCCATGTGTGAGCAGCAAGGGCAGGACATCGAGGAAGGGAGCAAACTAGTCTATGCAATGCAATGGGGCCAAATCATAATGGGGAAGGTTTCTCCCTTCAGAGGCCTCAAATTAATTTCTGGTTCCTGTGAACGCCTGGAGGATGCAGTGCAAAACCCACATACAAACCTGGCTCCTCTGGCTGGCTGCCACCTGCATCTCTCCCCCATCCAGGCTCAAAAAGCCTGCTCTGCTCCCACCTTGCAGCAGGATTAAAACACTGTGAAAGCCCTATGGGGTGAGCATGGCTCCACTGGGAGGGTGACCAGCAAGCACCTCTGAAATGCTGCATTATAAAGGTGGTCAAAAAGCTGAAAGCCCCACTGCCTTTTGATAGAGAAAACCAGGACAGGAATGTGGGGCAAAAGATGCTACTGCCAGCCCCTCTCAGGAAAGGAGAGGCTAGTACAACACCAGGAGATGCATCTAATGCACTTTAAATAACAACAGAGTGAAAGAAAGGCCAGGAAACAAGGACATGGCAGTGATACAGCTTAGGTGCTGCCCAAGGCACTCTTCTCCTGTCTTCCTCTCATTTCTAACCATCACCTCTCAGTCCGGTCCCACAACTCTGGGAGCTCCTAGATGAGCCCCATGCACCAACATGATAGAGCACACCTTCATGGAACAGAATTTTTACTGTTTTTAATCACCAATTTGGAGTTAAACATGCCCTCAGTGGCAGGACATTCTTGCACAGGGAAGCAGGGCAGCTCTGCCCACCCACCATCCTGGGGGATTCACCCCCATGGCTCTGGTCAGCACAGGGCATCCCACAGCTTCTCCTGCCTGCTACTGTCTGTGCAAAGAACAGCCCCGGTCTTCTCCATGGGTGCCCCCTCCCAGGGACAAAGGACAAGCTGAGGTATCTCTGCATGTACATTATCCCTTCCCCTCGGAAGCCACATGTCAGAATTACTTAGCATGGAGCACACCTAATTTATTTGGCTAATTATTTTCAGACAGCTAGGCTCCAGAAGCCCTCTGTCAAAGACAACAGCTTCTTTGTAGCACTGACTGACTCTCCTGGCCCCTGGCTTGCTGAGAGCCCTCACTCGCCCACATCAACACTGACCCCCAACTCTTCCTGCTCAAAGCTGAAAATCCCAGCACTGTTTTGTAGCCCAAATTCCTGTTCAATACTCAAGTGGTTTTGAATGCACAACCATCCAAAGAATTTAACAATGAATAAAGAGTGATCATTGTTTTGTTTTTTTCCCTCCAAATTTAGATTGTTTTTCCCTATGATAATAACAAAGGAAGAAGGTTGTAACACACCAGCCAAAGTCTCTACTTGCCCCAACACATGAAAGGCCCTGGAGCCATTCAGAAGTCATCACCTTGTCTCATTCTGTGAGGCATTTTACCCGAAGCACCCTCCTGGAACACAGCATGGCCTATGTCAGTACACAGGAAATTCAGAGCAAACAACAAAGTCACTTAGGACTGTTCAAGTGGGAGCCACTTACTCTCTTACTCCACTATCCATTTATAAGGGTGCCCAGCTCCTCACCTGCAAATAAGACAGGGTGGCTGCTCACCCAAAATCAGAGGGGGTGATGTGAAGACACATTCATTTAGAGCTGCCTCCAGAGCCCTGCCACAGAGGAAATGATTTATTTAGGATTGCACATACCAGCTCCAATACAAACACACTCTGTTATGAAGACGCAAATGAAGGNAAAAAAAAAAAAAAAAGTAATCCGGTGGATATGTGACCTTGCTTCCATTAAAGTCCCTGGAAATGCAGATGCACCTCCTGTCAACGTCACTGAAATGCCTCCTGTGGACTTAACTGTCCTCAAATCTGCATCTTGCACAAGACAGCCAGCGGTGTGTGGTAGTGGCATGGGGGAAATGGCTGAACATGTACAACAATTAGCTTTAAAAATGTACAATTCCGGCTATTGTTTCAGTTGCCTGTCCCTGGGGATCCTCAGCATTACTGTATTATTGGTGATGCTAAATGGGGTTTTCAACAAAGCTGGTCTGAAGGCTCGTGAATGCCAAAACAGCATTTCAACCCATTAAACTTCACAGATGAAACAATTTTGTCTAAAAATAATCATCAGTTCTTCCCACCAGAAAAAATAAAAGTCTGGCCAATTCCTACCGTGCCAAGTTTTCAGGCAGGCCTGATTTTTATGGCTGAGCTTATTAAGCTCTGAAGAAAAGCAGGTTAATAATGGAAACAACCAACAGAGCCGAGTTATAGGTGAAGAGAAGCCACCCTACAGACCAGGGCTGCCAGGAACTGCTGGCAAAAGCATTCCACCTTGCTAATCCTGAATTTTCCTGTTCAGTCGAAAAGATGTCTTAGCTCCTGCTAACATCCTTGCCATTATGTTGATGCAAATACAGTCACGAGGCAATTACCAGCCCAGCCAAGGGCCAGCCATTGTGGGGCTGACAATAGCTTGTCAGAGGAGAAACAAATACCCTCAAACTTCTCCAAGATTTTAAGTCTCATTAGTATAAATCAGTAACCCAATTAATGAGGGTTTAGCATATTGATTTGCATCGGATTACACAAATTAATGACACCCATAGAGGGAGACAGTGTGGCAGGACATGCTGGGGAGATGAGCAGCTATGTGGGGGAATTGTATTGCTGCAATACATGAATGAGGGGCAGAGGCACCCCAGATTTTGTGATAGGGATGAAGCTGCTCCCACTTAGCTCCTGTGAAACTATCAGGCAGACAGACATTACCTGGCTGTTGAAATGAATCCTGGGAAAGACCTCTAAGAATATTAAGTCCAACCCTTAACCTAGGAATGCCAGGTCCACCACTAAACCATGTCAATGACTAATAAGTGGAGCAGATTTGTTGATGCAAGAGGTGCTTTTAAAATCAAAACTTCTGTTTTAGCAGAAGTTGCAGCAATCTCTGGCTGGTGTTGAGTAGAGATGGCTTGCAAGGGAGACCACCAAGGCCCATGGGTGAAACACATTCCCACTCTGCTCCTGCTGGGACACAGGGAATGCACAAAAGGAACCACCACAAAGAGCAAAGGTTTGGGAAAAAGGAGCCAGGGCAGCAAGGAACCACAGAGCCAAATTGCAGTGAGTAGGCTAAACGGTCTCCTTTTGCTCTAGGCAGAGCAGGTCCAGGGAGGAAAAACATCCCCAGCAGTCACCCACACAAGAGCACAGGGATAGTAACCAGAGGAAGGCAAAGCCACATCAGGACTTCCCATCAGCATCCCCCAAAATCTTCTGGGTTTAGCAAAAGCCTCTTTGCCACAGCCACCTGCTCCTCCTGCACCCAGCTGGGTCCTCAACTGTGCCAGGCTGTCCAGGCCCTGGCATCGTGGAAAGGACAGTCCTCCCAGAGAAGAGGGACAAAGGGACTGGCCGTGCCCAGGATGGCAGCCCCTCCTTGCTCCAACAGTTATAAAGGGGCTCTCAATCCATGTAATCCATTAGATACAAATTACAGCAATTTGAGCACACTTAACCTAGCATTAGAGCAAGCCCATAAAGACCTGTGTCTTCCCAGGCAATTTACACTGCTACAAGCAATGAAACAAACCACAGCAGAGGATTAAGCAACAAAAAAATGCAAACCAAACCCAGAAAACCTAATTCCTGAAACAGCATTATGAAGAAATGAAAACTATTACTAGGGTTAGTTCACACTCAGGTGGTCCTAAAATCACCACTACTGCATCATCTCTAACCAATTTGTGTCTTCCAGGTATCTTAAACCATTAAATCCCAGCAATTTGAAAGATGCCATGAAGCACAGCACACTTCACCATTTGAGATCAGGACTGCAGTGTTTCTGCACCAATTTTCACCCCCTTCTACACATTTTACATTTATTTTTAAATGACCACCAGTCCTAGAAGAACATTCTGAGGAAGAGAAACAGCAGAGGTCAGGCAATCGTCCTGCCAGCCTGGCCAGAACTGCAGTGCTGGCTTATGAACCATTGCAGGTAGGTATCCCCTGGTCATCGCATCTGGCAGAGACACTGCAGTTATCTCAGTTGAGCTTACATGAAAAAAGAAAGCCATCAGCCTAAAAAAAAAAAATGGGCAAGTAGCTTTCCTCCAATAAACAGATGGATTTATCCAGGCTCTGATTTCTTTGCAGCAGCAATGCCCACCAGCTTACACACACCCCACAATCCTTGGTTCTCAGGGTCCCCAGGATGCTCCAGGCTTGTCTGCACTGGCAAGACCTGGGTGTCTGCCGCTCTAGGCTGTGGAGATGTGCCAGTGGCATGAGCTTCCCCAGGGACAAGAGAAAACGCTGTGGTTTTGTGCTGGCAAGTGAAGGGCACAAGCAGCAGCTGTCACTGATCTGGTCACTGCTGTCAGCAATGGGGGACACTGCCACGTTCACACAGTGGGCTGCATGTGGGAAGGAACAGGGTGACATTGTGAGAAAGGTGACAAACAGGGCTGGCAGCTACTGTAGGACACATGATAAGTGAAAGCATCCAAACAGATAGAAGGGATTTTTATGTGCCCTGCTCTGAGATGCCCAACACCAGAGGCAAGAAGAAGCCAGGACCAAACCAGAGGGCTTGCCTGGTCCAGCCAGGCATCTATCAAAGCAGTTAGGGGCGGGTGATGGAAACAATAGCACCATCTGGTCTAAGAAATGACCACTGTCCTGAGAGGCTGCACTCTCCAGAATTAACACACCACCTTGCCTGTGAGGACAAACCCAGGTTGGCTCAGCCAGGAGGAGAAGAGCAGGACCCTGCCCTGGAGTGTGGAAAGACTCCTCTTGTTGCTCTGGCCATTTGTCCTGACTTGGGGGGGCACCAACACAACACAAAATGAGAGACTCTGATCACAGTCCCATTACATGCTCTCCTTTTCCCCCTCCACGTGTCACCTGTGAAGCCATTTCAGGACAGGCACTGAGCTGTTAAAACTGGTCCTATTAAGAGCTGGATCTTGTCATTCCAGTGCTTTGGGAGACAGCACCTCCCATGCTGCCAAGGACACCCCCTTTCTGCTTCATTTTGCATTTGAAGTGCACTTACCAGCTCCATTAACTTTAATAATTAATTATATATATATGGGAATTTTTCTTTAAATCACGCTCATAATGGCACTGGTTATAAGGGGAAAAAAAAATCTGAAAGAGGGGAGCACATGCTGTCCCCGAATTGAGCAGCATGTCTCATCCCTACCCGTATGGTTTAGTTTACAAGCTCATGTCAGAGAGCCAACTTCACACAGAAACACAAAATAAAAGCAGGAACACAACTTTTGATCGTCCTACATTGATGTTTACTCTTGTTTCCTGCAGCCCCAGGTGACAAATCTGTCCTTTATATACTGGAAGTCTCTTGTGCTCTTAACAAAGTCAACTGGACATGCTTAAAACAGACAGGAGGTCTTTGCATTGGTGGCTTATACCAAACTAAGGAATAATAATTAATGAGCAATTAGTTGTAAAATGATAAATAAAAATTCAGAAGTGTTTTTGTTTCCTGAGTAGAAACACTCAAACCCAGGAGAATTTACAGGCAACTTTCTTACATACGAACACTTAGGCTAAGAAGGGAGATGTTGGAGCAGGCAGCTGCTCTGAACATAAGGGCTTTTGTTCCACCAATCTCAGAGTTCTGAAGTTTTATTTTTTTATTCTTTTTTCCTTCCTTTAACTCTGCTGGCCTGCCAGCTGGGTATGAGCCAGAAGGGTTATCCAGTCAGACCTTACTGCGATATATTTACAATGGTAGTGCATCTAAGGTTTGTTTATTTCGGGATTAAAATTCAAATGGCTAGAACCATTTAAATAATTAAAGGGCAATCAGAAAATGCCATGAAACCAAACAAATCAGGAAAAGTCATGGAAACCATCAGCAATATTTAATTCAGAAATTCTCTTTGTTAGGGAACTTTGCCGAAAGAAAACAGCTGGATGTAGTTCAACCTTCTAAATTAAAAACAATCTAACAAGGTCTATAGGGATAACTCTTTCAGCTACATATTGGAGACCAGATTCACTTCTACCAAGTAAAAGCAATAGCACTCAAAGCTAGAAAGGAAATTCCTCAGAACTGAGGTAGTTTCTAAGTATCAGCACATTTTCCAATTCCTCGCAAGGCAACTTAGCTATTTACAATCCATTTTTTCCCACACATAAATTTATATTTTTTTCAATTTTATGGTTCCATGATTTATTTTCTAAAGAAAAATAATCTAACCAGAATATTCCTAACTCTACTAACATCATGTTTTAATAAATAACTGGCTACTTCTAGTAAAATTAAGCTTCCAGGATTATTTATACCAGCCAAGAATACTCTGTCTTTATAGCTTTGCAGAAATTTGGTGTGAAAATAAAATTGAGTATAATGCTGACCCTGAGCTAACAAGTAATTAATGCTTCAATATAAAAACAGAAAATTATCCTTTATGACACAAGGGTGGAATAGAGCAAACCTTTTCTCTCTGGATTGCTCTCCTGTCCAGATCCAGGCATCCAGCCAGACCTAAAGGCTATCCAAAGCAGGAAGAGACGTGCAGAATAATTTTCAGTCTTTCCGAAGACGTTGCTTTTGCTAAACTTTTTTAAAAATTATTTCATCTCTTTTCTTAAAAATATACATTTATTTTATTCATGAGTTGCTGTTCACCACAACATTGTTCCAACTCCAACAGCACAGGTAGAGAGAGGAAGGTGTCTCAGGTAGTGCTGAAAAGCTACAGGTGCTGGGCATCAGCTCCCAGGAGACCAAACACACCCAAAATGAGGCATCTTCACCCTGCCAGCTCCTACTTCCATGTACCTGCAACAGTGCCTGCTCCTTCTCTTTTGCCCCCATCAGAGAGGAAACAAAACTCTTGCAAAAACAAACCCAACCCCTCCCCACCTGCCCTCCCACACAGGACTCCTTAAAACCAGAACTGAAACCGTTAAAAAAATCAATCCAGCATTCAGCTAACAAACGTGCAGACAAGACACATGTTGGCATTTGGATCTGCGAGACCACGAGTTGTTTCCAACCGAACAAGTTTAATGCCTCATTCCCATGGGGGATGCACGTTGGGAACTGACCCACAGGAGTTACAGCTAATTGCAAGGATCCTGGGGAACAAACAACAGCTCCTCTCAGCGTCTGCAGAATGGGAATTCTCTGTAGTCCCTTCCAATTTAACCAAACCTCCTGTAAAGCAAGCACAACCTGCTCCTGGCATGGATGCCCTATGCAAACAGAGCCCTTGGCACGATGACCAGTTCTGCCTTCACCTTCTGTTTTACTGCATAATAAAGACAAATGACTTCCACTTCTCTCCAGATAAGGCAACTAACATAATGTGGATAAATGGGAAGTTAACTACATGAAACATTTTCTGCTTGTTGGGCAATTATTTCTTCCTTATAAGATAACATGATAAATAAAACCTGCTTCTGTACAGATATTTCTCATTTTAGAAACACATACTTGTTACAGGCCAAGAGAAGACCCTGGGGTTTTTGTTTCGTAAGAAATACAGTAAAAGAAAAAAAAAAAAAAGAAGTGATAAAGACACAAATGCAGAGCTAACTACAGGCTTGTATATACATTTTTGTTATCCACCTCTAACATGGACTCTTGGTGAACGGGATAGACTGGTACTTCCCATTCCTGTTATTCCCAGGATAGCAAGGGAAAAAAAAATAAATCAGTATCTTAAAACCAGTGGCAACATAGTAAAAACTGTACACTGTTGTCCATTAACTTAAAAAGCAAAGTCTCTAGATGGTATAAAAGTGAAAGCAGGTGCCTTCTACCTTTGATAATAAAAGTCTTTTCCCCTCCCCCTACGCTGCACAATTATCTCCATTGTCTTTGCATGGCCAAGAACAAAATGCTGAGGAGCAAGGCTGCTTGTGATAGACCACTTCTGGTGGCAGCAGAAGTGTTGACGGTCTTGTCGCTCTTGCTGGAGCTCCCGGTGACCTCGGTGGCGTTGAACTCGAACTCGGGGGAGCACTGCTGGAGCTCGCAGCCGCTGCCGCTCTCCTCCCCGCTGCTCTCCTCACCTGGGGAAACAAACACACCTGCTGGCCTCCTCTGCCGGCTGCACAAGGCAGCAGGGGGAAAAGGCAAGAGTGTGGCTGTTCTGGTGTTTGGGACAGGTGAGAGTGGGTCTCCTGGTTAATGTGATTTCTGTGTGCAGTCATCATATCTGGGCAATGGGTGCAGCCCAGAAAGTCAACCACATCCTGGGCTGCACCAAAAACACTGTGAGCAGCAGGTTAAGGGAGGGGATTCACCCCCTTTACTCCACTCATGAGACCTCACATGGAGTTCTGCATCCAGCTCTGAGGACCCCAGCATAGGAAGGGTTTGCTGGAGGGAGTCCAGAGGAGGACACAGAAATACTCAAAGGCTGGAACACCTTTTCTGTGAGGACAGACTGAGAGAGCTGGGATTGTTGCATTAAGACAAGGGGTAATGGTTTTAAACTAAAAGAAAGTAGATTTAGATTTGATATAAGGAAGAAATGGTTTTATGATGAGGGTGGTGAAACACTGTGGCACAGGCTGCCCAGAGAGGTGGTAGGTTCCCCATCTCTGGAAAGACTCAAGGTCAGGCTGGTTGGATGGGGCTCTCAGCAGCCGGACGTAGTAGATGATATCCCAGCTCATTGCAGGGGTAGATGACCTTTAAAAGTCCCTTCTAACCCAAACCATTCCATGGCTTTGTGGGAACACCCCTCCTCACACAGCCTGTCGGAGAGGCCGGCTGCCACCCTCCTCACTAACACGCTTACCCACAGCTGAAGCTTAACCAGCTACCCATGTTAGCATGAAATCCAATTAAAAGGGAAAAAAGAAAAAGCTAAAGGCAAACAACAGCAAACATACTTATGTCAATGAAGTCCACGTCGTTCCCACTGTAGGCATTCTTCAGCTTGTTGGTCATCACCCGCAGAGCCATGATTTGCCGGCGGATCACCATGTCTGGCTTGGTAATGTCGACTTCAACCTCGGGGTTATTCACTTGACTTGCTAAGCCATTTCCAGTCACTGCAAAGTCATACCTGAAAAGAAACCATTTCTGCTGGTACCAGAGCTGCAGCTTGGCAGGGTCCCATGCCGAAGGATGACACCATGGGAACTCTGCAATGCCATCCCTGCTTTCAGTCTGGGTGATATTCTGAGCCCAACAGCATCTTTCCACATGTTACACCTCACACAGCCCTTCTTACCCCATCTCCCTTCCCTGCATACACCTCACACAGCCCTTCTTACCCCATCTCCCTTCCCTGCAATCTCTGCAGCATGTGGAATGAAGCACTGTTTTCATTTACATCCCGCCACAAGGGCAGGGGAATAACAATTTTCTCCCCAACTTGAAAAGAAAAGGAAGATCTGGGGTTTATATTAATAATGGCTTTCAACAGCATAAATCAGCTCACTGCAGGCTACAGAGCAACACAAGGTGCTGAGATGCCTTTGATGCCAGTTAGATGACACTTTTGGGAACATAACCTTTGAGACCATAGTTATCCCACAGAAACCTATAGTAACTGTTGGAGGCAAGAGTGTCATTCTGGCTTTGAGTAATGGACCTTAACCATCAAGCTGGGATATTGAATGTGCGCTTCTCACCACGCAGACATGAGATGCAATTTCCCTAATAACCCCAGCAGGAGAAACATCTGTGATGCTGAAGATGAGATCCTGTAGCCCCACACATCAGAGAAGGGGAGAGGCAAGATGCTCAGCTTCAGAAGGTGTACATGCTCAGGTCTGAACACATGTACAGCCTCCTGGTTTAAAAGAGAGACTGAGCAACAAAACCCAACAGAACACATTTCCTGACACAGGTATTTGGAGTATCATCTTATACAGCATGGGTAGGACACATTCCCCTTTCCCCCAATTACCTGACTTGTTAGAAAGATAAGTTTAACACAAGAAAACACTACTTTTCTTAGTTATGATGCCAACATCAGTATCACAAGAGAGAGAAAAGCCTTTAGCATAGTCTTCTGGTCCTGGACACCAGGCAGTGAGATGTAAGCATACTCTGAAACACATGCTCAAACCCTGTCCTATATATGGGAGTGACAATAACAATGACAATTGGTGGTGACAGTTTTGTTATTATTTGTGATCAATATTATATGTTTCCAAGAAGTCTGAGACCAAAGTGTGGAAGACTACCAAACTTCTACCTTATTGGAGTCATGGAAAAAATATTAAAGCAAATATCTTGTCCAGCCCACAGAGGATATCCAGCCTGCCCTGTCTCCTTGCCAAGTGCTGCCAAGTTTCCATCCCCCCTTGATACTGGTGGCCCTGCAGACACCAGGGGTATCTGCTATGAAAATCCCCTAGAAACTGCTGATAAACAAGATTTCAGGAGGCAGAGCCATTTCTTGTCACATACACCCAAAACATTGCCCTAACAAAGTATGGCAGAGTTTTAGACACACACAAAACAGTGCAGAAGTTATGAGGTCTGGCTTAGTGCTGTGGCCCAAAATGATAATGGGCAGAACCTGCTTTTACTTAGAAAACCCCAGACAACTGCCCTTTTTTTTTTTTAATGGAACATCTTGGATTGTGCTTATTTCCTCAGTAAGCAAACATAAAAAAAAAAAGAGAGAAACTTTTATTTCCAAAATAAAAGTTAAACAGTTACATAAACCATATGACAGAAAAACTCTGGCTTACTCATGTGTTGGCAATTTCTTCCTTACAAGCAAAAAAAAAAAAAGTTTTGTAACTCTTTTTTCCATAAAAAGTGTGAATGAAACCACTGGCCTCCTTGTGCCACTGACCTCAGCAGTGGAGAAGGTCTCCACCCTCCATCAGCCATGCCCTTGCTCAACAAAGAAACCAGTTCCTGGTGGAAACACCAACTGGGGGCACTGGGGCAACAGTGGCATCAGACAACACAAGCACCTCTCTCTGTGGCTGTGATACAGGATTTTGTACAGATCATCTCCCCAGTTCCACAAACAACTAGTAAGGAGCTGAAGTCCAAGTAGAGATGACCTATTTGGGTATCTACACTCTGTTCCCTCCTCTAAAAGAAACCCTCACGTGGAACTTGGACAACATTTTGGCGTTACGTTCCAGCTCTCCCATCTACAAAAACAAAAGGGGTAATGGCAGCAGCCTGTCTTGGGCAAGCTGGGATCACTCCTGTAGGAGAAAAGGGCTCAGGGAGAGGGATCAGGACACAGGGAAAGTCTGGGATGAGAGGGAAAGGGTTAACCAGGGGCAGCAGCATCACCAAACCTGCTCTTGGCGCTCCCATTCCAGCACTCATTCTCATTGACAGTGCCTACAGACATCTTTTCATCATTGCAAATGTTGCCAGGGAGAGATGACCAAAATTTTTTGGCTTGTTTCAGCTTCTCTTTCACATCAGTAACCTATTAAATAAAATAAAGAAAGGAACACAAGACATAATCCAGAATACCAAATGCTCAGTAAAAGTGAAGTTGGGAAGGTATTTTTTATCACAACAGACATGTACAGGCCAGATCTTCAGGCTGTGAGTTTTGATGGTTGATTTACTTTTTTAATACAAAATTAAACACTGCTCCTCAAACACATATTATTCATAAGCCAAGCTTTTAACACAGGCACTTCTCTGACATAGAAGCATTGAGGTAATTAATGTCTAGAGCTATGGGCAGATTACACCCCCTGGAGAGTTTTAAGACAGCCAAGGAATATTAAGAAAGCCTATAAATTAAAAATGGTAAATTATAGACTGTGGTACCCGAGTATGAAGCACCTGTGTGGCACCAGCAGGACCAGGCACTCACCAGTCGGTCCAGGCTCGTGCCAGCAGCTGTTGTGGGTCGCTCCTCTGGGTTGTAGGGTCTGAAACGAGCAGTGAAACTACTTTCAGAGACAGAGCGAGCAGTCCGGCCTTGGGCAAGTGTTTTTGGCTGGCCACATCCCTGGAAAACCTGTGTGAGAGAAGGAAAGGATTTTATGAACTAAGAGGTCACAAGAGCCTCCCTTTTCCAGGTTCCAATGCAGCCTCCGCCCAAAATAATACATTAGCTTTATATATATTTAAAAAGGCATTCAAGAAAAAACATACTGACAAGAACAGGGAAATTAAACGCATTAAATAAAAAAATCCCAAGTGTCTTCTTGGCCCATTTACCTTCTGAGACACCTGCATGCTGTTCTCCTGCATGTTCATGATGGCATCTGAAATTTTCACATCAATGGGGTCCATGACAGACTCAATGTTGAAAGGTCCCTCCAGCCTCTCTGCTACCAGCAGCATTGAATCTAACACAGAGAGAGAAAAACAAAGGTTTCTAATGGAGGAGAATGTAAAACACAGAGAGAAAAACAAAGGTTTTTAATGGAGGAGCTTCAGGAATAAGAGTTAAGAAGGATAACAGTTTGAGCACATGGACATTAACCACTGCAGTGTCACCTCTGACCAGCACACATCTCCAGGAACATTTTGCTCGGTTCCCAGAGCTTACACCTTCACCAGGCACTTAGAGGCTGCCAGCACCAAGCCACAGGCTCATGTACATCAAAAGCCATCACAGCCTGCCAACAGCAGCCTGTAATCAGCTCCTCCCATCAGAACAAGCATTACTAACAGACTCCTTTCCATGCTCGTTTATTAAAGGTTGCCTTGTGTCATTTGTTTTTCAAGACCGCTTTCAAAGCCACCAGCTTCCTCATGCAGGTCTTGAGCACAAAGCACCAACACGCAAGGGTCCAAGAGAATCCTTGATACCATCTTTCCCTTATGGACAGCTACAGGCTTTTTCCTGCCTGGGGAAGCCAAGGGATTGCAGCTCCTAGAATTACATGGACAGTTTGCACAAGGGAGGGAGTCTGTGTGAGAGCAGGGTGAATGCTGTGCACTCAGGATGTATTTGGCACACCTCTAAGCAAGGGGAGATGGAAAGTCTCTCAGCCAACACCGGGTCACTCCTCCTGTGCCGACATGCACGTCCTCATCAAATGCATCATTAAACACAGCAGCTACTGGACCATCCACTACTTCCTCTGGGAAATTATTGCCTTAACTGGCATTAAGGCTTTCACCCTCCACTGCATTTAAGCCCTCTCTCTGGTTCTCCCCTACAAGGTGCCTCCAGGAATACACCTGGCACTAAGCTCTTGCCTCTTCTCACCCATCACAACCTTAAATTACTGTTAGCTTTCACTGTGGTCCCTCAACCCCAAAGCATTTGCTGGTCTCCTCTCCTGCATCACTTCATGATGCTCTGCCACAAACTCATCTTTTTCCAGTTGCATGTAATCCTTCATTTTTTCCTAGCCTGAGTGACGAGGACAGAACAGCCCCTCTGGCCCCAAGGAGCTCCTCCCTGCTCCTGAGATATGCCTGGTCCCTTCCATTAACAAGAAATGGGCGTTTCACACTCAGTCTATTAATCTTTCTCATGACATTCATCCTCCTCCTAAGTGCAGAAGGTACTTTGCACAAACAGAAAACTGCTGTGGGCTCTGGCTATCTGTTAAAGCCCTATAAAGAAACTCTACATACTGAACAATTTAGTAATAGCTCTGCCTTAGTGCTCAAGTCATGTTAAATAAACTGCATTAAAAAAACACAAATGATGAAAAATACAAAATTAAGCTACTTGAGTATGTGATGTTATTATTATTAATAATAAAAATAACAACAAACTATAATAATATCCACAACTATAATAATAATCCAACACCATAGCCCCCAATATGAATTGCACTTGTCTTCCTAGCCTGTAAATCCATTTTTTAAAGAAAACTCAATATTCTAAAGATCTGCTGGGTGTTAGTTAAAGGACTATCATTCAATTAACCCCCTCTCACTCACTCAGCTCCACCAAGGTGTGGATGTTTAGGAAGTGAGCTCCAGAGGAGCTGGAGGCCCCAGGAAAGGCCCTCACTCTGCAGGAACACACCACCAGCATCAATGACAGAGCTCTTGCAGGGCATGGCTGGAATTTCACCATCAAGGACTACAAACAGGTCTGAACTAAATGCATTAAGAAAAAAAAAAGAAAAAAAAAAGGGAAAAAAAAGGAAAAAAAAAGGAAAAAAAAAAAAGGAGACGGTAATAACAAATGAAACAAAGAGTCTTAGACTGTATTGTGGTGGGCTCCAATAAAGTGATGCTTCAAATCTCTGAGTAATGACTGCTAGCATGAATATACCATTGTGCCGGAGGAGAGAAAAATGCTTTTGATGTGCTACCAAATGGAGACTTTTGTAAACAAGTGGAGCACAACTTAAATGTGTTCATCATTGTCAAAGCTTTTGGGGTTTTTCACGCGCATAAAGAACATCCTGGTGCAGTGTGCAGGAAGCCGCTCATTTCAAATAAAAATATTATGAATAGACAGATAATAAAACACACAAAATGCACACTTAAAAAAAAAAAAAAAAAAAAAAAAAAAAAAAATANAAAAAAAAAAAAGAAAAATCATTCCATTTTGTAACTACTTAATTCTCTGAGTGGCCAGGAAAGGCCACAGATCAATAAAGTGTTTGTGAAAGACTGAAAGGAAACATAAACCCCAATTCTTCTGGCTGTTTGGCATCTTTGTAAACTTTGAGCCGGGCAGGCCATCCACAAGACCATGGGAATGTAGAGCGAATTGGGTCCTTTGTTAGCAGGGGTACCATGGCGTTCCATGTATCACAGCCCAGGAATGCAGCCTCTGCTTTGACTGCTGCTAGAGAAAATGCATTCGGCCTCCAGCAGAGCTGCCAAAGCTGGCGAGAAAAGATAAGGAAAGTAGTAATTGGAGTTGGGATTGATACTGGCAAAGAACGCTAAACGAAATAAACTTTCATTAGAAAGGGGTGGGGAGGAGCAAGGGATGAGGGTGGAGGGGCTCTGCCTCATCCACAGTTTTGATTTTGGAGGCATCCTGCAAACTTTTACCTCCCAGCAGGAGCTGGCTGGTGTCCCCACAGCAGTGGTGGCGAGCAGTGGTTCCTTCTGCTGACGTTGCTAAGGCTGGCTGGGGTTCAGGGCATCGCTGCCCGCAGGAGGGGAGGCTCCTGCTCCAGCTGCCAACCTTCTGAGCAACTCATCGCCCAGAAAAAGATTCTCCATTATGGGGAGGAGAGAGGAGTTGATTACAAATAACAATTATTTGCCCCAGCTCTCGTTCAAAGTAAACGGTATTTATAAGCCATGGTGAGATGGCTCAGCTTTGCTTCACCAAAAACCCCAACTCTGTCAGAGTGAAAAACGTATTACAAACACACAGCATGACAAAGACTGTCTCTCCTCCCTGTGATGGGGAGATAGAAGTGGATTTAGGTGAAAAAAAAGCCAACCAAGACATACCATCTAGCACCATCCCTTAAAGACCCTTTTCCTCTTGCATACATTCGTCCTTGCTACTGGCATTGAGACAATCCTTGGCAACAAAGCACCTCGCTCTCATGAAGGAAAGCAATTCTTTCTCATTGTGCCACCAATAATCAGAAACCCACATCTTCAGCCTCACTGTCTGACTTGAAGAACAAAAGGCAGTTTTCAGTCTTAACCCCAAGATCTGATTTAAAAGGGGAAGGAAGGAGGGGGAAGACCTTGACCATTCATTAACAACAATCTTTTTTTTTTTTTAGTGGGGGGGGTGGAGAAATTCTTTGCACACAAAGTAGTACTCCAGATATGTATATGGAGCCTGAATTCGACATCTTTGAGCAGAGTAAACCTTTGTGGAGAAAAAAAATTCATGAAAAGGCACTGGAGATTAACACTGTTCATTCAGGAAAGCTCCAACCCCCCAACAGCCTGTTTGAAACAAAGTATACCCCTGTCTAATTGGTGTACAATTGTGTCAGGAATAGAGGGAAAAATAATTTAGATAGTTAAAGGGGAGAAAAGAGTACAATTCAGTCATTATTTCATACTCCTCAGCTTTAAATGGTACTTTGGAGAAATAAGGAATTACAAAGTCTTCTTGTCTCAAAAAACCTACAAACTTTACATCCCAGCTTTACATAATTGACTTACTTATGGACCCACTAGTACACACAAATGCGTATTTCATGTGCACCCACACTTACACAGACTTGCAGCACTTGCTACAAGTTCTCTGATTTAACTATTTTTAAATTCATCTGATAAGTTCAAAATCTGCTTTTGACTTGTAATAAATCATTGCCATAACTTGGCACTTAAAACCACAATGCAAAATCTCACTGAGACCATGGAGGTGGGTTTTTGGGATTTTGTGAGGTGGCTTGGGGGAAATTTTTTGGGGTGTTACTTCTTTAGTTATTTAAACCTTTAAACACACACACAAGATATTTGTGGCATATGCCCTGCCCTAAACACCAGATTTAATTTGTCTTGAGCGGCAAACTGAGAGAGAAACCAAAGTCTGGAACATAACCAGCACCTGTTCACTTATTAAATTGTTTAAAGAAAGCACAGCTTACGTTTTATGTATCTGTACTTCACTGCAACCATCAACTGAAGGTGCAAGAACCAAGCAAATACTGCCAATAAATGTAACAAAGCTTAATACCATACTTAAGTAATGAGTGGGCAAGAAGCCCTTTGGGGAGGAAGCACTGCAAGAAGAAAGCTTTGCTTCCAACCTGGAATCACATGTATTTATTTTGTCTTGTTTAATAATTTTAATTATTGTATGCAGTCCCTGATCAGTCTCGTGTGACGGGGCTCGCCGGCTTCCCCCGAGGTTCGTTTTGAGCCGCATACCACCTACAGCAATTAGCTGCTTGTGCTTTTGTCTGTTTTCTGGCATTATGCCCTTCCCTTTCATGGGATTCTTCTTTTCTACTTGGACTAGATGTTTGCAAGTCTCCTGGCTTTCAGCTATTTCAGCAACAATTGTAGTTGAAATACTTAATATTCTCATGAGAAAGACGGCTGTGAGGACTGGGGGGCTGGGGTGTCAGCCTCCCAGAGAATGACTTGGAAACCCAACTTAGTGTCACATTTAGCTCCCTGTATGGAATACACACACAAAAAAATGCCTTCTGAAAATAACACCGTGCACACATTCAGTTGGCATGGGCAGAAAAGTGAAAATCTAGTGCACAAAACAGAGGAAAACAAGTTCTAAGACATAAATGTAGCCTGAAATGTAAGCTAGCAGCAATTTCCTTTTTTTAAAATCTTGCAACTTAGTGAAAAGGAAATCTTTTCTTTCTAACAATGTTTTTTTTTTTCCATGAGTGGAATGGGAAGAGTACCACAGCCTTTTCAGTAGCAGCAGATACTTCACATGTGCACTTCATCACACATTAACTAGAGTGATGTGACTGCTCCCAAAGAATGCTTGATCACAGATAAATCAAACCTCCTGGAAAAGCAGCACAAATAAAAACATTTAACATTATCTATTGCCTGTGCCCCAAAATGGGATGCACTGCCAATTTTGATGAGCCTCGACCCAAGGTAGAATTTAACATTTCAGTCTAAATTTTATGTATTGAATGATATTGTGTATAAGCACAGAACAGAAATAACAAACAGGAGGAAGAGGATGGCAAAAGCACTAGCACAGTTTCACACAAGACCTGCTGACATTGCAAAAGGAATGGTGGCCGAGCACTAAATAAGCTGTTTAAAAACAGATTCAGACATTCCTAGTCAATTTTTTAGTGTAAAATCCAGGCCTATAGCTTTTCCCAAAGCTCCTCATGGCTGGCAAAGAGACTCCCAGGCTGCTGAAGGAGAAAACTGACTTCAGGAAGGACAGCTGTATGGTGACAACAAGGTACAAGTAGCATAGAAAAACCAGCTTGCCCACACACTCGGTCCAGCAAGAAGAAACATTCCAAGCCTACAAGCCCATGCCACTTCCATCCTCCCAAAGCTTGCTGCAACAAAAGTCACTGGCACAACATTCTCATTTATTTAGAGGTTATTGTGAATGGCAATAGTTGTGCTGTACACAGAGGTGTGGAAGGAAAAGATACCCATCACAGATACCTGAAAAACCTGCTACAGCTCAGCACAGCCACTCACAGTGCTATTCAGCTGAGGACCACAGTGCAGACTTACATGCAGTTTTAACCCATATTGCCTTACCCATAAAGATATTCCACTCGGCATCCAAGTCCCCTTGGTTGGCCAAGCAGCCTCTCATGACATTAAAGCAGTAGTTGTAGCAGGGCTTCACCGACACCAGACCTCGGCAGTGTGGGCAGTACATCATTTTCAGCAGCGCTCGCGTACCCTGCGGCGTGGGGTTTACCTTTACGGAAGAAAAAGAAAAAAGGACAAGAAAATTAGCCCTCAGTCACTAAAGCAAAAACCCACACACATTTACCCCAAGGTGCATGGGACACAGCTGTGCAGAAGAGACACAGCGGGGTCAGCCATCGCCGTCTGGTCCCTGCTCATATGGTCCAGAGATCTGGGGAACACATGAAGGGGTCTGGCTCACCTCCTTGGGTGTATCTGCCACTCCAGGGGACACAGACACCCCCCATCTCTGCAAAACGTTATTTGCACCATGTAGTACACCCTGCATGATGTGGGACCCCTCCCAGGGCTGCAGGGACAGGCAGCACTCAAGCTCAGGGAAGGCAGTAAAAGGAACCCAAGTCAAAAGATGTCACACAAGGCTGCACCCTCTGAGCCCTGCTGCAAACACATGCTGAAGATGATGATGCTGGGATTTCTCAGGAAAAAGTGGGATGTCAAGATGGGATGTCTGACATGATCCCTGTACCAAACCCACTGGGAGCATGCCCTCCTCCTTGGAGGGGCTGTGGCTCTTCCTGGACAATCGCCCAGCAGGGCTCTCCACCACAGAGACCAGCTCCTTTATATCACATTCAAGTCCCTCAATACAGCATTTACATGACAGATACCCGGGTTAATTTACACTCAGCACTCATCACACTCAGTAACACCATTCCCTGCACCCGAAGGAGGTGGCAGCTACAACCCTGCAGCTGAGGACAAGCCAGGAGGACCCTCAAAGCCACCGTGCAGCTGCTGGGCGTGCGAGCGGAGCTGTCTGCAGCAGGCACGTCACCCCTGAGCCCTCAACAGGGCTGTTTTCCAAAGTGACTCATGATCATTCATGTTTGATTCACTCTCTGGCCCAGCTTCAAAACATTAATTGAAACCATCTCCATCCAGCCAGTCCAAAGGAGCATTAGATCCATCTCGACCACACAGTGGGTCCATCTTAAGTGTTGAACAGAGAAGCTCCCTCAAGAGCAGGTTTAAGTGTTAATTAGCCACATATGAAAATAGAAAATTAAGATGCAATCAGAGATACACTGACAAAACGGAAGTGGTGTCTGGTGTTTTAAACTATGCACCTGAGACTCCTCATTAAGGCATTTAGGGAAGTGCTCTAAAGAGGCTATGATCCAACACTGTGCTGGAGGAGACACACAATATCCCAGAGAAAGAGCCAAGTCCCTTAACACAAACAGCTGGAGATGTGGATGGCCTTCACGTATCATCTGCTGGAGGTCTGGGAACTGACTTCATGGCAGAGATGACAATAGGACTAAGTGGAGATGAATGTACATGAGGAAGATCTGGTACCACACATGTGCTGAGGACCTTACTATTGCCCATCTCAGTGAGAGGACTATGGAGAAACTAAGCCTAATCTTCTGGTGCAAAAACTTGTTGACCACCCATGAAACTAAGAGTCAACAGATTTTAAGAAAAAACAAACCAGAAAAAAAACCCCATTACATAATCAGGCTGGCTTTGTTAATAACATCAGCAAATTTTTAAACCCTCTTTTCTTATGGAAAGAGATGACAGATAAAGATCTGCTGTGTTTCTGACAACTCTAGAAAAACCACCATTTCTCTTCAGCAGGCAAGTGAACTGGTGAGAGAGACAGAAGGACAGTTTTCTGCAGCTGATGTAGCTCAGTGCTGGATTTTAGCTGGCCAGCAATATTCATCAGACAGCATTTTACCCTTCTTTTGTCCACAAAGAGCCTGTTCGGCTGAGGAAAAGGAGAATCCATGTAGAAAGCTGTTTGTGGTGGCTGTGGAATCTGATTCAGATGCTCCAGAGCATACACACATTTTATATTATACATATATATATATATATATATACTTGGAAGGCACAGTGGGAGCAGGAGCCCCAGCAGAAGGCTCCCTATTGGGATAGCATGGCTTTAAAGGAGAGCTGGATCAAATACTAAGAGCTCAAGCAACAGAAACCAGATAAATCAGATGATTTATAGTTGGAAAACTGGAAACAGACAAATGTAAAGGTATCATCTGCTATCCAGATGGTGCAGTCCTTGCACAACAAGAAAGTGGCAGGGGGAACTAAATAACATTTCGCACCCAGAGACAAGAGCTCTGAAGGACACTCAAGTTTAGTAGTTTAGCTGTTTCTCTGATAAAAATCCCTTCCTGTGTCACTTGGTGGTAGCTGACAGGACCTCCATGCTAAGTCCAGAGGCTTATCAGTTGATCCTGGCCATCCTAGCCTGTTAGCCCTCAAAGGAGTGCTCTGCATCCTCCTCGGGAAGAAAAACTAGGAAAATGTTGATAGCACGAGCCAGGTGCTAGAGCAGCTTGAAGTGGAATGAGGAGCAGGAGGATTCCCCAGCCCTATGGCAGAAAGCTGCAGCTTTATGAAAGGGATTGCATGGCAGCATGCTGCAAAACCCACCCACAGAGCCGTGACCCAGGAGGCCCCTTCCCATCTTGGGCTCCCACCTCGCCCCACGAGAGCAGAGCGGCTGCAGCCCCGCAGCATCCCCTGCTTTGATATCCCATAGGGGTTGATCTCCACGAATCCCAGCAGATGCAGGGGAAACTGAAGCTGCTTTCCTGCATTCCACAGCGGGCAATATGCAATGGTCACTTGGATCAGGTCCTTTGAGCAAAGACACGGGATGATTTTAAAAGCAAGCGAGGTTTCGCTTCCTTCCCCACAGGTTGTTGTCCTGCACAGAGCTGAGCAGAGGGTGGTCACAAAGGGGTGATGGAAAAGACAAACCCCAGCCTGCAGTGACTGCCAAACCGAGCCCTGCTAGTGATGGATGTAACCCACAGGGAAGCTGTTAGTGTGCAATACAGTTGCAGGTAAAGAGGAAGGCAATGGGCAAATTCATCAGTCTAGAATTGGCATTTTATGGAGTGAAAAAGCAACGGGGAAGGCACAATCAGAGATCACTCTAAAAGAGAGTTTTGGGGAAGACTATGAGCAATTACACCTCGTTACAACAGTGATAAACGCTTAACTGCTTGAGTATCACTGGAAGGAGAACCTTAACCCCTGGCACAGGGCCTGTACCCAGTCCAGACCAGCTCTGGCTCTGTCAGTGGGGTGTGCCATATGTTGCATTGGCAATTCTTCACAAGCTTTTAATGTTGGCCCTGCCACGCCAGGTGCAAGCTCTTAAAACACCATTGTATGTAACAGTAAACCCAGATATGCTTTGTTCTGGGGTTGTGTTTATCTTGGAAAGCAACTCAAGTTCATTCAAACTGTACTCTAGAATGACCCTCAAAACGAAGTAATCTCCTTTCTAATAAAGCAGAGTACCAAAGAAAGCTTTAGCTGCTGGAGGGGATTTACTCTGGTAGATCTGAGCCCAGGTAGTAGTAGCTGCAGTGCACATACCCTGTAAAAGCTTCTGATAGAAGTAAATGCACTCCAGTCCCTTCCTTTTATCTTGTGAAATTTATTTCCTTTCCATGGCGTTCCACGCCACTGCAGCAATCCATCACCCTGCGGTTTCATCATGTAAATTACAATTTGTCCATATCTATACGCTTTGTCAAACGTGAAGATTAAAAGCTGCTAACAGATGTGTTTTGGCACCAATCTTCATATCAAACTTGCTCCTTAAAAATACAGATTTGCACACAATTCACAAAAATTAAGTAAAAAACAAACAACTCAGGGCTTAATGCAAACATTTCATATCACATTTGTTGGGGTAACGTCCCAACTTATATTGACTGGTGAAGGTAAAATCATGTTCTTGTAAAAATGACATGCTCTTGGCATTATAAAATCTGGTTTTTCTTGGTACCTTGTCATACCTATCCCATTTCAGAGTTCCACATGAGGGAAACTGTTACACCCTTAGCCTTTTTCAGCTTGCTGGCAATTGCAGCTGGATGCATTCCTCTGGTAGAAACATCACCACTAAAGTACACACCTATGGAGTGCAATGCCTTATTCACAGGCTACCACAAAACCACCAAAACTCAAGATAAACTGATCTGTGCAAGCAGATAAAGTTCAGAGAAGCAACCAGATTCTTTTTCATCTCCTTCCCAAGGCAAGGAATAGCTGAGGAAGGATGAGAGAGCTCCAACCATGGACAGTCCTGCAGGGAACTCCTACCAGCTGTCAGACAGCCAGAGCTACATTACACTCTCTCATTCTACCCGCAAGTTAACATTAAGAATGTTAATAATAACATTTAAAATCCTGTCAGCTTTAATAACTATTTATAATAACACTGATAACTCAGGCATTCTTATTTTCCACGCTTGCACAACAACTGCGTTGCCATGCCAGCATCACAGCTGCCAGAAAACATAAAATCCAACAATTTGAAAATAAATGTGGTGAAATTACTTTTGTTTTATACTGTGTTTTATTTGCA
>VXAX01007434.1:3890709-3940303 GCA_013399835.1 Leptocoma aspasia | reverse complement strand
AAAAAAAAAAAAAAAAAAAAAAAAAAGACAGCAATACTGGCTAAAAGACTGAAGGAGTAACTTCCCAGTAACACGGGAAGATGTTTCCATACTCTGGAGGCTGCCTGTGAGATGCTCTAGGTGAGCAGTCATCTTAGACAAGTGAGTTGTCATCGATTTTTGGGACCAACACAACCCTACTTGCGTCATTTTTTCCTTCTCTCAGTGTTGTGCAAGAACATCATCTTGGCACACACTGGTCCTGACGTTCAGCTCACTGTGAGGCAGAACATCACTTGGGAGGCTCCTGGTTTGCTTCCCCACCCCAAATATTCCAATGAAAGTGTTCTGGAATTAACTACGTATTTAACCAATTTTGCTGGCCTGGTGCTAGAACATTAATAATTTAGACAGCATCTGATTCAACCACAGATTTGGGTCTCTGAGGTCTTGCATAGGGGAACACATTTAGGAGTGATTCTGGGAACTGCACGACTGTGTCTCAACACTTGCTACCCATGGCGATGTCTGCTGCAGCGTTATCTCGTGCAAGGAAAAGTTCAAGAGTACATTTATGTTCAACTCCCTACTTACAGTGTGCTCCCCCCACTCCAGATGTGACAGTGCCAAGAGGAAAAGCAGAGCTTCTGAGAGTCACACCAGCAGGCACTCGAGCTGCTCAGTCTTAGCATTCCCATGCTTGTCCTCCCAACAGCAACCCCAGCCCACAAGGGGCACAGGGACCTCAGGGTGCCAGCCAAGTGGATGCCTCTCCCTCTGAACACTTACACAGCAATGCCAGGCTCAGCATCTCCTGCTAGTGGTACCCTTGAGACCAAAGGGCCTTTCACACCAAGCTTGTTCTCCATAGGGACAAGCCTCTCCCTGCCTCAGACACCACAGATCATGAGGAATGTTCCGTTTGCTTTAATGAGTAAAGCAGCAGGGACATTTATCTAGGCATCTACAACCAAAACCATCCTTAATTATCTTTCACATTGTTTTCAAAAATAGCAGCAGAACCACAGTGCAGGGCAGAGAAAAGAAAAAGCCAAAACCATGCCAGTGGACTGAAGTACTCCTGCATGACACCATTGGCTCCAAATCCACAGTCCTATCCACGCACTCCCAGCCCTAAATCTGAGCTGACTGCTGCTCCAGCATGCTTTGAAGGCCTAGCACAGGCCCTCAGATGGCTGGAACTGAGGCAGATGCAGTCACATTCTTGGCAGGTCTTCTCAGGGTCATCTTTGATGTGGAGAAGTGCTTGGTATTGTTTTCTGCATTGATATTTGCCCCTGGTATGTGGAAGGAAATGTCCTTGTGCACGGCAGCCCCTTGGTCTGGCCTCGTGGCTTGCAACCTGCTGCCTGGACAGCACTGCCTCTTTGGAGGTCCCTCTGCTACACACTAAAAGGGCTCCTTAGCTCCTCTGGCTGTTTCTTAGCTACCCACATAGCAGAAGTGTTGCCCTCCTGTCCCTTCCCAATGCATGCAAGCAACATATTCCATTTCTGTCACTTGCCCAGCAAGGCTGGCTCTTGCCCGAGCAAGATACTGCAGCCTTTGGATATAGGAACATGAAATTCTTTCTGAAAGAGGATTACAGTCACATTCCCCTTAAGTCAAACCAAGGGCAAAAACTGCACAGAGGGAGGCTGGATCTCAGACTAAACTTTTAGATCCTCAAATGGTAATTACCAGGAGCACAACTTTTACCAAAACCAGATCTCGGTGCCCCACTATTTGTGAACACAAGGCCTTAATTCTTATTCATTCATTATTTTATTATTTTCATCACTGCTTCTCCTAAGCAAATGGCTGGTCCACATTCTCCACCCATGCCAAAAATGACACAAGCCACAGCTCAGGTTGCTCATGCAGACCAGCAGGTCAACCAACAGCTCAACTTGTGCTGCACAGGTGCCTCATTCAAGATGAGGCAGCCCAAAGCAAAAGGGGATAAAAAGCCACTGGGTTCCTGCTCCAGCTTTGGAGCACCTGTGGGAAGCCAATCTCCTGTCCTCCTCTGCGATTCTCTTCATTGACAGTTGGAAGAAAATTCCCTCCTTGGCTGCTACCATTACACTTCATTAGGGCAGAAATGCCAGTACAAAGAAAGCTGACCTCCTCTACCCACTGGGAACATCTGCAGCAGCCTCCTCTTGGGTTGCCAATGTCACCAGAGGAGAGCAGATGAGGAACCAGGTGTAATCATCATATGAAACTGCATTATTACGGCTCCTAATTGTGCTTCCAAACTAAATACCATTTCTTGCATACAACCTTCAAGCTGCTGTCTTAGGGTTCCCAAGGATAGGCTGGAAGACCCTTTCCAGCAGCCCAGATGCTTTGGTGACAGTTACATCTCATGTGGCTTTCAGCACACAAATGCTTGTTGAGGAGGTGATTTGAGAGCCTCCTGAGTTCCCAGCAGTTCTCCCTCAAATTATAGGACACAAGGGCAAGAGGAAAAAGTGGTAAAAGAATCCCAAAACAACAGTTTGTCAGTATAAATTTCCTGGTGGCCTCCAGAAAACTCTCACCACCACTGCCAAGTGCAGAATGTCACATCCACACATCCTGGTCTGCAGAGAGATGGTGACACAGACAGAGGGATTCAATGCTGGGTGGCTGCAAGCTTCAGCCTTCGTGTGCCTCTGCTGCTGACCTCCAGCCAGACCTCCCCTCCCAGCTCCCCCTGACCCTACAAAATGCTGTCAGGGAGCCTAGACCTTGATTCCACTTCTTCCCTCACAAACAGGGACCTCCACCACATACCTGTAGCTGACCTGCACCCTACAAGCCCCAGTGCACTTTGCCCTCAAAGGTGTCATGACCCTCGACCAGGCTGTGGATTTAATGGCATGCAATTATGGAACATCTCGGCAGCCTGAGAACTGCCCAGTTGCAAGTTCTCATCCTTTTTCAGTCACTCATGGCTCTGGCTTGTATTTGCTCCTGTTTTCCAGCCCTGACCAGGGCAGGAAATGTCACTGCTGGCAGCAATTTAACCCAGCTGACTTCAGTGCTTGTCCAGGGCTAAGTAGCAGGAGAGTGATTAGGGGATGGGCAGATTTCCATCTCCTGAAGGCAGGGGCAGGAAGGTCAGGGAGAAAGCACCCAGCACCAGCACAGGACACAGAGCAGCACTGGAGGCCCCCAGCCCCTTGCAGCTAACCTCAGAGGCAGGGCACATCTCTAACAGGCAGAAACAGCATCCTGTACAGATCTGCTGTTCAGAACAGATCTAGAAAATATTGTATTTTTTGGGTCCAAAGAAGGGAATTTGACAGGTGAAGACCTGAGCATCGAGATTGTGGGGTTTACACAGTTTGAAAAAAGTCTGTGCTTTCTCTCAAAACCATACAGCTTTCTCAGTGGTACATGTTTTGATCCATTCAAGGCTGAATTTAAAGTTATTTTCTAGTATTCTGGCTTAGAAATCAAGTGTACTTGCAGCTTTTCAATATTCTCTCTTCTTTTACCCCTTTATTCCCAAACTCACGCAAGAACAATATCCTTCTAAATGCAACTCCCTAGTGAAGATGTAAAAATACCTAGGATCATTAAAAAGCCATCAAGGCCTTTGCACTGTAGAGTGCTCTTTGCTCTCCTGATAGTACCCTGGGAAGGTACACAGCTGGGCTTTGCAGTAGTTTGTATTTCTCCTCCTGAAGATTTTCAATTAAACATTTTTAACTTACTTGTCACAAAGCACATTAAGAGTAAAACTGATTTGCATTCCTTTGGACATTTTTTCATAAAGAAGAATGAAGATTTATCCCCCAAGTTAATCCCTGGTATAAGCAGTCATTCCACTACAACTCCTGAGTAAAAATAATAAGGAAGAAAAGTCAATGGAATCATTACATAGAGCTCAGCAAAGCCAGGCTAATCTATATGTAATGTGGGAAGCCCCAAAACACAACCACAGAGCAGCAGGCATAAAAACACCAGCTTTTAAACTCATGTCTACGATTTCCCATTGTGTCTTGCAGAAACATGATGTTAGGTTCCCACTGAATGAGATTAAAACACTACAGAAAAGATTATTACTTCTTCTACTGCTGCAACTAAAGCTTAGGTATTCATCAGCAGGGACTTTTGTTACTGCTTAGAAAAGTCAATCTGTTGCAGGATTTCCAGTGCAACTTGTGAAATTGAAGTGGAAAGTAGAGCAACTGTGACTGTCCACGGCACGTGAGCTATTTTTGCAGCTGCGTGGGACTCTGGGTAGCTTTCCACACTCAACCAATTAATTCTAGGGTTGAAGGCAACTCTACACTCAAGGATCTTCAAAAGGGAAAGAGAAATCATGACGCCACCTCGGGTTCACGACTGATTCGTAACAGATGCAGGGACCGTAGCCCTGGTGGTTCCGTGTCAAGTCTGGAGACGTTTTGATGACTTCTGAGCAGATGGAGCATAAACATGATCCCTCACCCATGCACGTTTACTGCCTATCAAGTAATTGCACTGTACAGGGGCTTAATGGCCAGACCTCCCACCCGAAATTTCATCCACACTCCACAGCAGTGAAAACCCTATCCCCTGTCCACAAGAGCTGCCACACAGGCACAAAACAAGGGCCAGCAAATCTGAAACCCCAACCAAGAGTCAGCAGGCTTGGCCAGTGGCCTGGCACAGAGACATCACACTTCATCTGCCACCACCCCTCCCTCCCACCAGGACAGCATCCTCGAGGCTGAAAGGTTTTGTGATCTCGTAAGAGTGACCCCACACATCACACACAGAGCTCCACACACCCATCCTCAACCAGCAGCACATTAATCTAACTTGAGAGTCATCTCTATTAGGTGGGGAGTCAAGGTGTCCAAGGACCTATACCTGTCACTGCTAACTTAAAACTCACACCTGGAGTCTGGGTATTTTAGTTAAGCAACTCCTTCCTTGCTAATATTCTCTGCCCTTCCATACATGTTCTGGCCTATTGCCAGATGTTTGCCCCATTTCTCTTCAAGAAAAATTAACATGGAACCAGACTTATTTTTTCCTCTATCCTCAGAGACAATATTTTAATACTATCCCCATAAGTCAAAGACATTTGAATGATTATCTCATTTAAGGAGGCTGTTTGTGCTGCCTACAGAACTGCATTCAGCTTCTAATAGTATCTGAACAGCTATTCTTTTTTTTCTTCCTGGCACTTGGGGTGATTCACACTCCTGCCTACTCTTTCAGCCTCACATTTTATCACGCCATAACCAGGTAGAGAGAAAGTAAACGTCTCTCTGCCCAATTAAATGATTACAATAAATCTTCCACAGCCCACAGGAAATGAGCTGAGTTTGTTAAAAGGAAATCACTAATATTTGTTATCTTACATAATCACTTCAAGGGGATTATTGACTGTTCCCTATACCATACAATTCAGACTAAAATTAAAGACAAATCTCACGTCAAAAAAGCAGTCACCCCACTTAAAACAACTCCAAAGTGATTTATATGAAGAGGGAGGTAAACATTTAAGTGACCAACACATCACAACTGTTTTATCCCCCCAAAAAGTGGTGACTGTACTATAAAAGATTGAGATCTAACGTGTGCTGCATGTGTGGCACCAAGTACAAATGGCTTCTGCCCTGTGCAGATGGCTCTAGCTTACTGCTGTCACAAAAGTGCTGTTTGCTCATGTGAACTGCCTCTCCCCATGCCCTGGAGCGAGGAGCAAATCATCAGCTGCTCCATAATAGATGCCTGTAGCATCCCTGACTCACTGTAATTTAAAGGCAATATTAAGAAGAAGATATGGCCATTACACAAGCAAACACTGTTATTTACACTGCAAAAGGCATTTAATTTCCTGCTGTTGTTGTTCCCTGGACAGGAGGAAAGCATCCACCTGGGGAACTGGGCTGCAGCACTGGGCAGCGGTGTCCTCAGAACGTGACTCTACCACGCAACAGCACAGCCTACAGAGACGGAGCTGTGTCCCACCCGCGCTCAACTGCCACCACCGCCTTTAGGTACAGGACAACAGGGAGAGATGCTGCCCCTCACAGCTCCAAGGGACAGGGGGACAAACACTCAGGGGACGGAGCTCACCGCAGACACTTTGCTGATGACATCCCTGGCGACGGCCAGGCCCTGCGCGAAGGTGCGGGCGGCCACGAAGGCTCGCGTCACTTGCAGCTTGAGCTTCCGCGGCACGTCCCCGAAGGGCTTCAGCTGCTCTGTGTACTTGCTGACACACTCCAGGTACTCGTCGGTGAAGTGGTACTGGGGGTTGACCAGCCGGAACATGCGCTCCAGCAGGCGCGCCCAGAACTCGTTGAGCATCTCCTCCAGGTTGACGTTGCCACCCACGTAGTAGCGCTTCAGCTCCACAAAGAGGTCCTTGAACAGCTCCGAGTTCTGCATGTACAGCCGGCCGTACGTCCGCACAAACATGTCGTTCAGAGACTTCTCAGCGTTCTCCAGGAGCTCTTTGAAGAACTCTAGGGAAGAGGGAGAGGAGATACGATAAACGCGGGCACTGGGTTGTGTGTTCACGCACTTCTACAAATGCTGCTTAACTGGAGGATTAGCACAACGAGACCATCATCAAACTCAAATGGAAAATCAAAGGATGCCCCCAGAAATTTTCAAACAATGTTTGTATCTCAAAACTTTTGATTAGTCTTCATAAACCAATCCCCAAAACTCTGTATAGACTGGAAGACTTGTATGAGCGAAATCTCTCCTGATACCAATACAAATATCATAATTAAGAGTCAGCAAAAGGACAAAAAAAGTCAAAAGTTTCTGATGTTTCCATTTAGGCATCTTAAAAGATGTAATTTCAAAGAACAACATATTGGAAAGAAAAAAGGTGGTTTTGTGAAACAGATGTTTTGCACAATTGAGCCCTTCTTTCCAGTTCTTGACAATTCATTTTCCAAGATTATAATAAACCAGCCTTAAAAATTAACAAATTTTAATATGCTTTAAAAACAAATTTAAAAATCTACCTACAGGTTCTTTCTCCCATCCTGCAAGATCATCATCTCTCAGAACAAGGCTTGACCACTTACCCAATTGGTCCTGATCGCAGAAGGGGCTTCACAGGTTTGTGGCAGTGTGAAAACCCCCACAATTATACCAGAATTTGCTTAAAATCTAAGGGCTAAACACCTGACACAATAACAAAAGGTTTTTCGAATGACAAAGGACAGATAGGGTTTGTGATTTTTATCACTTTCTAGAAGCAAGTCCCCACTTTGGTTCACTCTCTGAGAGCACTGGACAGCCCAGAGAGTGGCTGCTGCCATGTCCTGGCAGTGCCACATGTCTCCAACACTGATAACAAGCTGACCCGATGATGATACCACTGCAGAAGCAGTTTAAAGAACACATCCTCCAAGAACACATCACCACAATCTTGACATGTGGGTCTAAGCACAAACTACCCTGCCACAAAGCCTTTGGCTTGGAGATTTGGCATAGATGAGATAAAATAAAATAAAAAATAGGGGAGGGGTCCACTAGGCCAAAAGCATCTGGGCCATTTTGGAAAAAAACCTCTCTGCTCTATGGCCTTGGGGGCAGCTAAGGAGAGCAAGGTAGGTGCCACTGGGACAAAGCCTCCCATGGCTGTTTGCTCCAGCCCCGCAGGGAGCACCCGCACCCCGGGGAGCGGGCGCAGCCGGGTGAGGAAGGAGATTATTTTATGCATGCCACCAGCAATTGAGGATTCTGACCTCTGCTTTTCTGTGACTCATATTCAATAAATATTTTTTAATAAAACATGCCTCCGTGGTTTTCTAAATCCTCAAAGGAGCAATGCTTGGAGCTAGAAGTTGTTATAAGAGGAGGGGGGAAATATTTCGGCCCAGTGCGAATTTAAACCTTATTAAAAGACGTTAAAAGTATGCTGAAGTTCAGATTTTCGTCTTCAAAGTGCTCCAGTACAAACAAAGCCTAACACAGAAAACATTTTCTGGAAAAACTGAAACATTCCATGAGTTCCTGATGAACAAAGTCATGGGGTTCAGTGCCTGACATAGCTGTATATAAAGCAGCCTCTTAGGAGCACAAGAGAAATGATCCAGGGAAGAGGAGATTGATTTCAAACACCCAACACGTCCTCTGTCCAATATCAGCAGGAACCTCCACTTTCGTTCCCATGACTGGCATTTCCTCTCCAGGAAGATTTTTTTCTGTTGAGTTTATACTATAGAGATTAGCTTGGTGTATATTAATTTCTAATTCACTTAATCATTTTGAAGGCTCACTTCCTTCCTTTGCTCAGACCTTTCAGTATCACCAAATAAGTTGTTTATTTAAATACTTCTGTACCAGGCACAAAACCTGCTAGATACATCAGCAAAGTCTTAAAAAATAATAAGATTTTAAAATTATATTGATGGCAAATCTATCAGATAACTCCAACCATCAGTCTAAAGAACCCAAAGCAATGTCTTAAGCCAAGAAAGTTATCTTAAGTAATACATCCATATTACCATAACCAGTTTATTCTCCTGACCAAACTCATTTTATTGGTTACACTCCAAAGTGGAAGTTGAATAAACTGTATCCAGTTTCATCTCTTAGCAATTTTTCATGTGGGCTAGAACCAGCTATGTTCATTAATTATCATGAAGAAAACCCTGCAATCTAATTAGCAGCAAATACCTGCGTACCTGCAGCCTTCCAGCCAGCAGCTTTTCCTTGCCCAACAGGAAGGTAAATAAAGGAAATGAAAACTTCCCATCTAAACAGGCACTTCCAAAAGCCCAATGCAGCACTGCTGAAGAAGGCAGCATGCGTGCATAGCGCTGCTGTCTCTGGCTTAAGCTTCAACCACCATTTTCATGGACAGAAAATTCCCATTCTCAAGTGCCACTTCCCAAAGAAGAAGGAGAGAGGAGGCTGTGTCTGCAGCCTGGAGTCAGCACCCACCCCTGCCAGCACATGCCTGTATCCCTGAACATGCCAGACAGGATGCCCTGGTGACCAGCACCTCTGGCTTGGCCACTGGTTGTCACTGCTGGCACCTCGAGGCTCCTGGGGTGGAGGTGGGGTAGGATGGTGGGCAGGGGTCACGTCAAGCACAGCTTTGGGGATGAAGGGCCACTCAACATCAGCAAGCAGGGATGGACTCAGCAGTGGGATGTGAATGGCATCTTCCTCCATGCAACGCACAGCACTCTTAACCTGGTCAGCAGCAGCAATTAAATTATATCTATAGATGCATTTTAGTGTAGCTATTGGCACAGTGTAAGTCTGCATCCTCAATTTCTATCTCTACATCAAGAAATCAGCTTGGGCGCCAGAAGGAACATTAACCTTTTCTCTGTGCAAACTATGGGCATAGATGACTGCAAGGAAAAGAAAAAAGCCTGAAAGTCCTTTTTATGAGTTAAATGCTAATCTGACTAGTAACTTGCTATATCTAATTAGATACTAATTCTCCCCTTCACAAAAATGAGCTGATTAGCAAACACCAACATAACCCAGCATTAACCTTGCCACCACAAGAAGAAAAATGGCAGGTTCCTCTCTTACGCCTTGACTGTTTGCTGGGTAAAATAAATGACCACCTTTCATTTGTATTAGAAGTTGACTTGTTCTCAAACAAAGCAAACACACAAAGGCCTCAGTTGCTTATTTTACAGCACTGTAAAAGCACATTTTACAGCTGTGTTGCAAGCAATCTGTACTCATTAAATTACCACTCTGACAGGCTTCCTGTGAAAAGCTGTCAAATGCAAACATTTTTCACAGACGACAAATCATACTTTGCCAGTGTTCTCTCAGACACCACTATCTGGAGGGATGGCAGGCTCTCTCTTCCCTCCAGTTATCTTGTTTATACTCCCTGGACAAGGGCTGGCCCCTCTTGTCGACAAACAGGCACACACACGGTTGGGAAGGGTTTCACAAACTGACCCTCGAGAGCAGCACGTGGCTCCAGGGTCTGCCTGGTTCTCCTGACTAAGAGCAGAGCCTGCAGAGAGAGCTGGGTCACACAGAGAGGATGAACCACAGACAAGGCCAAGGATAACATGGCACAGCCAGCTCTGGCTAATCTGACTGAGGAGCAAGGCCATTTTGTACTGTTTCAACACACCTCAGCCTAGTCCTGCTGATGCAAAGTCACCTTCTCTCTCAAGGTGATGCTCAGGAGGATGAGCTCCAGGCTGAAGGAACCAGCACTGTGGGACTAGAGCCACAAAACCTTTCTTAACATCAAGAAGCAATTTTAAAATTTGTCTGTATTGCAAAATAAATCCTGTGCATGCTACGGGCTTTGATGCTCAAAGGAAGATGACATTTCCAATGCAATTAACTTTAAGAGGCAGAAAAGGCAGTAATCTGCAGTCAGGCAATCTACAGCTCTGGGCTCTGTGTATTCTTTTAACATTTTTGAATTCCAGGGTAGAATATCAATGCCCACACTTGGTGAAAGCCTAGAGATGTCATGAAATGCTAAGAAAGTCAGAATGTGACATATGTGCCATTTCTGCAATAAAAATCCTGGGGAAAAAAGTCTCTGCTTTTGAACAAATCCTTCTTTAAAAGAGCACATTGAGAAACATAACCATAGTTACTTGGCAATTTCCTTTTATTCAGATAATAAGATGTATTACCTCTTTGCAGCTTGAGGGCAGACCAGCCCTGCCAGTAACCCAGTGCAGGAGAGCACTGCATCTCCCCAAGGTGCTTCCACACGATATCAGATTCCACTGCCAGAATAACTCAAAACAGTATTTCTTCCAAATTGCAGATACATGAGCTAATTGAAGAAACACAATCACTCCACCCACTGCGAGACAGAGTAAATCCCACCTCCAGACAACACATCTGCTTCTTTTGACTTTCAGACCCAATATATTTTTGATCTTGGAATCATCGGTGTCACCTGAAAATATTTTTTTTAAAGAAAGAAGGGATGCAGTGTTTTCCTATTCCTTGTGCTAACATTTTCAGATATTTCAAGAGTGGGTTTTTCATACAAGAGGGCTTTTGCTGACAAGAGCCCAGTGCTGTAGGGCACAGCCCTACCTAAATCAAAGGCAGCTCCTGGAAATGAGATGAGCACATCAAAGGGGCACATTCCCCTTCACCCACAGACAGGTTTGGCATTTCCATACATGTGCTGGCAACAAAGAAAAAAGCAGCAGAAACCGCCAGGTCTGAGCTGCCTCCTGCTACCACCTGCCCTGTGTCAGGATCTCAGCACTGGTGTCCTCAGCCCCCATCAGCCCTGCCCCAGGGTCCTCAGGGCTGAATCCAGAGCTGACCACTGCAGGAGTGCAAAGCTGTGCTTTCAATTTCTTTATCTTCAGGAGCAAAACACATTTATTTCAGGAAATACTTTCACACAGACAGGCACAGTGCTCCACAGCACCACACTTACCCCTTTTGTAGCCACTGCAAATGGCTACAAAAGAGTCAAATCATCAGTGACCCAGGGCTCAGCACCTAAAACCCCTTCGTTTTATAGAACAAAGGAAACCTTAACTGCAGTGCAAAAAAAGGTCAAGTCTTATCCAAGAGTTCAAAGCTGTTGAGCCAATGTGCTTGCTACAGACACCCATCTGTTGGCCATCTTCAGGTGTGCTGGTGCCCTTCAAAAGGACACCAGGGCTGCCACACAGCCTCCTGCTCCCAAAAGCCACCAGACATGCTGAATTTCCCACACACCAGGTTTCCTTAGTTAAGAGCACAGTTTTCAATTGGCCTTATTCTGTTTGAGGTTTGCAGATCAACTACACAAATAGATCCCAGGTAGACATGCAATTACTCAACCACCTTAAAAAAAAAAAAAAAAACCAGGTTCAAGCACGCATATGGAACATGCTGAATTTTTATAGGCACAATTAATTAGTTTCAGGTAATTTGCCACCCAGCTTTTTGAGCATACTCTTAATATATTGTCCAGATTATGATTAATTAAGGACCGTCTGTCTTACCAAAACCTTTAATTTGCTTGTCTGTATAGACAATTACGCTTTCTAGTGTGTACAGGAGAACACTGCCACAAAGAGATTAATTATATTTTCTCCTTAAAAGGTTTACTCATAAAACATCCACAACAGCAAGACGGATTCCCAGACAAATGCCCCTGCCCAAGCCATGGCCCCACAGGCTGTGCTGTGGACGGGCTGGCGCTGGCTCTGTCCCTGCATTTTCCAGAGGTGCAGATGCAAACTCCACCCTGCAGCTGCTCCTACAGTGTAAAGCAAAATTCAATCCAGACAGATAAATGGAATTTGGGAGAAAAGAGACAAATGTTTCACAGTTCTCTTCACCTGGAGGTTGAAGCCATCCACAGCCATGCCACCTGGTCCAAAGGGAGGAAAGCAATTATTTTTTTCTGAATGTGCTTCATTATTTTTAATATGTCTTCACTTCCTTTATTGCATATACAGCATTTGTAATTTTCACCAGGGAAAAACAAATCCTAGCTTAACAACCTTTTTCCGGAAGTGTTGAGAAACCGATGAACACATAGTGTTAACACATTTATTGAATATGAACTCAGAAGCACAGGGCAGATCCACAAAGTTGTTTATCTGTCCTGTTTTCAAACATGTGTTAGCACTTATTGACATGGGAAGAACTCTTTCACAGGGCTTGAAGAAATACAGGCTTAAATCTTGCCAGTGTCACAGCAACAGCCACAATATGTGAATGCTGCAGAGCTGGGAGGAACAACATCTCCCTACACTTTGCTTGATTAGTGAAAGTCAAGACAACAAAAATGACTAGGCCACAGTCTCATAGGTTAAAAAAACCCAAAACCACAAAAAACCAAGATTTCTAGAAGTTTTGGTTTCTGGAACACTGTGGGCCTAGTAGGAGTCCAAAAGAGCAGGGCAGAAGATAACACACAGCACTGGGTAGCACCATCACACTGAGACTGAGCTTGTTAGAGATTAAGGAGAAATGAAGGAGGAGCACAATGTGGAGATTGCTGTCTGTGATCCAAGAAACCAACAGCAGCACACAGTCATCCCATGAACTAGGAAAACAGTGGGAAATGGCCTTGGTCCTTTCTTAGTCCATCCCTCTGTGCCACATCCCATGCAGCAGGATGAGCCCAGACTTTGTAGCCCCCTCATCCCTGGTTTCAGTGACTGTCACTGCTCACACATCACATTTTCAGTCAGCTATGCTGAGTTTTCTCCCACTGCTTCCATGTTACCTCCTCCCCAAGCAGCAGGTCCATCATTCACAGCACTTCCATCTCCCTCCTTGCAACAACTCTTCCTCAATGCACCTCTCTGCAGCTGTTTCTTCTTCCTCCATTGTTTGCTCTTCCTTCTACTTCCCCCATGCCTAATTTTTACTGCACCCATTCCTCAATCTCTTCAGACACACCTGTGATTTCTCAGGTGCTTCAGCCTTTGCCCCACATCCATTTGGTACCAATACACCAAGTTCCCAGCCCAAACTTCACCTGGAAGTGAGCTCCTTCAGGCTGCCTCCCACATCCTCCCAACTCAAAGAAACTTTCTGGGACACTCACTGAGGTATTTCACAGGTACATGTTTTCCCAAGCCTCTCTTCCTGCTGCTGTCAGAGTGTGAGGAGGGCCTGCACTACTGAACAGTGGGGACGTCTTTCTTGTTCCCATTACCTCAGTTACCCTAATCTCATTATACTTGCACAGAGAGCTCTTCCAGCTGGGGCTGCCTCTTATTTGTTCAGCCAGCATGTGAGTGGCTGGACACTAAGACATTACAGTACATTCAACACTACTAAAATAGCTCCAGCCCTGCACCAGTGGGTTATCACAACCGCCACCACCACCAAAATGGGCATCCAGGGCAGCAGCTACTAGGACTATGCACACAGGCTTGGTGGCTCCTTTGTGCAGGAAGGAGGAAGAGAGAGTTAATTTTAAACAGACAAACAATAGCTCATTGACTGGTTGACAGCAATTAGTAACCAGAGAGCACCAGGCACGTTTCCTGTAGCCAAGTACAAAGCCTGTTGCCCACATCTTTGCTTTTGGGGAAAAAAGCCAAAAGGATAACAGCAGTTTACCTGTGGCCTTAAGAGCAGAACTGCTTTGGCCTGAGATCACGTAAGAGTGTTTGATCCCTCCAAGCCTATACACAAGCTGCTTTTGTCCCTTGCTGAAGTCTTTGCTAAGTTACAAGATCTAGTATCTTTGTTTTTCCCTCCTAATCAACAGGGTAGGAACCCCCTTCACCTCACCCCATGAGATTTCCTACTTCTGCAGTAACTTGAACTTGACCTTAGGATCCTTCCAAGCCCCCCAAAAGAGAGATCTGGTTCTCACCACTGTCAGACAAGCACCACCCTTCTCAATGAACAAGACAAAAATCATAGTGGTGTATGTACCTCCTTAAAAACCTCCAGATGGAGAGGAGCCAGTTGAACAAAAACAAAGAATAAACAAACTTCCAAGGCACAGACAGGAGACAATTTGTTTCATTGCTGTTGCATTGAGTGGGAAAGCACAAACAAAAGCCCACAAGTGGAATTTTCTAAAGGAAGTGTGTTGGTGGTTGCTCCCTCCAGCTTCTCCTCAGTCACTCCCTCCCTATCCTCAGTAAGCACCAATCTGAAAGGCAGTCCAAAGGATTGCCTCTCCACAACAGCTTCTTTGAGGTATATCTTCCCAACATTTTCTGCCCTGGTTGGTATGAGGTTCTGTGCCATCCATTTCTGGAGAGGGCAGAACAAGGCTGTGCCTTCACCTCAATGTGAGTGGCAGCACAGACCAAACCACCTGATTATTTGTACCTTAACGATGCCACGGTCATCGGTGCCACTCGCCTGAAGGTGGGTAGCAAGGGGAGAGCTCTTCCCACCACACAGGTTTATTCAGAAGCTTGAACTCCATGCAGCTCTGGCACAGCAGAGTTCCACCAGGTCTCTACTCAGTGCCCCAGCTGTGCCAACACACCTGGAGCTGCCTCCTGCAGATATGAAGGTTCTGGCAGCCATTATTGACTCCATGGTCCCAGGTGCCACAGACACAGGGGGACCCTGCCAAAGGAGCAGGATGAGGGCCCAGGTCTCTGCTCCCACAGGCAGTTTCCAGTAAAAGAGTTAATGTGAGATTAAGGTCCCCAAAGGGCAGTTATTTTGGTAAGGCAGAGCACCACGATGGGCTGCCAAATTCTAACTATAGGAGCAGCAGGCTGGGCACCTGTGGGGCTCATCTTTCACTGTTTGCCTCCACACTGCCTGAAGCAGCAGAAAGGAGACCACCAAGAGCTTTCCCTTGTCCCGTGTCCTTCCCAGTAACGAATACATCCCAGCTTTGCATCCCACTGCACCAGCACACCTCCCTGATAACTTGTACCTGGAGACAGCAGCTGGAAGCAAAGGGTTATCTGAACAACAAAAACTAAATTCAGAAATTAATTACAGGCTTTTTCATCCATTTTCAACAGAGCTTGGAAGCTATTTGGCCAATGTTCTCCTGACCAGTCTCTTGGATTCAGCCACATGCCAGTAACTGGAAGACATTCATGCACCCACGAGTAACACACGGCTCAAACTTTGGTCAAGGGCACCCTGGGATGCTTCAAAGATGCTCATCATGATCACACTTTGTACCTGTAGCTACCCTGCCCAATACAAATGTGGAGCCCACGAACAGGAATCCATCTCCACCCCCTCTGCCCACTCCCCGTACAGCAGAGGGGCTGTGTGCACCATGGACTCGGGGACTCCTGGTCAGCTCTTTCTTCTTGGATTTATTTTCTTTCCACTTATTGTCCCCAAAGGGTTTCCTTTTACACTTCTGTATTTGTTTTATCTTAAATGCTAATGGAAAATCCAGAGAGATGGGATCAGAAATGGAACTCTGGGCATTTAATCGCTTCCCAGATGCTGGCTCGGGCTGTACCATTTGATACAAATCCTTCCGTCATCTGGGCACTGGGAACACCAAACCTACTGCCAGCCCAGCCCAGAGACAGACACCTCACACACTTCCCTCCTGTACAATGAGGGTTGCAGAAGTTTGCTGCCTTGCCTAAGTCTGGAGTGCACAAAAGAAAGGGACACAACTTGGTTAAAGTGCAACAGCGAAAGTGCACATGAAATACAGGGGCAGGAGAAACAAGGAGCTTGTGGGACTCAGCAGCCCCTCTTTTTTTTCCCCCAGAAAAGGGCTTGGCACAACAGTTACATCTTCCAAGAGATTCAGGATGTGTCCTTAAAAAGTGAAAAGTAAGAACATCTTATCTAGGAAGCAAAAGAACAGCAGAAACACTGCAGAAGAGTTATGGGCTATGTCCTGTCCTGGCTCCAATTCCTCAAAACAGCTGAACAGTTTCCCTAAAGCACTGTTGGCTAGCACAGACCCTGGCATGGAAAACTTCAGCCTCAAAGGGCAAAAGAGGTGAAAGTTCAAATTTAATACATGGAACTGAGCATTTGTGCAGTCTTAATGTCACCATTAATTCTAATAATGTTATTAATCCCCAAGAGAGTGAAGGGGAGGGCACTAAGTTGTGAAGATAAGACAAGGCACAAGAGATTTTATTTTAAAAAAAGAGAGGGGGTGTTTAAATCCCTGACTGCTATAGCTGCTTCTATGGCATGAAATGTCACCACAGTCAGTTACAGCTTTCCCATGAATGTCATTGTAACACAGGGCAACGCTTACATGGCCAGAAAATTTTACCTACTAATTTCTCAATGAAACAATCAAACATATCTGAGATTAACCAACAAATCTTCACCTCTAAAATAATTTAGCAGTGGTGAATCCAACAACTCACAAAGTATTTTTTATTTTAACAAAAAAGCATTTCCCTTGCTGCTGAAAATACATCTCTTACTGCTGCGCTGGCATCAGGCTCATGGTTTAAATTACAACAGGGGAGACCTCCAGAGGCATACATACCTGTACTGTAAGCAAATATTTAGACAGGATATGTAAGATATGGGACTCCTGAGCTCACAAGTTCTCCCAGTGCCTGCAAACCAAATATGTGCAGGAGGATCTGATGCTGTCCCATTACGCACTGGGAGCCGAAATGACTCCTGGTCAGCCCTTTGGGGATGGATAATCAGCAGATTGTTCCATGCTCCTGATTAAAGAGGAGATAATCCATTTCTGTACGGCTTTGGTGTCAGATCAGAGCAATTCTGGCAACAGTTCCAACAGCACACAGCGTTCCAGCAACAGCTGATGCAAACACTCCAGAAGCCACAGGGCATCCCAGCCTCCATCCAAAGGATGTGCCGCCACTTGGACTGTCCTTCTGCAGCAGCAACTGCTGCAAAGGTCAAGCACATAACGGAGGCAGGACAGGTTTGCCTCTCCTCCCAGACCTGAATGTCAAGGCTGGGAGATTAGCAGCCAGAGAATCCACAACAAAGATTTCCCAAAGGGCTGGAGGACACGGTTTGCTGTTTGGGCTGCATCCTGGAGTGGATGATCGCAGCCCGGGGATGTGTCACTCTGCAAGAGAAGTGTCCACTCCACTTGAAGTGAATTTGGTCCCTGAAATAACTCATCCTGCCTACTCAGGCACTTTGCACAGCTGTAGCACAGAGGATTTCATGTTAAACTAAGGAATGTGTACAGCTCATTTTTGCCAGTTCTATTTCCATTTGAATGGATTTAGCTACAAGTGATAAGGAAGCCCTGAAGAGCTCCAAATAGTGAAATCAGAGCTTGGGTCCATGCAGAAGAACAGCTCTGGAAGGGATTGTGTCCTTTTCCAGTCTCATCCCTAAGGATCAGGACAAATATATGGGTCTTGATTGCCTCTCCTTCATGTAGTTTGGGTACATTAGATCAAAAAGTATGGGATTAATTATGCTGGGCAAGAGGAACTCAAATGTGCAAGGCACAACTGACCACAGCTGATCTGATGACCAAGCACCAAGACCAAAGGAAGGAAATGCCATCCCACAAACAGCCAAACATTCAATAGCAGGCTCTTAAACAAACACAGCAATCTAGGGCATGGAACACCAGCATTTCTGCAGAAGAGTCAGAGGACCGGAGCAGGGAGACTCCTCAACCTGCCCCAGCAACCAGGAGGAAGGTGTGCCTTCAGCCTCCAGGTGACTGGGCTGGAAGGAGAGAGGCAGTCATGATTAAAAGCCTTCCAAGAGGTAAATGATGGAGGGTGGTAATCAGTTCATCTCTACTTCCACTCCAGGTAAGATTAAAAAAAATCCCTAAATCAGCTTTGTCTACAGCAAATGAAGATTTAGTTCTGATATTAGCACTCAAAGACAGAGTCATTAGGCTTTGGGACAGGCTGAGGAGGTTGCCAATTCGCCTTCATTAGTGTCATATGAGGCAGAGACACACCCTTGAGGGACAGGCTGGGCACAGTAAATCCAGCTTTCAGGAACAGCTGAACAACAGCATCCCCTTCCAGACTTGCCATCCAAGGACTTCCCAGGCTGAAATGAGAGTGAGACCAGCACAGAGGATGCTCTGAGGGGCTGACAGGAGAACCACAGACAAAATAGCTTGTGCAGGCTCCATTCCAAAGCTCACCTATTTTGAAGCCTTGTGCTTTGACAGGCATCCATCTCAGCTTGGCTTAATGTCCCCTGCCCTCACACAGGCCCTGCAGCCATCCCTCCCCCCACAAAGGGGCAGATGCACCTCACAGGATGTCTGCTCCAAGTCAGGGATGCTAATGCAGCGACCCGTGCATGCTCTTTGTTTTCAATGCAGCCTTTCAAAAAGCCTCATCGTTCATTTAAGGTGAAGCAGATGCTATTCCTCTGGTCTCTTTGAACGGGCTTATCTATGGGCTGGATTTCATTAAGTGTCTTGTTCTGTATTTAATAAGCTTGCAAGTCTAGACACTTTGGTTCTCCCTCTATCACCCCTTTGGTGTACCAGCAGGTAGAAACAACACAGGTTAAGAGGGAAATATTTAGCCAGCAGATTTAGATGCTATCAAGATGATTGCATAATTCTACTTTGACTCACTGCAGTTTCATACCCAGGGATTTTTTCTCTCACCCTAGTGCCAATCCCTTTTGAAAGCAAGAGACTGCTACCCAGTGTAGTAGTACAGAGGAGGTTGCTGGGAGGTTCAAGATATAGGCTTTGGGATATTCGTAGAAAACTCAAGCTGAACCAATGACCAAACAAGGGAACAAATGTCCAGAGGAGCTGCATGGAGGAACTGTCCTTTACCACAGAGTGTGCTGGTGATGTACAAGCAGAACTGTGTAAGCAACCCAGTCCACTTGAGCTGTCAGATACTTCCATATGCAGCTGGCTGTCACCACACTCCCCCAGGCAACAAGGACAACCCAAGCAGCAGCCTGACATCCTGCTCCTCCTCCCCAGATGCCCAGGCAACAGGGGCCTGCAGTGTCTGGGAGAACTGAGGCACCTACAAAACTCCACAGGAGCCAACCAAGAGCTGAGAAGCAAACCAAGAAATGCCCTGGGACCTCAGCCAGGTGCTGTGCCCAGTGTCTAGGCATCGACTTCAGCTGTTTGCAGAGGTGCCCTCAAAGGAAAAGCACCTGGCTACAAGGTGGGCAGTGCTGGCTGTGTGTCAGCTACCTCCAAAGGGAGCTTATTCCTGCAGCTCCCAGGAGCCAGGCATGCCCTATGGAGAGCCAGTCTGACAGGACACAAGTGGACCCCAGGGCAATACCAAGACCAGTCATTTGCTTATCTGGCAGCAGTTAGCATCACTCCAGCGATGGGAACTCAGCCGAGACTTGTTCATTATGGTCTGACCCTGCATCACACTTGAACCCTCAGCCTCCACACAAAACCACTGTGTTTATCTGCTGCTCTGCTTAGCCCCAAAGGCTAAAAGTGAGATGGATACAAATCCTGTGGGCTCACAACGTGCTGGGAAAGATCAGCATTGTTGTGGATTGGGGCTGCAAGATGTGCACGTTACAATTACGTGCACTGCGGGGATGTACCAACAAAACCAACTGCAATCTTACATTAGAGCAAAATGGCTTTTCAAAAGATTAATCAGAAAGAAAGATCTCTCTCTTTGGGAAACAAGCAGCCATAATCAGCAAATACTTCTCTCTCACAGGATTGCAAAACAAGGCATGTTCTGCCCTCTGAGCCAAGTCATGAACTTTCCCAGCAAAGGGGGAGACAGAGCAGAAAAACTGCATAGGAAACAACAGGATGGGGATTTTTCACATTTTTATCCCAAGGAGAGCAAGTTCAAGGTCTCTGCACTTACCATCAAACTTCTTGTATCGAGAGCTAAACATGTTTTGTAGGTGGTTACTAAGCTCTACAACAGCGTTTCTGAAGTCGTGTTTACTCTGCTGACTGTACTTCTCCTCCATTTCTTGAGAGCAGCATGTGTAGCCTTGCGAGCAGACTTTCAAGTGGTCACCTGAAAAGCAGAGAAGAAAATATCCCAAGTTAAAAGGACTCTCTATGCCGGAGAAAAGAGGTCTCATGAGGCAGGGTGTGTGAAGATTTGCAGTACCATTTACTTGCAAGGAGATCCCCCCACTGCGAGCACTGAGCCAAGTACATCAAAATCTGATTACTCAGAGAAACTTTATAGCAACACACGTAAAAACCTGGTCTTTCTGCAAGAACACTAAGAAGTGTCTTCTTACTTATTCAGTTAATAAGCAGAATAAACAGATATTCATTCTGTACAGTATAATTCGAAGAACCAGAAAATTGACCTGTATATAGATATATTGTAGATGGCAACTTGCATGAAGCTTTTGCTGAGTATTTTAAATACTTCCAGGTCATTCAGTTAATATAAAACATCAGCGGCAATGGCCCTTTTTGTCCAGATAAATGCTTTTTTCTTCACCCCTCCCCAGTCCAATTATCAGAGGAGTAGTCTCTCTCAGAAGCACAGTTGTCACTGACACTAAATTATACTTGCTTTATGCCATGGCTCATGAAAACGCTTCATATTTCCCAGCTCCTAATTTTGGAGTTTTCTGTCATCATCCTGGAGGAAATAGGGGGTTTGTTTTTGGAGACTTCAAACAGATTTTTTTTCCGTAAGATAATTCTTTCCTAAGAGTCATCTGGCTCAAGCTGGCTTGGTCAGAGGGATCATCACCAAGTGTCTCAGTATCTGCAACAGCTCCATTTCAAAATCTCTCAGACAATCTGGACATAGGATCTGGACCCATATAATTTGCTTTTATATGCCTTGCAGGAGTGAGGGATGAAGCTGTCCCCTTTCAGCACCACCTGTAAAATGCCATTCTCAAGTTTTTTGGGCCAAGAAAACACAGTTTTCTTGCACAGCAGTCCTCAGCTCCAGCTCTGACAGCCTCCACAACACAGCACCAACACAAAGTAGGTGGGCTGATGCTGAAGTGGTTCAAATTTGGGGAAATTGTGCAAATCTTTGTCAACAAAGAAGATACAATCAAAACAAGCAGTCAGGATGAGAAACTCATGTTTCCAAGTCAGATGGTATTTTAAAAGACACAGCCAACATGTAAGCTGCTGCCTTCTCTCCCATTTCACACCCTGCTGCCAGACCTTATCCTTCATTCTGAGGAAACAGATGGAGAAGGGAAAGCTCTTCCCTGCCTGCTCCCACCCTGGAAGTCACCAAGGACCTCCAACCACCATGGAGGTTCAGAGACTCACTGTCAGAGCTGCAAAGGACTTGTCAGCCCCCGTGCAGAAAATAACATCTTCCTGACAGGCAATGCACCACACATTTAAGGAAGAGCCATCCATCCTACCTGCTAGAGCATCAAAACTGGATTTAGAGAAACAAAAGCAGGTTTTGGACAGTTCAAAGCCTGCCCATGGGTAACACAACAGGTTGATGCTCTGCCTGCCTTGTGCAGGATTTCTCAACAATGTCTTTTGCCCAGGTAGTCAACTTTTGTATCACTGTGCATGACTTCCTAGCCCAGAAAGGTTAGTGTCTCTCCTTACAGACACTTCAGGACCATCTTAAAAAACGGCACAAGTATTTTTATCTCTCTCTCTATATATATATAGTCCCTAAGAACCTCTCCTCCTAAAATCTATTTCCCTGTTGCGCTGCAGGGTTTGTTTGTTTTCTGTGGCGTTACAGAGGGACCTTGACCAGCAGATAATTCTGACACAGTTAATTTATTGCACAAGACCATCCACTGCTCTTCAGTTACGGAAAGCTCAAAGTCTGCTACGGGAAACAGCACTGCTTAAGCACAGCTTTTGGAAAACAGAAAAATATCACTGACTCCTTACAGATATGTCATTTTTCACAGACTACTTCTTTCTCTCTCAGAGGAGCACCTCCAGCAGCAAATACACGACTCCAAGGGAGGCAGCTCCAGGTAGCTTTGTAAGTCATTTTTAAAAAAGAGAAAGGGGGGGCACCCAGATTTTCAGATCCTCCCCAGTAAATCCATCCTGGAGCATACCTGGGCAATCCTCTCCGAGCCCACCTTACCAGTAAGCATCAAAATAATAAAGTGCCCAAGCACCACTGCTTTATTTCACATTGAATCTCTGCTCCAATTCCAATACAGGACTAAGGACTCTGACACAACATTAACCATGAATAGCAACAAAGCTAATTTAGACCTACTGATAGCAGGATTTCTTTTCCTAGTTACACTTCACAGACACTTCTGAAGTTGTCCATAGATGGCCTACAATGCCTAAGACAATGGTTTTAACAACTTTTCCCATTTATTTATTATAAAAAAAGGCCCAGTGTATTTTACAAATACAGGTATCAGTTTCAAATCTATTTACATTATTGAACTAGTTACCATCCAACCTAATGTTACAAAGCAAAATCATTTCCTCTAATCCCCTTTGTCCCAGATTTGACAGTGCCTCCCCAGGACACACGTGCAAAGCCAAGCAAGAGCACCACTGACAGTAAATCAAGCTTGCACAGATCCCATTTGGTTGATCATTAAGAAATAATGCTCCAAAATGTAACTCAGACATTCAAAAATGAATGACCAAGCAATCTAATTATGGAAGATATTTCTCAGTCATGTCAGCACTATGTGGTCTTGGCTCATGATCAAGAATTAGCTCTGTCTGGAGCTGAAGAGCTCTGGCTACTCAGTGCTAATCATAGGAGGATGCACTCTGCTACCCGGCATTTAAAAACCAGAAAGTTTAGGTCTGTGGGCTGCTTTTCTTGCAGTTTTCTTATGCACAGTGGGACATGCCACTGGAAAGTCACTGGAAGACACTGGGGGCCCCAGTTTTCCCACACAGAGGTTTGCCCTTAGCACAACTGCAACCCTAAGAATACATCCAAGCAACACTGGCACAGTGTGTGAGAAATCTTACATCTGGCCTTTTAAATCTGCTAGCAGAGCTGATCCATTCAGGATCCATCCACGGGACTCATCCCACGCAGACAGACCCTGATGCAAGACATGATCCAACAGCTTTCTAACGCCACAGCGATAGAAACAAGCAGGGGAATGGAAGGGACAAAGGCTGGAGAGCTTCCTGTGAGCACAACCAGTTACACACACACAAACACAAAACAACCTGGAGCCAAGATCAAAGCCAACGCTCTTTGTCAAACTGGCAGTGAACTCCTCTAAGGAAAACGAGTGAAAAATATGTGTATTTAGGCATACTTAGCAGAGACCTATGTTTATGTATATTATGTAGAGAATGCTCATGGTGTGCGCTCGCTGTCAAGGACACATTCGGCAATAATTATTTCCCAAGTTAAAATTCATCAAATAATGCCCATACAAGGCAACTCTTCATCTACTGTTGAGTGTGAAAACCTCGGCAGCTTTTGTAATTTATCACCACGTGAGCACAGCAAAAATATAACTCTGCCACAGCCTCCTTTCAAGTTAGGCTTTTTATTGAATTGTTTGGCAGGGTATGCAATCGTCACATCAGGGGCTGCATGGCAAAAAGAGCTCAAGTAGCAGAGATTGACTCCAAACATCTACTGCATACGCACACCATCACCAGAGCCTGACATGGATTTGCAGCAGATCTTTCTCATGGCCTGCTGCAGAAAGACTTTTCCTTATTTTATGATACATGTGAGTACAGAGAGAGAAATGAGGGACCAAAAATTATGGAAGAGACTTGCTCCTTGGCTGGTTAACAGCACACCTCTGGGGAATGGATGTGGTTGCTTAAAGACAGAAATGTGATGGTACATGACATTACCATCTGCATATCCAAGCAAATGTGCTCAGAAAGGCAATCTTGCAAACTTATGATTTAAGCCATTACAGAAACACCGCATTTAGCAGACTCCAGGCACACAGAGTTTCTTCCAAATCAACAAACTACTTTGCAATGTGTTGAAAAACAAGTTTTCATCAAATGAGTAAGTGAGCAGTGCAAACTCAGGGGCTACATGATACTGAAAAGCAGTTCTCTTTACCAAACAATTTTCCAAGACCTTTTCAAAATGCTGTGTCTGGATGTCTAGCATGCCTTCCCAGCCTGCTTCTCCTCACCTCGACCAAGTTCATACTTTAAGGACAGCTAACTGCAAAACTAGCTAAAGCTTCAGGAGTGGTTTACTGTGAGGTGGGGAGTGGGTATTTCTTTAAAAGTCTCCCCACACAGCCCAGCCCTTCACTGGAGCTCAGTAAACAAGCCAGAAGTGGTTTATGGTCTGAGACATTAGTGCTGGACTTTGCTCCTGTGTGAGAAATCAGGCTGGGGTAAGGTTGGGTGGTGGAGGAGCAGGAGGCAAACCCTGCTGAGGACCTGAGAGCAGGGCCAGCATTTCAGCCTTGTGCTCTGCCTCTCCCCTCCAGCACACACGGGCCTGTGTCATCTTTAAAGGAGTTTTATGACTTCCTCTGAACCAACTACCAAAGGAATCCCGGACTGTAATGCCGGACCCTAATCCAATTTCACACTAGACTTGCCTTCTAATTATCACAGAATATTAGGCTTCCACCCATCATATATAATTGACATGCTACCGAGGCTTTACAAAACCCCCAACAAAGATGACAAGAAACACTAGCATCACCCCTGAGCACAGCTCCACTGCTCCAGCCCCGCATTAGCAAGGGGCAAGAAGAAGAAAGAAAAGCATGAGCTTGTGATTGACTCCGGTGGAGTCATCGAGACAGACACAGCTACTGAACTGTCCACTCAATCCAATCACCTTCTATTTACCCAAAATACCAAAAATGCCCAGTTTTCCTGGCTACAAAATGATCTGGGGATGCTCAGCACCTCTGGGAATGGACCATGAGTTCTTGTCCATCTTCCAATCTGCCATAATCCCTACAGGATGTTGGCACAGCCACAGCATAATCACCTGCTAACGAAGAGCACTACCAGAATGCAGAGAGGCTTGGCATTTAAATATTTCCAGGTGAAATTACACTAAACTGTGAACACCAAAGGGAGGGAAAAATATCTGTCTCTGGGGTACACTGCACCCCCCCAGCAGCCCTGCCACCTCCTCCCTGGCTGTCACACACACACTGCTTCAAGATATGCTTTCTTCCTGGCAGAAGCAGCAAACTTGAATTTTTAGTTGATGCCTCTTATCAGAGCTCTCCTTTTTCACTGGGTGGTCAGTGTTCTCTGCTTGCTTTAAAGCTGTGCTGCTGTCAGCCTTGTGTTTATTTTACTGGGGAGAATACTCCTGTGGAGATGGTCACGTGCCAGGAAGGAAGGGATGTAAAACAGCATTGAGGTCCTGCTAGCACTGGTGACACATCCACGAGAGGCAGCAGAGTCAGAATCCTATGCTGACATCCTGCAAATGATGCAGAGCTGCTGGCACCCTCTGATCAGAGCAGGGCAAACCAGGCTGGCACATCTGGGGCTGTACTTCCCCCGCTGCTCCTGAGTGCGTGGTGCTACAACCACCCCAAACCCTTGTTTCAACCACACACTTCCAGGAGAAGCACTTTGTGCAGCAGCCTCCCTATATCTATCACCAGACACAAAATAACACATCCCATTTTCCAATGTGAATAATTCCCCACTCCCATTCTAAAGGCTCATGCAACCAGTCAGCCTTCCTTTCTTCCCTCCTCAAAACATTAGTAACTCCTGTTGGGATCTCACACCTAGGAAGCACCAGAAGAGTGAGCACACCCCATGTTCCCTCCCTAACTCAGGTCCTCACCACAAAGGTCAACAACCACTCTCCATCCAGGCATGGGGCTCCAGCCCTTTCAGAATCACAGAAGATCTTGGTCCTGGATTCAACCATCATGGATTCTCATCCCCACCTGAACCTTTTTTCCCAACCACACAGGATTTTTTAAGCCAGAAGACATCTTCACCATGTAGTCAGCTCCCAAAGCTGACTGGTAACGTTATGGAAGTACCACAGTTTAGTACCATGTGCCAGCAAGCAGCATATTTAACATCCCACCCAATTAGCAACCATTTTATATAAATGGTTTATTTGCCTTATTAATGTTAAAGCCACTTGTTTCCCCTGCACTTCCACTTAGGTTATTAATCAATGTGCATTTCAGTTTTTTGCTGATTACTCTAATGGCACAAAAAAAATTCCCCAGACTCACAGAGAAAGTTTATAATNTTTTTTTGCAAACTTGTCAAGCAGTCAAAATGCACTCTTTGATACCCAAACCAAAGCCCTTTCACCTACGCTTAACAACAGTGAACTATTTTCAGTTGAGCTTTACTGCATCTGTTAACTCAGCTGCTAATCCATCTTGCAGGCACGGGAATGGCAGTGCACACAATACCTCAGTGACATACCTCCCTTCAACACAACAAATAATCCTAATTATTTCCATAGTGCGTACCTACAGTTACTTAAAATATCGTATACAACCAAGGTCTGTCTGGCTTCTATTTTTCCATTTTGCTTTGTTGACAGCTTTGGGTTCCCAGATTTACTGCCAAGAGGGTCAGGGAGTGCAGAGAACAAGAGAGATTTATATCCATGTGTGTACATTAAGCCAAATGCACATTAAGAAACTTAATTTTCTACTGGAAAGAGCAACTTAGGACACAAAGAAGGCTCTTGCACCCACCTGCTCAGGTTTAAATAACCACTGCAAAGCTCATCCTGAACCTGATGGCAGAGCCAGTCCCTGAAGGACCAAGTCTGGGTAAACACTGTCTGCTCAGGTCAACCAGAGTGATTTTGGGACATGTCTCCTGAGCAGGGACAGACCAGGAGAGCCCTTCCCACACTCCTAATCCAGCTCTTCAGCCCCAAACAAAAGACAAAGATCTGTCTCTGCTCTCCATAGCAGCCCAGAGAAGCATCTCTGGTCAACTGAGATCCCCTCCTGCCCAGCTCTCAGTTTGAGGTTGGGGCAATGGGAGGGGTTCAGGTGCAAGACCCCAAGAACCAAACCCAAAATCCCTCTACAGCACATCTGGGCTGGACTCTGCCCTTTGCAGGTGATGTCTAAGCAAGGAGGACGCAGGGTCTTGCCTTCAGTGAGGTTTAGAGAGTTCATTAGAAGCTAAAACCCAGCTCACCTGAGGAAAAATACCATCACTGCTTCATTTCCACAGCACAGCCAACAATTTCCTACCCAACAGGGTGGCCCAAATACTGCAAGGTTTTACACCCTGGAAAAATATGCCATGATAGAGCCTGCTTTCATTCCAACAAACAGGATATTGAGTCAATTAGTGGCATACCAAACACAAACCAGACAGATGAAGATAATACATTTCTGCAAACATCAAAAGAGAGAGAAACCACACAAAGACCTGAATATATAAATAAGGCAAGGGGGAAAAAAGAATATTAAAATATTACATAATTAAACTTATTACTTAAGCAAATCTGAAAAGGAAATAACTCTGGCTAACTAGAGGATTCTCCCTGGCTCTAGCTAAGACAGAAACCTTCAATGAAAACCAAGAGTTGTTTCTTAATTAAAAAAAAAAAAAACCAAAAAACCCTCCATGGTATCTCTGAGTGAGAACTTAAGAAATGCAAATTCTCTTTATTATCACCATAAATTCTTCAGGCGTGAAATAGTTCTCATAACATGTCTCTGCCTACACACAGTAAGTGAATGGTGTTAAACAAGGGACAAGATATGCTGAAAATTATTGTTGTTTTTTTCTCACTTCTCTGGTGAGGAGGTTGGATACAGATAATAGACCAACCCACCTCCAGGATGACTGAGCCCCTCTATCAGCTACCAAAGAACATGTAAAAAGCCCAGTACCTGCAGTCAGTAACTCTTACCTTTATGTAAGGCTAAAAGTCAAAGGAAAAAGAAGTTGCATACAGCCAGCAGACTTCAAAATTCAACAGAGATTGGTCAGCAGGTTCTACTGGGGTAATCCAAAAAACCTCACCAAGTATAATTTAATGCAATTAAAGGGGGCAAAAGGGGTGGCAGGGAAGAGAATCCATTTGGAACAGCAAATACACGGAATTACTGAAGCCTCAGGCACAAGGAACAGCAAGTAGAAGAGATCTGGCTGGGAGACAGTTACTTTTGTTGTGAGACCTCTCTTTTTTTTTCCTCAAATTTCCAATTAAGAAGGGAAAACAAAGCCAAAAAAACGGTTTGTATTTTTTTTTCCCTTAAAGCTTTCAGCTATTTGCCAAAAAAAAAAGCACCCTCTGACCAAAACTGACTCCATCACAACCAATGTCATTTAAATTGGAATATTTTTCCTTCTTAACATTTTCTCCCTCTACTTTTGGCCCCTCTCCCTCTGCATGCTCCAGACCCTCCACCAAGCACCTCCAGGGATGCTCACACTGGTGCTGGGTGGCACCACACATGGGCAGGCAGGAAAAAGCAGGAATGTGCCACTGGCAACCACTTTTCCAGTAATTTTTTCCTTTTCAAACACAGCTGATTCCAGTGTCAATGCACAAAAACACATTTCAGAGCCATACAGTAGGTTCTTGTGAGATGCACCCCGGCTCACTTATTTGTGCCAGCGGACTGGTCATCCACTGGCAAGTCCCAGACGTGGCAGTGGATGACCCTTGTGATTCTGAGGATCATGCTTTATGCAGAAAAATACCCCCAAAATTACAGAAGAAGCTCAGAAGGATGTAAGGCATTCATGGTTTTGTGGAGGCACTCGCTCAGACACATCTCCTGAGCCAAGAGCTGCCATGGGAAGCCACTGCTCTCCCACCTGGTGCCACTGGCACATTTCAAGGCAAGCACCACTGTCCCAAGGCACTGGAACTGTGGCTGTGTGGCCAAACCCCCTGAACATCCCCCCATTCCAATGTTATCAGTTATGCAGGGGCTCAATAGAAGTGAAGCTTTCCTGCTTGCACAAGCAAAACCACACGTGCACCACGACACAAAGCAGAGCTACCATTTCCATGAGTTCCACAGCAGCAAGAGCACTAAAGGCATGCAAACTGGCAGCTGTGACCCAAGCAAAAAGTTTCTAAAAAACCCCAAAACCTAAAGATGTTTTTAATTCCTCAAATAAGAAACAAAGCTCGTGGAATTCAGCCACAATTTCCTGTTTTCGACTTAAAATAAAATTTAAAAAATATCCCAGGCTTTATACAAACAATAATATAATCTATAAATTGGAACACAAGAGAGATGTTAATTAACTTCCAGAGTGATTAATTCCCTATTGCGGGATCCAAAATAGGCACTGCAGAACCTGCTGCAATTCTGAGACCAACTTTACACAGAAAAGAAGAGGAAGAAAGGAAACAAGAAAGAAACAAACAAACCCAAACAAAAACACAAGACCAACTGCAGACAACTGTATTAAAGGGCAGTGTATGAATAAATACACAAATATCTGGGAAGTAGCACGGTGATGTTTTCCACTTGTAAGGACGCGCTTCTTCACCCTGCCTTGGGTAGTTTTGGGCAGGGAGAAGAAGTAAGTGGGATGCAGGGGCTCAGCAAAGAGCCCTGACCAGCCAGGGCCACCCAAAAGTCTAAAGTGACATGGACAGGAGTGCTTTTACTCCCCTTGCTTTGATAGCAAAAGCCATTGAGTTCCTTGTCCCACTGCCAATGGCAGGGCTCTCTTCCCAACAGCACAGGCAGCCTGGACTTCGGACCAGAGCACCAACTCCTTATCTCCTTCCTCCTGGTGCTCTGCATGCCACCAGCCACCCACACCGCAGCACCCACTGACCCCAGGAATCCCACCCAGGGAGGGAGCAAAAGTGAGCCCAAGCTCTGCACTAAGGAGAAACACCCCACCTTCTCCATTTGCAAGAGTATTGTTTGCTTAGGGTTTTCTGAGTCAGGACTTAGGACTTGTGGTAACTGGAAGTATAAACAAAAAGACTACAAGCTTTAACGGTTCAGGCGTGGCAAAGTCCAGCTCTAATCTAACAGTTGGGAAATCAGGCACCTCCCCTGTCTCTTCATACCCCCAATGTCACCGAAGGCACCTCTGTACAGGACAGAAAGCTGAGCTTTGGACTGCTTCAATCAGGAACAGCTAAAACCCAAGGCCCAAGGAGGAACGAGTTCGCTTGGGCAACTTGTCCATCCACACCTGCTGAGAATCACAGGCCCCTGGTGTCCCCAGACCCTGTCCAGCAGACCCCACTCTGATCCCCTCCCTTGACACAAGGCAAACAAACAGGGGTTTGCCCAGAGGGTCCTGCAGCCTTGAAGGGCATCATCTCTCCATCCTCTGGTTAGCATGGGATGCATGCTAACCTCACTTTCTTACAGGCAGGGACAGATCTTCCCCAAAGCGCAGAAATACAACGTGAATAATTCTTTTTTGTCTGGCTGCTCTCTAGTACCACTTGATGATGGATGGTTGGCTCCAGACAGCATTTCACACACACTGGCTCACTGAGGACCAAGCCTGAGGGCTTTTGCTTCTTAAATCCCCCCTTATTCAAGCTCAGAGATAGCCGTGGCCTTTCTGCAAGACCTGATAACCAGCCTGACCTACGAGGGGAGGCAGGGTCCTCTAAACACCTCCAACAGCATTCACACCACTGCTCAAAACAATCTCATTGGCACGCAGAGCCCTTCAGCAAGAGCCTCCTGCCAGCCCCAGGACGAGCAGGGACATTAGGGGACATCAGCTCCCTGCACAGAGCAGCAGCTGTGCAAAGCCAGCAGAAACAGCGGGGCACCGCGAGAACCAGCCTTTTGGAGGATGCTTCCCACCAACCGCAGAAATATTTGCTCCAACACGCTTCAAGTCTTTAAGGGGGAACCCAACATCTTTATTTTCATTTCCAAGCCACTGTTTTTCATTTCTCCACGGCAACTAAACCAACCAAAAACCTACCTGAGCCCTGCACGAACAATGCCCTAACTACCAGACTCTCCCTGTCGCAGAACAGAGCTGCTCCCCGCGCGGCCACATCCTGCCGCCCCTCGTAGGACAATTAGCCTTAATCCTCGTTAGTTCTGTACGTTTCCTTTAAATCCTGTTACCGCATTCCTCCGTGCACTGGAGCGCGGCTCGGCCTCCTCCAGCCTCCTCCGCGGCGGTGCCGGTGACCCCGCGGTGCCTCCCGGCTCCTGACCCGCCGGAGCTGCGCGGGTCCCAGGGGCTGCCCTGCTCCCGGACTAATCTATCTTCACTGATTAGTTCTTAATCAGGAAGGCAGACGTGAACAAAGGGTGCAGATGAAAAGAGAAGCGGGGAGGGCGGGGGTTTAAACAGGAGAAAAAACCAAAGATTTTCTTCAAGGAAAGGTTTCCCTTTGCTGCTTTAGGAGGCAACTCTGAAGACCTGGTCCAAAAGCGGCGTTTGAAGTCTAGCTACTTTCGTATTTATAACGTTTGAGTCGCTCCAGAAAACCTACACCAAAGCAGACCGAGTTGGACTACTACAGTCACTTATTTTGGAAGTTTATCCAAGCCTTGGTTACAGATAAACAATGTGCCTGGATGTGAAAGAACATCAGAGCCAGGCTACCAGAGCAGCGGGGAGCTTCCACCCGCTTTGATAGCACCAGGGCACGAGATGGTATCAGTACAACCCAAAATGTACTTATTCCTTCCTGGAGAGGCATGGGAAGGCCTGGGAAGTTCTTGTTTGTCCTTGGGAGGCATTCCTGCCATGCTAATGTTATGCAAAGATTCAGCTTAGAAATCTCAGGCACAATCAAGGCATTTAGACCTGACTCATTAACGGCCAACAGTTAATAGGCTGGAGCTGTAATTCCTCTGTCTGGGGACTTCAGGGTGTTTAAGCCAAATCCATTATATACATACATACATACATATATATATATATTTTTTTTTTTTTACAGCTGCACTGTTGCTGTGTTACTGAGACTAGGAAGCTCTCAGCCCAAAACACTCTGAAAACCAAAAGTAAACCCAGACTTTTTCAGGTCTCCAATTATTTCCAAAACCACTAAGTGCATCAATCTTCCTAAACCTGGGAAAAAAGTTTCCTAAACCTGGGAAATCAGCAGCACATCTTAGAACTAAGTACGTGCCCAAGGAAAACTCTCAACAAAACAAAAGTTTAACAGAATGTAGTTTAACAGAATGCAATTACCTTAAAAGCAGCACCTGAATGTCACTATTACAAATCAGTCTTTGGAGCCTGTAACCCTCCTTTCAATTCAAAGTTTAAGGCAACACCAACACACCAAAAACCAGAGTCTTTCTTGTGAAAAACTGATCTGCAAACACATGGTCAACATATTGCCAAACTGGAGAGACACCTCAAAAGAGTGACAATGCGAACTTTTGGGACTTCAAATAAACAAATTTGAACTAATCAATCTGGAAAGTCTGTTTTCTATTTGTGGCTTTGGGTTTGCTGTTTTATGTTTCTTTCTTTGTCTTAGCTGTTTGTTTGCTTTCAATTACACAGGCCCCTCCTTATCCTAACCTCTCAATCTCCCTGTGCCGTGCCGGCCGGGAGGCAAGCAGCAAGACACCGTAGTGATGGAATATCAAATGTGAGCTAGAGGATGAGCCAGAAGAAGTTCTTTCTTCAAAGGCTGGTGGTTTTGCTTTCAAATCAACTTTTTTTTTGGTGCATCCCCTCCATGACAAGGGTATGGCACCAGTAGTTTGGCGACTGCTCCTCTGGAGTGAGGACTATTTGCTGTTTCACAGGTCATCAGGAGGTAGCAAGCAAAGTTTACCAGATGTGGCTTTTATCACCTCTAGTGGAACTATTTTCTTTATGGGAACCCTGGTTTTTAAGGTTTTATCAGATCACTGCGATTACAAAAGCCTCACTTACATGCTCAAAAGCTCCTATAAAACCTGTAGTTCAAGGTTTATTTGGTCTAGATGGTTTTCAACTTGGAGGAATGACTTGCAGACACAAGTAATTTGTCCTATAAGCTTTGACTGACCAGTTGCAAAGTACACTCAAACTGCGCCTGCCTCCTGAGCAAAATTCCATCAACTCACTGACCAAAAGATGTTCTTTTAAGAATATTTTAAAAAAAGAGGGAAAAGAAGGGGGAAAAAGGGCTTGCAGCAAAAAGGAAGTTTCAATTACTTTGTGAAATCAAGCAGAAAAATTAAGATCCAAGCAAACTTTATTAGCTCTGACAAGCAAATGCCAATGCCTTTGTTTCCTATGTGCGCAAAACTTTTACTAAGGAGGGGTGTGTGTGGTTTTGGGTTTGATTTTTCTTCTTTTTAAGCCACAGAAATATGTTGGGGTTTTTTGTTGGTTTTTTGTATTTTTGGTTTTTTTTTTTTGTTTGTTTTACAACATGCTTTGCTACAACTAGGTTTCATAACTATATTGGAACAAGGGAACTGGCACAGAGCTATCACAAAGCAGCTGATCCTTCTCTAAGCATCCACCAACATTTCCATGTGTCAATAATGCTTCACAACCACATTTATCTGTGTAAAAAACCCACATTAATAAGCCCTTCTCCTGCCTGCAGAGCATGCCAAGCAGAGTTACAGTGCAGATAACATAAGAACTTACAGCAGGTTAAGAGACTCCAGAAAGAAAATACACAAAAGGCCAGATTTTTCGAATTAATTTTGCATCCACACATTTTTCAAGGCAGTTTGGCTCCTATTAAGCATTTCATATTCAGTTTGTAGTCTGCAGTCTGGGGGGCGACTGGAGGGGTCTGTGGGAGCACAGCAGCAGTCTGAAGCTTTTAAAGGGCTCACAAACCAAGTTTGAGAGAGCTGTGCTGCCCACTGCCCCACTCAAGCCCTACCCTGCTCCTGCTGAACAAACCATCTCCTCTGCCAAAACCCCCCACTGGCTCCCAGGCCCCTGAGGGCGGGTGGGCTGCAAGTTGGTGGAGCAGTTATTTCCACCGCCTCAAGGACCAGAAAGTCTCATTTGCTTAGAAAATAAAATTCAGTCCAAGAGCAGGTCCTGGGCAGACATAAATGAGACTTCAGTTCTAAGTGGAAAGTTTTCCACAAGACATTTTCATAGCAACACGGAGACTGTTTTGGCACCAGAAGGAAGGCAGAGCATTTGTGCTGCTCCACAGTTCCAGCTCCCTGGTTGTCCCCCCAGTGTAGCTCAGCACAGGATGACCTTGGCAACCCAGACACAGGCAATGCCCCTTCCACAATGAGCAGTTTGGGGCCAAATATTCTAGCTATTCTAGCTGAGCAGCTCCACTGCAGAGCAGCTTTCCAGGAGTCTGGAAGAACCACTGCCATCACCCTGGAAATGCTTCTCCAGAGCATCACAGCCACAACTCAACCTTGAGGAACCCATGCTACATCTCAGTACACAGCTGCACACTATGAACACACAGTAAAGCAGCAAGCTTCTGGAATGCTGCATTTTCCAGCCTTGCCCACAAAGCCACACAAAGGCCTTTCTTGCTTCATCAAGGGATTGCTGTCAACCCCTTGATCCAGCCTGCCTTCCTAGGAAGAAAGGTGATGCTGCTCTGCCCCAGGTCTTCACTCTACTCATGACTGTCCAAACAGCTGGACCAGAAAGAGCCACCAGTTAAAGGGGTTTCAGAAATAATTAGCTCACATCAATCTGATGCAAAGCAGGGTTGGGGAAACAAGCCCAGATGAAGGGCTCTGGGAGGGATAGCCAGCAGAACTTGATCTTGCAGCAGCTCTTCCACTGCAGATGCAGGACCAAGGCACAGATCTGTGCTTCCCAGCTCATCCCCTCCCTCAGTCAGAGCTCCCAGGGGCTAATTGGGACATACAATAGGCTCTCTGTGGCTATCAGGATATCTTGGCTTGCCAGGCCATCAGAAGAAAGGCTACATGGGAAATTAATGAGCAATCTGTGTATCTGATACTGCACTGGCAAAAAAAAAATCGTTTAAAAAAGTCATGCACTGCTGCCTAGAGCAGGACACCACAATTTGATAGGACTTTCCAATTTAAAGGTTAAAAAACTCACACCACTTGTTACTGCAAAAGGCAGGAAAGAACACATTGCTCAAAGGGGATGCCAGCACTGAAAACGAGGAGGTGGGTCAGGTTTAAATCTAAACAGGTCCACCACACATCCATCCTAGGGCCACTGTTTATAATCAGAGAAAGGCAACTTTATACACAAAGATCACACACTAGTGGTTCCTGGCTGTTCCCAGGGAAAAAAAAAAAAAAAGCTGCTTTTCAGCTGCACTTTCCGAGAACTGTTCATGTAAATAAGACAAACCTCCAGAAACACACATGGTCAAGGCTGAAGCAACACATGGAGAAAGGCAAAGAAGCAGCACAACAGGAGGCAGGGGACGTCCAGTGCCAGAAAACCAAGGTGCAACTTGCCCAGGACCCTTGAAACTCCCTGAAACTGGGCCACCATACAGAGGGAGGGTGTCAGTGAAAATCCTTCCTCCATCTAGAGGCACAGCTCCAGGTTCCATCCCCCCAAAAAAACCCAAAAACAGGGATGGTGCCTGGAGAGGCAAGAGGCACCAACCCCAAGCAGAGGCATGACATTTGCCCAGAGATCCCAATAGTGGGGTCACTATTCACCCAGGTAGCAGCAGCACTGGGACAGGAGCACAGTCTGTGCTCCAGTGATGTTCAGAACTGTCTCGTTCATCTCCCACCTCCCTGCTTCATCTCCCCTTGGACAAAACACCTCAGAGCTAAGACCACAGCTGAATTTGTAAATAAGATTTTTTGACCTGCAAAACGTGCTTTTAAGCCCTTGACTGCTACTCCCACCAAGTGTTACTTTTCCAACAGCCAGGTATCCGTTGCAGAAGCCACCCAGCTCACACAAGCACTGTACTGTGTTCTGCTAGCACAACACCACCTACGTCCAAAAACCCATCCCGCTGCTGAAACAGACTCCCAATGTATTCCCAGGTCTGGAACCACCAGCCTGCCAGTGTTTGTGGAAAAAGCGAGGCTGAGTAGTTTAACCTGCCCTGGATGAGGCGAGAAGGGGGGTGGAAGAGAAGGGAGAAAGGATTAAGATAAGGATATCACAAAATTAAGAATTCCTCCTTCTCCCCCTCTCCAGAATGCCCTATCTTTCCCGCTCTCCTTGGCGCAGCTGTGAACACCAGCTTTATCTGCTGCCAGCTTCACACAGGCACTCCTCCTCACCACAGCACAGATAAATCCCAACATCTCTGCAACAATTCCCAAGCCAATTTCTGTGCTGCCACCTTTGTTTGTGCAAATCCCTCCCAGGAGGGACAGCAGCATCTCAGATGACAACAGAGGAGTGCAGGAGGCCACTTCAACCTTTGAAAATTAAAGCATTTTGAGTTCCCTACCCTCCTCCCAAACACTTTCACAGTGTAAGCATGTGCCTTCTCATTGCTGCTGCACATGGGAACACGGCACGGGGCCACATTTTCTTAGCTATTTTGGAAAAAGCAAGTTTGGGAGACACCTCAGCCCTGGTATTGCACAGACTGTCCACCTGCAGACCCCAACTTTGATCCCCTCTCTTAAAACAGGAGGTAGGCTTGTGAAAACAGCTTTGGTGGGGTGGGAAAACAGCACACTGGGCTGAAAGCACCCAACTGCATCAGGGGACACTGCACTGCAGTTTTGCTGACAGGCAGTGAAGGGGTTTAAGCACAGCCCTGAGCAACCTGGGGAGAGCAGGAGTGCAAACAGGACCTTTGCCATCCACCTCCCAGGCAGGAGGACCATCGACATCCGCCAGCAGGAAGGTAAACAGCCCTGGCACTGTGAGCCCCAGGGAGGGGATGGCTGATTAGAAGAATGGGATTTACCAGTTGTGTTAGTCTTTCTGAATCAGGAAGAGGAGCTCCCCTCCCTCCCCATAGCCACTGCTGCGTCCTGGCACCCTCCATCAGCAAAAATACTCTATGAAATAAAGTTTGCTGCTAAAAAAAAGCCTGGAGGAGCGATGGGCAGCCCCTGCAATGGGGAGGCACCGAGCAACCTGCCAGCTATATGGGGAGATCCTGGCAGGGCTGAGACAAGGCTTTGGCAGGAGGGCTGCCCTCTGTGGCAAATCCACATGGGCTGGGTGTCTCCAGTGACACCGTGCTGTGACCAGAGCAGCTTCCTGCTGTGGGGATGGACCTGTCCTGGGGATGCACCCAGACAAGGGCCTGCAGCAAAGCACTGATGGCCATGCTGGTTCAAAGCCATGTGCCTGGGGCTCAGCCAAGGAGATAAATGCAGGGAGCAGAAAGGACACAGAGGGCAGAAAACCAGGAGCCAGCAACTGTCCCATGAGAGACCAAGTGCTGGCCACCACCCCGTCAGTGTTTTTGTCCAAAAGCCAAGACTTACTTTCTTTTCTAAATGCTACTCCTCCCGCTTAAAATAGAAAAAAAAAAAATAAATAAAGCTCCCCATCCTTACACCACCAAAGGAAGAGGCAGGAATGGGACAAGTGTAGCCCTCCAGCCTGGACACCCTTGGACAAAAGTCCAAGTTAACACTTAAGCCTTGAAGCTTCACTTGAGCCCCCAGTAAGAAGATTTCCAAGACTGCCACAGGCTTAGGGACAGCTCCCCTCCTGCTCTTGTGCTATTTTCAAACAATGACATTTCTTCCAAAACAAAGTGTTTTGCAATCCTTGAGCAATTCTTTCCTTTTCCAATAAAAAGTGAAATTCTCTTCATTCTCAGTCAGTTGAGACTCTCAACCACAGGCACAACCACCAGCTCCAAATCCATCCATCCTGCAGATGGCCACGTCAGAGCCCTCAGCCCAAGCTCCCACACTGGGCTGGCTCCAGGCAGGTCTTGCTCCACCACTGCTCACAGAAGACTAGGAAAGGTTAAATTTTAACTTGAAACTCCTTCCCTAAACTGCCTGACTTGTCTTCTGAACCTCCCTCCTGTAATTGAGGGATTTCACTTAATCTATTTAACTTCCAAGTGTGCTCCTTCTGCCATAACTTGTTTCCCCAAAAAGAAATTGCTTTATGTCTTGCAATATTAATATATATATATATAACTGAAAATCCATGGAGCTGAATATGACCTATTTCTCATAGCAATATAAGTATTTCCAGGTCCTAGCAAAGGCACAGTAAAAGTAGCTCTACAGCAAAATGAAACTGAAGCCAACAGAGAGATTTGCTTTGAAAGAAATTAATATGAATCAAATCCAAGGAAGCAGATTTCATGGCACAATCTGCCTATGTTAACTGCCCAGTAGTCTCCCTAACTGCCAGTCCAAAGGCAACACACAGTAAAATTTACATTCTGTGGTCACTCAGACAGACATCTGGTGCAAAGGCTTGCACTTTAAAATAAAAAACCATTGAAGGCACTTCTTGAAGAGCTTTGCAGTTCAAAAACAACACCTAGGAACTATGTCAGACTGAGCAATTTAGTCCCAAAAGAAACATGGGCAGTGCCAGTGCTCATCCCTGGATCAAGCTGGGAGAACACAAGGGGTTAAACACACTGTGGGCTCTTGCAGCAGGAGCATGAAGGGCCTATTTAAAAAGAAGAACCAGAAATAAGGAATTTTGCCAGTTTTTACCCCTGATAAATCCGCATTCCAGTCTGTCAGCTATCTTGTTATCCCCAGAGCTGCTGAAGTGTCTTTGGCTGTAACTATGCATGACTCCTGCTTTGAGTAATGGAAATAAAGTATGTGCATTGCGACTGCAGCGTTCCTTTCCCAACCCCAGAAAAAGAAAGGCAGAGCAGGAGGAGATCCTAGAGAAGCTCAGGAATTTTGTACAGAGAAGTTGGAAAGCTGTTCACGCCCTACATCAGCTGCCCACTGCACCAAACCCGCCTGGAGAGAGAGCCTACAGCTTGTAAAGGAGATGCCAAGTTTTAGCCTAACACAGCAGCTCTTACTGTTTGCAATAACAAACAAATAAATACCCTTCCAGATTCACAAGTCCAGTTGAGCTGGCAATTCATAGTCAGCAAACATTTGGAAGCAGTATTGTAAAATTAAACAAAGCTATCATTTACAGGAAACCCTGCCTCGAGTACAAATTATAGAGTTGTTAAGTTTATCTGGGAATGCCTTGCCCCTGAGTGCTGTATAATTATTCCTAAATCTTTCAGGAAAGAATGCAAATATTTTCAAGCCGTAATTCATTGACAAGGAGGAAGTCTCATTTAACCTTTTGTGCATATTTTGATACCTAGAAATTAACCCCTACTTTCCACAACTGTTTTTCAGGATCCTACTGAGCCAGTTGGGCAGCAAGTGGACTCACAGCCCTTGTTTTGGCAAGGCTGGACAGGAGCACCAGGCTCGCCTGGCACCCTTGCCCGGTCCCAGACTGCTTCAACAGCAGCTTCAGGGCTGGTTTGGAGCAGCACCGTGCCAGCCAGGCTGCTCCCCTCACAGAGCTTTCCCCATAAGGAAGGTTGCTGAAAAGACTGGCTGTTCTCACAGGAGTTACAGCACGAAGAGGTATAAAGGAGCCTTTAATAATGCGGAGGGCTGAGTTATGTGGAGTTTTCACTAGCGAGGCGCCTGCACCAGGATCCCCTTGGTGGGCTGGATTCAACAGGGCTGAGCAGCCCTGAGCCCCGTCTCTTCCACCCTCCTCTACCCACCAAGCCACAGCTCTTCAACCAGCCCCAATTAACTCATGTTGATTAGCAGAAGCCACATGGCCAAAAGCAGTCACACCTTTCCCAATCCCCCCAAAAAATGTTTTGTTTTGCAAAGGCAAAGAAGGTCAACTCATCCTCTGCTCAGGACCCTCCAGCAGTCCACACCTTAATCTATGAGTGGCAACAAACTGAGACATATTTCTAAAGAAACAGTCACTTGCAGCCAAAGGGGAGAGGGCATGCATCTCCCAGGACACCTGCAAAGCCACACACACAGACCCCCACACTCCCCATGGCACCCCTGGGTGAGCGCCCACTGCTCCATGGGGACCCACTGTGCTCCAGCCCAGTGCTGTGCCAGGGTCAGCCACGTCTTGCCTGCTGGCACTCGGCCCCTCTGAGACCCTCATGCACCCACTACTACTCTACAAAGGAAAAAAAGCCCACCCAACCAAACAATAGTCAGCCTTACCTTTTCAAAAGGTAGCACTCACGCTGTTGTATTTTCCTCCGAGTGACATTATTAATTGAAAGGAGCTCAGCAGTGGGTGTTATCCCCCAGCAGCTCCTTGGCACAGCAGCTGGGTGCTGCAGGAGGCAGGCACTGGCAGCCCGGGCAGCATCGCCACCGTTCACAATTACTCCAACACGCAACGCAAACAATACAATATCAAGGTTGGGCTGCAGCAGCTGCAGACCAACAATATGCATGATGCACATCCACTGTCACAGATCAGTGCTTCTGATATGGTGGAACTGGGAGACAAAAGGACCTGGCTTCTTCCTCTGGGTGGAAGCAGGTCACTGTATTCCCTCCCTCACAAACAGGTAACCCAAGAGTTTTCAGTACGAAGATGAGAGAACCTCAGCAAAATGGATTTAGACCCAACTCTGCCAAGATGCCATGATGCTCCCAATCACCACCTGGGTCCCAGCAGTATAAAACCCCTTAACCTCCTCTCCTTTCCAGTGAGCAGTTGTGAGCTTTCTTCCATGCCTGGAGCTGGGGAAGGGAGGCCAGGCCAGGCACAGTGCTCTTGCACTCTCTCTTCATCCCACTGCCATGCTCGGGGAGCAGGGAGGCAGGAGCATGTAAAACCAAACCAGCAAGTGATTGCACTGGAAGAAAGCAATCTCATTATGAGAGCTAATGAAAGCGAACCACAATTATTATGTAAACAGCAATGAATCATTAGCAGACGCTATTAAAGCCATTTTTCCCCCCACTGAGAAGAAAAGCATATTGCCCTATGGCACCCTCAGTTCTGTCTCTAAACAGAGCCAAAACTCAGGAGGAAGCCTGTTTGTTTTCCTCCAGTCCAAGCTAAACCAGCAGCACCACTCTGACCCCTGAACTGCATGCCGGGTGTTTGCCAGCTGCTCCCAGTGCCTCTGCCCAGGCAAAGGGACATGGGCACTACTGCCTCACTGCCTTGGCTCACCAGGCACCCTGTGCTCCCCCAGGACTGCTGGCCACCAACCACATTTTAGAAACCCTAAGGTTGGCAGGTACACAAAAAAAAAATCCAGCCCACACTATTCAGAGCAAAGGCAAAGCCTGCCTGGGTGCCCATACGTAGCTGGCAAGGGATTGATTTTCCATCAGGCTTGTAATTGTGCCCGTTTCTTTGATCACATAAATGCTCTGTCCCTCCCATGGGAATGGGCCAAGGAAAGTCAAGGAAGGTGCAGGAGGTTATTTATCCCCCTTATTGCATGGCTCTCCCTATCACTAATTTCTTTCCAATAGCAGCACTTACCACAACTGGGTGAAGCTGCTTGCTCTTTAATCTTCCATGGAGCAAAGTTACCTTTAAAACAAACAAACAAGCCAGCTCCCTTACAAAGAGGACAGTGCCCGCCAGTTGGCTATAAAGACACTCAAACAAGATCCTCATGTTTGTAGGAGAAGCAAAAAACTGCATTTCAGCCCAGTAAAAATCCTGTCTCCGTCTTTATGTTCCAAGAATGCTGAATCAAAACAGGCTCAACTCTTTAAAAAGAGGAGAGTACAAAGAAGCAAAAAGTTTGTATTAAAACCCATGTAATCTTTTTAAACACCATTATTAGAACCTGTAGTACCAGCCAAGAGTGATTTTTCACCCCCTGTCATCACCAACTGCAACACAGAGCTTTTTATACCAAACTATCAGTGCTACAAAGCTAAAGCCCCAGCTCATAATTTCTTAAAGCTGGCCCTCTGCTGCCAGCAAATCCCCCAAATCCCGGGATTTGGGGGTCCAGAGCACTGCTGCTCCTCCATCAGTGCCACGCAGGGCGATGTGACCCAACACAGAGCATCCAGCACAGGTTCTGCATGGTGCTTCCAAGCAGGAGGATGTTATAAGTCAGTGTAGGTAAACAAATCACCCAGGGTTATTTCAGCTTCTTTCAAAAGGAAAGTCAACGGGCCATAAAGGCTTTAACTGCATTTTCCAATGCAAGGAGGGATGTACCTCGAGGTGCCTGGTTTTCACAAGGCAAGCGGTCAGAGCTCTCTGAAAACCAGACACCCTGACATTTGGGGTTTTCCTGCAAAGTTGTTACTCTAACACACCCCAAATCACCAGTAATTTCTAGAATAGCAATACAAACCACAAGAGGTTAAACTGACTGCACATTACTTAAACTAACCTAAGGGTGACCCCTGGAAAGGAACAGCTATTGGATGTTGTGGTTCTGTAGAAACTCAATTACCAAAGCCAATTTCCTATGAGCATTTTTAAAAAAGGAAAAAGAAGGGGGAAAAAAAAGGCAGCAACAATGCTGACAATGTGTAAGGGCCACATATTTTCACCTCCTGAAAGCTGCAGCCTCGCCTGTGTAAGAACTGCTCCTATTCCCACAAAAATGTTCAAACATATTTTAAACATTTCATCATTGTTTGCTCCCATCTGAATTTGCTTAAAATCCAGACAATTCTCAGCTTCTAAATTGGAAACATTAAGAGAAATACTCCTTCAAAATCCTTTGCTCAGGGTAGCCCCTCTCCGCCATCCATGTACCTTTCCAACACCAAAGCTTGCAAAGAGAGAAGTGCCTCACAGGGAACTCCCACAAATCCAACTCCATCAGCCACTGGCTGTGTAAGCCACAGAAAATATGAGTAGAAAACAGGAAACTAACAGATTTTATTTCTCTGCTTAGAAGATGGACAACAAGAAAAGTATTTCTAAGAGTGTTTTCAGGGAGGTGGGGAATCTGGCAATGCCTTACATTGGGACAGAGGTTACTATAGTTCTAAAATCAACACTGAGTAGCCCTTAATTAAGATAGATCCCATCAGCTGGTATCCCCACACATACTTTTTAAGCACCATCTCCATCCTTTCAAGCACCTTGCCAGTGAGGTGATGCACTGTTGCCCTTGAGGAACGTCACCCCATCTCACCTGCCTCCTCTCCCGGGACCCACATGAGAGGTGACAGACTGCAAGGCATGGACTAGCAGGGAGGACAATTGTGCCACCCATGGCCGTTTTCAAACAGAAAACACCAGCCTAAGAAAACTACCACAGCCACATCCTCATGGGGCAAAGCCTGCCAACAGCCCACATGGCTGCCACCAGCTCTGCACACATAAAGCTTCCAACACTTCCTCACCAGGTTCCCTCTTCCCAACACACTATTTTTATCTGAGCACCTTTCCTGGACCAGAAAGATGTAAACAAGAAGAAGATTCTCTGGCACAAACATGGTGCTTCAGCCACAGCCTGTGCAGGCTGCACATATTCTGCACAGGCAAATAAAAACACAAAAATCTCTCATAGAAAAGCAAAATAGTTTCATTAAATACTTTTTTAACAAATCAGGAAGCAGGTAAGACAGGCTACAACAAAGTAGTAATCCTCTTTTAATTAAAACACTTGGCAATTAAAAAAAAGAATACACACAGCAGCTTTGTTCCTGAGATGCACAAACCCCAGTGAAGACCATGAACTGTACCTTTCAGGGCACCAGAGGGGTTTGCCATGGGGCATCTTGGAGCATACAAGGTAATTTAGGGAACAAGAGGGAAACTTACAGGGTCCTTGCATTGCTTAGCAATGGGAGAAGGAAGTTATCTTCATAATCTCAAAAGAAAGAGAAAGCAGAAGGAATGTGAGGAATGCAAGGAGGTTATTGCCCGGGAGACTGGGACTGGCAGCTCACTCTCAGCCTGGCCGCCTGCAGGAGACACACATCCTGACCTCTCTGACTAACAAGAATGTCCTTCCCCCACCACCACAAAAAAAAAAAAAAAGGCAAGTAATGAAGAACTTTGCAGCAGACTGAATAATCCTGATGTTCTATCCTGGTGCTGCCCACACCAGCAAGAGATGTCAAGGACTGAGCCTGTGCAACTCAACCAGGACAGCAGGGTCTGCACAAGCCACCATCCAACACCAAGAGCAGGCTAAGACCACAGACATCACCACCTCAAGGAACTGGGACCTTTCCAGCCTCCTGACAGAGGTCCCAGATGCTACCTGCACCCCCAAGACAGAAAATGCTCATCTGGAACCTTCTCCCATCAGAGCCATCTCACACACACAGCAGTGATGCTTCATCCTGAACTTCCTTGGCTCCACAGGTACTAAGGAAATACCATGGCAGAGGGGAGACGCAGAGACCCAAAACAGCGCCTTGCTGTCGTGTTGGCCGTGCTCTGCTGCTGTTTCAGTATGAATAAAAAGCCTGTTGACATACGAAAGCCACAGAAAATCTCCCTGAAACTACAAAACAGTACTGGAAACATTGTGCAGCTCAGACCTTCTGCACAATGTACACACGCCTATTCAGCCTCTTAAAAAACAGCTACATGTCTAAGGAAACATCTGATAATTAAGGCAATTTTAACAATAGATAATAATTTGACTATGAATTGTATGGAATGTAATGACTGCTTATTCTGGCAGAAAAAACAGAACTTTCTATGAAGTGTCTGCCAAGGAAAACGATACTCCCACTCAGCCCGGACCACTGCAAGCAGTCGCTGCTAACCACATGCTTCACGCTGCCGGCTGCTAGGACACGGTGCGCCGCTGCAGCCGAACAAAACCCCGCGCTGCGCATTTGCGGAGAGAAAGCGGCGGCCCGGGAGCGGCGGCCGGAGCCGTGACTCAGCCGGGAGCCGCCGCCGGCTCTTGCCAGCGCTCCCCGAGCCACACGGCCGCCAGCGCCGGACGCCAGGGCGCTCCTCGGTGGCCTGCGGGCAACTCGCACGCTGCCAGCTCCCCCCTGCCGCTGTTTCCAGTTGCTAAATGACATTAGAAGCAGCTAAAAATACTTCAAGCGATTCTCTCATTTACTTTCCCGTGCCAGCACTTGTGCTGGCCGCGGGGATGTTCTCCAACGGTCACCTCCCAGAAAATCACCCCGTTAAAGCGTGCCAGGCAGGAGAAAAGCCCCTGCCCGCCAAGGACCACTGCCTTCCTGGGACAGGAGTCACGGCTGATAGTGCAGCTGGTGGCCAGGGCACTCCACACCTTCAAACAGACCTCACGGATGACCAGGTGTTATCTGGTACTTCTCATAACACAGCAAGTCCGGAGCTGCCTCGTGCAAACCGACTGCAGCAGGCTCGGCAGCGCCAGACAGCACGAGCAACACTGGCCTGGAGGGGATCCAGAAACCGTTCCTCCCTTGGAAGAGGCCACATGGAAGAGAAGCATGAGAAAAACTAAAGAAGCATTTGCTGAACTTGACATGTAAAACAATGGGCTGGTTTTGGCTGGAGTAGAATTAATTTTCTTCACAGTGGTTAGTGTGGGACTATGTTCTGGATTTGTGCTGAGCATAGGGTTGATAATAGAGAAACGTTTTTGTTATTGCTGAGCAGTGCTTACACACAACCAAAGTCTTTTCTGCTTCTTGTACTGATAGGCTGGTGAGGAAGTTGGAGGTGCACGGGAGACTGAGAAGAGACACAGCTGGGACAGGTGACCCCAGCTGACCAAAGAGATTCCAGACCACATGACATCACGGTCAGTATATAAAGTGGGGGGAAGAAGGAGAAAGGGGAGGACATTTGGAGTCTTCCCAAGTCACTGTTACATGTGATGGGGCCCTGCTTTCCTGGAGATGGCTGAACACCTGTCTGCCCAAGGAAACAGTGAATTCCTTGCTTTGCTTGCATGCTCAGCTTTTGCTTTCCCTGTTGAACTGTCTTTTTCTCAACCCACAAGTTTCCTACCTTTCACCCTTTTGGTCCTCTCCCTAATCCTTTTGGTAGGGAAGTGAACGAGTGACTGTGTGAAGCTTGGTTGGTGGATGGGGTTAACCCCAACAAACAGCAATGCAAACAAAGCAGTCCTCCTGACTGACCAAGGGCAGCACACCGAGGGCAGAGCACCTACTGACAGCCATAAATACACTGGGGACAAGCGAGCAGCAGGACATCAGGGCACACTTGCCCACAGCTACTTTGGGCAAAGCCCCAGAAGTCCAAAAATCAAGGGTCAACCGATTTCCTCCGCCATGGAGAAAGAACTGCTCTCACAAATAAATGCAGCTATTCAATTAATTTGGTTTAAACAGAGATTAATTACACTGAACACCTCACTAAGACTGAGCAGAGTGCTGCTTGCACCCAGCTCTCTGCAAAGGCAGGCTCCAGGTTCACTCTGTGCTCCCCACCACTGCCAGGAGAGCAGTGCCAGTGACAGCAGGGATGACACTGCTGCAGAACTTTGCCAGTTAACTGGCTACATTTTCCACCAACAGGCAAGATTTTTTTTCCCCTCTTTCAATCCAGGAAAAGAAACATCTAATTCTTCCAATTAGCAGGAAAAGGGAAGGAATTTCCGTCTGTTTAACACCTGAGGGCAAGAAGCAGCCTTTTGAAAGAAAGGTTGGGTGGGGGTTTTTTGTTTTTTAAATCACAGCCACCTACTGTGGGTCTCCACATGCCACTGCACCAGCTCACTTTGCATTTCATTCTGCAGCCCCACCAGACCAACCAGGGTAAGCAGCCCCTTCAGATGGTCACTCTGGGGTTTTGCCCCATCACCATGACAGCTCAGAGACACATAGAATCCATAAGGAACAACACATTTTGGGTAGAATTTGAACAAAATCAGTGGCTCTGGGACCCAGAACTTCCCAAGATGTGACCCGTCCTCGGGAAACTGTCAAAGTCATCTTAAAAGCAGTTACAGGCTGGTGCTCTGCCCACACCACCTACTATCTGCGTGCTATCAAGAGTCAGGTTTCACAAACCAACTATGCAGACATCAGGTCTAGGAAAGCACTGACCTCTCCAGCAGCAGCAAGATTGCATCTCACCCCTGCCAGGAGCTTTGCCACACACATCACTGAGGAACACTCAGGCACAAAGCAGCACCAAAGGGCCAGGGATTTTGAAAAGCTTCCACACAGATTTATAGCAGTAGTCTGTGTTTATACCTCTAACACCAAACCTACATGAAAGGAAACAAGTTCTCTATGTCCCACACCACAAATAACCCATTTTACACCTCTTATCAAGCAAGCAGTGAGTTGACCAGCTGTGCACTTCTTTCAGAAATGCCTAGGTACTTCAGCAAGATATAACCTGCTATTTATGCATACTCTAATTCGGTCCTAAACCTTGTCTAAGTAAATATTAAAGTGAACTCCTGGGTAATTATGGTGAAGGAGCAGCCTTTTAATGCCACTGAAACAGCAATGATACAGATAAAATGCCTGCTGGAATGGGCATTTCCTTGAAAGAAAAAAGTTTGCATATCTACTGCTCCAGAAGAAAATAAATGTGGCCAAAAAACCCATGTGAGATGCTATAAAACCCCAAATTACTCCCATGCCCTTCCAGTGAGGATGAGTTTCACTTGCTGTCACATAGCCCAGTGCAGGGACATATATGCCTGCACCACACAGCTGCTTCACTTTGACATTCAAGGCCAACATTTTGTAGGATCAGTAAATCCCCCACAGCAAAGAAATCACTACACTTACAGAAACAAATTTGCCACAGCTTTTAGGACACCTTTCCACAAAGATGCTAGGAAGTTTCTGTCTGCACTGTGATCTAAAGCAACTTGCTAAAAGAATGTGAGACTAAAGTATAATCCATCAAATCAGTACAAAAAGCTAACAAAGAAGTTGATGCACTTCAGACATGAACAACCACGTGTCCACACATCATTCCATCAGCATTCATGTGTCCACACGTGATTCCATTCAGCCCACCAAAGCCTCCAAAACCTGTCCTCCACCAGTTTAGTGAGCAGAGAGGTGCCACCAGGCAGAAATCGCCAGTTCCCACCATCACCCCAATGGGATACTTGTCCAAGCACATGGCTCATTCCCTCACACACATTTATCTTGTTCCCACTGATAGCCAGGCGCCCAGGTAATGGCCTTTCCAAACCACTTATTCTCCTGATGGAAAACACGCCACTTACCACCTGAAACACCAACTGAAATCAAAGCTTTGGCAAGTGACTCTTTTCTGGAGACACAATACACCCCACAGACCTCTTACCCTGGTGCCAGACCTCAGCCTCCAGCATTATCACCTGGCCCATGGGACTCCAGTGCCCTGTGCTGATCCCACAGGTGAAGTTCTCCACTCTGAGAAGGTTCAACACCAGCAGTGGGACTGGTGGTTCCATCTGCATACACCAGCTGAGCAGCAAGAGGGGAGACCCGGAGCCTCTAAACACAACCCACGCCAAAACCACATGAATTCTCAGGGGGAATGTGAAACTGCAGCAGGTGTAGCACCCCACTCCAGGTTTAATTTTAAATTCAGTCACACTTGAGGTACACCACACTTTAAAGCTGTACACAGCACACCTCCTTTCCCACCCTCTTAAATACCCCACACAGCAGGGGTACATTTAAATCGCAACTTTGCAAGACCTGTTGCTTTCCAAGCAAGGCCAAACACAGACTCCCTGTGCCCCTGGAACAGCAACATAACCCAGCTGATACTTCCAGCATGTCATTACAGAAAGCCCTTCTTTTGTCAAATAATCTTACCTTGCTCATCACTTTTCTCAAACAGACAACAGCTTTAGAGCTTCAAATGGAAGCCCTGTCAGCATGATCTACTCCTGACATTCTCCAAAGCTCACCAAGTTATCTTCAACAACAATATATAAAATAAGGACTAGGTCAAACCTTCCCAATACTGGACTTAAGGGGAAGTCTGCTCACGTTTTGATCCTACACTGATGAGAGCTGGACTCAAATGCAAGACTATTTATTAGAGACTGTTTTACAAAGCAGGCAGAGTGAAGGGGTGAGAGTATTTTAACTGCAACCAGTCAGACGTTTCTCATTAAAATATTTCTTGGAGAAGTAAACGGGCCTGCAATTTCATTCAAACAGATGTAGGCTAAATGCATATCATTAGTCTGACAATACAAAAGCACAAGCGACTGAAATGATTTTGTCAGTGAAAAGGATAATGTATGCATATCTGGAGGGCACACCAATGGTAAAGATTACCACAAGCTTCTATCTGAGCCGTCTAAAGGTATTTACTTGGGGTCTGTCTGTGTTGTGACAGTGTCCCAGACCGAAATGAATGCCTCCAACACTCCACATTTTTGAGCCATTCAGTCATGCATTTTTGTTATTGTTGAAAGTAGTGCGAAATTGCAGTGCATGAGCTGGAGTCCTTGGTGGTCTCCGAGGATTCCAGCTAAAAAGGCACTTCCTTTGTTCCGCGGAGAATGCGGTCCAGTAGGTCATTCAGAAGGGGAAATAAAAGCAGCGGCCCTGGGAGGGAGATGAAGGATGAAACAAAAAGAATAAAATGTTTTGGGTGTGAGCACATTAGCTACCATTTCCTACTGCTGCCGGCTGCGAGCACTCCTGTCCCCGGGATGCGCAAGTACCTCGGGACGAAGGTTGAGGGAAGGAAGAAAGAAAGAAAGAAAAAGGAAGGGGAGCAAAAAAAGAAAAAAAA
>VXAX01007434.1:3795331-3884261 GCA_013399835.1 Leptocoma aspasia | reverse complement strand
TGAGCGGGACATGACCCAGTCCTGTTCTGTACCAGGCCTCAGTATCAATAAAATAATTATATATTTAAAAAAAATAAGATGAAACTTTTTTTTTTTACCCTCAGGCACTCTTTTAATTCTGTTTATAGGCTATTTCAAAAGAATTTGTAAACAGAGTGGAAAATGTGTATGCTACACAGGTGGAAGTAAACAAAAGCTGCTTAAAACACCCACTGCTGCAGGCAGAAGGTACTGGCAGCACACACTGCTCACCCTTCAGATCAGCTGGCTGGACAGGCTGATGTGGCTCCTCTTCCCAACAGTGCCCTGCTGGAAGCAAAACCCATGAAGGAGCAGGCCAGGAGAATGGGATGCAGGATGAGTGTTGGCTTCAGTCCTGCTGCTTGAGAGGACTCACCAGACTTTGCCTTGGACCAAAGTGATCACAGCTCCTGTCCCCCTCACAGGTTCAATGCCCATCAGAGGGTATAGTGTGGGTCCCAGAGGGTGCAACCCTCCTCACCATCCCAGCCCCTAAATGGATTAAGCACCATCCATACCACAGCATGGGTGTACATGCCTTGCCTTCGGCTCCATCCTCCTTGTCCAGCAGGGTTGGGGCAGCACACTGGCTGCCTGATATTCATGATTATATCATTGCTGCTTGGAATCCCTTCTTTTTTTAATCTTCTTTTTTCATTCTCCTCCATTCTTGCCCCTCACCCCCCATGGTTTAAAGTTTTCAAATGAAAATATGCAAGTTGTGACTTGTGGGTAGTGAGTCGGGGCTTGCAAGGAAAGTGGGAGGGAGGAGAGAGGAAAAGAAAGAGTGATCGGCTCAGAATGCCAGCAATTGTTTTTATCCTTTCCAGATGAAGGAAAAAGATCATGTTATTTGTTCAGCATACAGTTCCAGATTTTCAGGAATGAAATCTGAGAGCAACATGTCAACGGTCTGTCTTGAGAGCTGGGGTGGATGGTGGCCTTTGTGCTCACAAACACCAGCAGGGCCAGTACGCTCAGCTGAGGAAAAAAAAAGGCTCCATTCTCACACTCTGAAGTGGTGGCATTAGATATCAGCAAGATAATGGGCCCAAGGCCTAGCCCTATTTCTTCTCCCAACCCAACGGCCCCAGGCTGCTGGCTTTGATGTACTCATTTATTTGCCTTTTCCTCTCACAGATGATATTTTTAACCAATATTGCGGTTTGGGCATAGACTGGGGAGAAAGGAGTGGGGAAAAAATGAAAGTCATTTTATTTCAACAGCTGATCAGGAGAGAAGAAAGGAAAAAAAAAAGATGAAAAAAAAAAACCAACCCCAGCCATTGGTTGCCCTGCAGGTCGATGTTTCCTGCTGTAAATCAGCCAGGACACGGTGGTCTCGCAGCTGGAGGGAGATCCCCCATCAGCCCGGGCAGACATGGAGGGCTGAGGCCAGTGCCTGTACAGCCCACGGCCCAGGGCATTTGCACTTGAATCCCAAGGAACAGGAGGGAGATAGTGGGGTCAGGGAGGTGGCCAGTGGCGAGATGCAGCCAGGGCTGATTGATGTGCAGGGCGGTGTGGGTGGTCCCGCGCCCCGCATGGCACGGGGACAGCAGGAGCACCGCTGTCCCTTTGGTGTGTGGCAAGGCTGCCCATCCCGTGCCTTCCCCTGGAAACCCAGCAGGCAGGTTGGGAGCACCCGTGGCCTTCAGACACATCCAGGGCAGGATGGGTGAAGAATTAAGAGAGGGACAAAGCAAAAAAAAAAGAAAATAAAGGAATTTCCTTGATACCTTATTTGATTTCCCACAGCCTGTGTGGGAGCAATGCTCAGCATCCCCAGGTGCACAGGCTGGCAACCTCCCAGGATGACCAGTGCAGGGCTGGGCACAGCCTCACATCTCCTTCCTCTGGAAAAAGGTGTCTTGGAAGAGGTGAAGACTCTGCAAAACACCCTCTGCAGAGCCCTTCACTGGAGGACCTGGCATCCTGCTGGCTGTTATGTCCACAATTTGCACTCTTGGTTCCATCTTGGTCTGACAGAGCAGCTCCAGGGATGTCCCCTCTGTGCCGTGCTCAGGCCTCACTTCCAAAACTGCCTCTGTGCAAAATCACCATCTCTCCTCTGTGCAGCAGGGTGCATCCTCCCTCTGCCCCCTCCCAAAACAACCAGCTCTCGTGGATCCCGTGGTGCAGATGCTCACCATAGATTCTTGTACAAGAGGGAAAAAAAAACCACTCAGCACTTTTTGCTATTAATGGGCAAAAAAATGTTCCCTGTGGAAAATTTCCTTGTGACTCACATCTCTGTTTCAGTTGAGAAAGCAAAGCATCAGGTAGCTGTGTGCCTGCTCTTCTCCTGTGACATGGGTCTTTCTGCCTGAAAGTAACCATAAGCAATGCTGAGATCCTGCAATTTAGGTTTCACAATACCTAAATACACAATAATGTAAGTGCCCGGCACTTGAAATTGTTGTCTCAGCTCTTTAAATAAGTTTTTTTTTTTCCCCCAAGTCCCACAGCTGCAGTGGGAAAACTGAAAACTCACACCCAAATCATGCAAAAAACAGATGGCAGGAATGGAAATTCAAATTAATTATTTCTTAATTTAAAAATTCTTTAAAATTTAATTCAGTTTCCAAGGCAGACCTGGCTCTGCCAGCCAGCTCTGACACTGCTGGGATAACAATACTGTGACATTTACAAAGACACCAGCTCCTATGGGTGGTTTTTTTTCCCAGAGCCTGTTAGCTGGCACACGTGTCCCAGAGACACAGATATGCTCCTAAGTCACCTAAGCCACATCTCAACTGCAGGACCTGGTGCAGAATGGGCTCCTTCTTTGCCAGGACATGGTGCAGCCTCAGTCTGTGTCTTGCCAGAGGTGGGCTGTGCAGAAAGGTGTGCCCCTGTGATAGCAGTGCTGGGGTAGGGGATGTTCTCAGCCCCCAGAAGTATGCTTCAAAAGCAGGAACATCTGGCTTCTCTCAGAGGGACACTTTCAAGTGGAAAAAATACAAAACCAAAGTGTTTAATTAACCTGGACATCACTATTGGTATGTACGTGCCCAGGACCCCATGGAAGAGAGGAGGCTGAGGGGAAAAAGAGCATGGGAACATGACAGGAGGTGAAGCATCAGCACCTTCCCACTTTGTGAGCACCTCAGGGCTCATCACACTCAGGAACACTGAGCAAATTATGCTTTAACACTTTGTCTAACCATGACTATTTTGGGATGGAGCACCACAAACTGCACAAATCCCTTGGCCAAACATTATCCAGGGACAGGTAGCATTGGTGGAGACCCCTTAAAAGAGGCAGAGCAGGTTTGGCTGGGCTGACATGCAGAGCATTCCCTCGTCCCTCCTGCATGCTCCAGACACCCTCTGGAAAACACTCCGGCCATGGCTTGCTCTGACCTTCCTTTGCAGCTCCGGCAGCAGTGATTTCACCGCCCCTGCTCCTGCAGCCAGCTCTTCCCTTGGGCTTCACAGTGACAACAGGAACAAGCCAGGGGCTCAGGAGCAAGTCCCTCTCCAGCAGCCCAGAGCCCATCCAGGCACTCCTGACAGCCCTGCAAACCATCCACACGTCCATCCCACGCTGTCAGGAACAAGAGCAAGAGCAGAACGTTAACCCAAATGCCACGTGAGGCTGTGTAAAAGAGGTGGTAAAAGGGAATCCACTTAGCCCACAGTCAGCACACAGGAACATCAGGATCTTGAGTTACTCCTTTAGAGATTGGATTAGGAGGTCAAGCCCACAATTACCAGGAGCTTCTGCCAGACAGTCACCAGAGATGGAGTCTGGCAGCCCATCAGGCAGTGGGATCAATCAGTCTCCTTAAAAATAATTAAATGATCTGTCTATATCATGCTTAAAATGGTCACTCTTCAAAGGCTGTAAAAACAAGTCTCAGGCAAGAAGCATGGAAACTGCACAGAGGTTTGAGTGAGTGTGCAGAGCAGTGGTTGTTGCTGTTGTTGTTATTATTATTATGGTTATAATTATCATGTCCTCACATACAAGGGGTCTTTGCCCCCCTAGGAGTGAGTGATGTTGTGGAGGTCTCTGCAGAGGGAGATGACACCAAGACTGTCCAACAGGCACACACAGTGTCCTTCCCTCACTGCTCACACCCTACCTGAACCCTGTGCTGAGACCTCCTAGGGCTCCTGCCTCTCCCTCATCCCTTGCTTGGTCCCCCAAAACAGGCGACTTCGGCTCATGCCACCTGCAGCAGCCACTGCCATCTCCCCTCTGTGCCTGTCACCTGCACCCCCCGAAGCAGTAGCCCCACAGGGGGATGAGTTAGTCCCCAACTTCAGTGGGCTTCTTTGTCTGGTCCTGGAAAAGACACAAATTATTAGTGGTGAAACCCTTCAGCCTCGTGACGCAGCAACAGCATGAAGGGAAGCAACAGCTTCCTCTTGAGCATCACCACAGAGCTGAAGCTGGGATGCTGATGACGAGAGTTTTTCTCCAGTGTTCTGCTCTTTTTTACATTTCTTAGAAAACTTTTTTTTTTTTGCAGTCACACATTTGGTGTCTGCAGGGTGGTTTCCATAAACGTGGCACAGCTTTTACAATACTAAATAAAGCAGCATGCAAATCCCATCTCCACATTTGCAGACTTGGAGTGTTTAAAAGGTGCAAGACCCATGTCTCTAGTTATTCTTTCACCAGAAGATATGCTGCTGCTAAACATGTCTCCAAGCTGTGTGACACAGCCACCCTGTGCAGCCAGGCTCATTTCCCTGTTTGATCTTTCTGCTGGATCACCTCCAGCTTTAAGGCAATCCCTGTTATGTTAATGCAATTTCTCCCTCCCAAAGCAGCTTTGTGTTACGGCCCCCTGGACTGGTCAAGCCCCCAGCATCATCCTCATATGCCAGAACAGAGCCTGGTGCCATGGATTTCCTCCCCATTGTGACTCCCAAAGAGCTGTTATCTCTGCCAAGGCTTGAAAAGTGGGTCACCATTTCCTAGCCCAGGCCTTGGTGTCCCTTGCTGTGTGGGAGCATCTCAAGGTGGTGAAAGGGCAAGAACCTGAGCCCACACAGCTGGATTGCCCCTACCCCAGTGCCATGGGGAAGCAAGATAGGGCTGACCTGTACCCCAGCCTTGGGCACTGAAATGCATCCAGGTTAGAGCAAAACACCCCCTGGTTCCCCAAACCCAGCCAGGCTGGCTGGTGGGAGCTCAGGGCAGCAGTGCCCCAGGGCCTTTCAGAGCTGTGCCTTGGGAAGAGGCAGCAATTAAGGAAAGAGCTGCTGGCCACAGGCAGAGAGCAGCCCCCTTGCTGCCATTAGTCCTTCATTAACAAACCAGTGTCATCCCACAGGCCTGATCTGACCCTCTGTGCAATTAACCAGGCCAATTAGTGCCTGTACTCCTCCATAAGACAGCATCTCCCTGCCCCAGGCTGCCCGGCCTGGCCCTCTGAGCCCCCAGCCCTTGCTGGAAGCACTGGCAAGGACTTCCATGGCCACTCAGGGGCCCAGCTTGGGCTTGCAGTATCAGCAAGGTGATGAGCAGATCCTTCTGCAGGGGCTTTCACACCACCAATGCTGGTGACACCAGTGGAAAAAATCCCCTTCCCTTGCCTTCCTGTTCTATCATCCTTGTCTCGAGCAGAACAGTCAAGAATCGGGAGCAAGGCTTCTGCTAGAATGATTGAAGAAAGCAAGACACTGGTACTTTGGTGGGCTGGAAATAGGATTCCCCTCCTCTGATGTGGTCCCAGGAGGCTGAGCACAGCAAAGCCATCCCTGATGCCTCTGTGGCACTGCCATGGCAAAGTGTCCGTGCTGGTTAGCACATTCAGGAGATGTTTACCCCACACACAGTGACAGGCAATAGCAGGAACTTACACCACGGGTCTGGCACCCTGGGCCAAATCCTGGATTGTTCCACAAGTTTCAGCTCAACATCATGAGTCACTAATGCCACCATTCTCCCTTTACTTTTTTTTTATAAAACTTTGGTTTTCCATCAAATGGGAACAAATACACCCAATACCAGGAATTTTGCTAGATGGAGTCCAGATGACAAGTTCCCAGAAAATGCTGTCAGCTGCTGAGATTCAGATTCAAGAGACATCATCCAATGTTAACCATAAACAACAGCAGCAACAAAATGTCTGGCAGATCTGGAAGTGACACGAGATGCCTGTGCTCCACAATAAACCCGTTTCACACCACAGGAAAGGTCACTTCTTTAATCCACTTCTGGGTGGAATGTACACAAACGTCATTCTTCTTCACATCTGTAATTAAACAGCCTCTTGCTTTGCTATCCAGCCCATGTTTATTTTCCCATTTGCTAACATGGTGGATGGTAATATAATATGACACTGAAGGGATGCAGGCTGCTACAGGCAGGCTTTCCACTTCTTTCTAGTGATTTGCCTGCAGAGAGCTGGAGCTGGTGGTTGTGCTGCTTGGATCCAGCAGTGATTTCCTTCCTGGATGTGCAGCATCTTTGCACACTGAAATAATAATAGCAGAGAAGACAGTGAAAACAAAACAAATGGCAAATGTTGACTCGTTGCAAGAAGTTGCTGAGGTCTCTGCTGGGCTCCTACAAGGGAGAAGACAGCAAGTAACTGGGAGGTGGAGGATAAATCTGTACTTTCTATGAAAAATCTGGTTTTCAACACTGGTAATGTGCTGGATCACTTGGGAGAAGTCTTTCTTCTCCCTGTGGCCACCAAGGAGCATCTGAAATAATGCTGGATAATCTCTACTGGGGCCCTGCCTTCCCCACAGTGTTCTCGGGTACCAGTGCCAGCTCCCACCCCACCACACGGCACCCAAGAGGAAAAAACCCACCCCAGCAAGAATATCTTTCCCCTCTCCAGACCTTTTGGGCTGCAGTGCTGGAACACGGTTCATGGGGAGCCTCACCAGGAGCTGGACATGATGGCTTTGCTGGGAATGGCATTATCTGTCAGGAAGGACTGTGGGATGGATCACTCTGCAGCCCCAAGGCATGGCTGTGTATTTCAGATCCTAGCACACTCTCAGCAAAACAACCAAGGTGTTTATTTTCAAAGGATACAATGTTTGACAAAATAAATGATATTTGATTAATACCCACTGCTTTTCTAGGGTTTTTTTTTTGAAGGCAGTAAATTTGCTGACTGTATAAACATGCCACAGTGCTTCATCTTCCTGTGCCAAAATTTCAGTTACCTCATCTCCAGGGAATGCCCTTAGTAACATTTTGACAAGCCTACTTAGGGGGTTGTTTGTGGGTTTGGGTTGCTTTTCCCCCCCCACTTTTATTTCTTAGGGAGGTCTCCCATGAGCAAGCCACAGGCTGAAGCTGAACAAAATCCCTTTCTCTTCGTATAGGGACCTTCACCATGTCCCTAAGAGAAAACCCAAATTCCCACACTAAGGACCAGCGAGCATCCTCCAGTGTCATAGTTTCACCCCATTCCCTTCTGGCTGCAGATTTCATTCCCCCAGTACCTCCATACCTAACTACTTGCTACAGAACAAATAACATACTGGGAGAATTTGTGATTTTGTTGGTGCCCAGCTGAGTCACCCCCAGCTGTGGAGCTCAAACTTTAAAATCTCTGGGTTTCTGGGAATGGACACCTGCTTCTAGGGGGTGTGGTGTGTGATCTGGTAAAGCTTCAGCAGCACTTATCAATCACTAAGCTGCAGTGCTGCTGGAAAGGCCAAGGAAATTCCCACCAAGGCACCCAGGTGTTTGGGAACCAAAGGATATTTCTGGGCTGCTTTGGCTTAGGTGAGCTGGAGAGCCTGCAGGGCAGGAGCACTGGTGGGCTTGGCAAATCAAAATACCTGACAGCACAGGATTCCACGTGTTCTCCTTCTGCAGAGCCACAGGAACACACCATGTCCAGCTGCCAGGTGTCTCTGATGGTGCTCTCTGCATCCTCCATGCAAGGGGCATTTTGTTTCAGTTGGAAGCCCCAGTGAATCCAGCCCTGGATCCTTGTTTGGCCCATGCTCCAAAGGGCCTGAGGACTTTGCTTATGGAGATGAATGAGGAATTCTGAAAATCTCCCTGAAAAATGAAACTGAGACACTCTAGATTTCACTTCCCCAAACAGCATGAGCCATAAGCACCAGCTGTTTCTAGCAGCTGTTCAGTGTGTTAGATTTTACCATTCCAGCACTAAACTATTAGTCAATTGATTAATGAACTGGAACTTCCCATCCAACAAAAATATTTTGGTTTTAAATTATAATTTGATGCGTGGTTAGTGCAGAAATACATTACACATGCTAAGCACATGTTTGCATCTCATCACCACCCTCAGACACAGGGAAAGGTGTCAGCTTTGTCACCTTTTTAAGGCTGCTTGCAAACCTCTCCAGGGAATGCAGTTTTACCTTTCACGCAGTTTTTTATTTTGCAGAATACAGGAGGGGTGATGCTGCTCAGTCCTGCCCACATGTGGGATGGGGCCAGCAGGCTCCTGCCACCCCACTGCTGTGAGTGGAGCTTAAAGGAGCTGCAGAGCTGGCCAGGAAGCATTAAGGTTAATTGGCAGGAGTGAGGGCTCAGCCACCTGAGATGGGAAACTTTCCCAAGGTTGCCAGGCCTTTATCTGGTGCCAGCACAAGGTCCCAAGCCCACGAGGCACCACTGGGACACAGTGCTGGCAGCTGCACCAAGGAGTCCACAGCTCTGCACAGGGACACATGAGGACTGGAGTCAGCGACAGCTCAGGACTGGCCCTGGGTTTCATCACAAAGCTAAAAATTATCTGAAAAGGAGTTTTTCCATTGGTCGTTTTTTTTCCCCAGAAGCACCTTCATGCCATAAACCCCTCTATTCAGCTAAAACCCCAGGTATTTACTCTGGTGACACACTTTGCTGGCCAGAAGTGGCACCACTGGTGCCGAATTCACATCACTGTGTTATCATGGTGCTGTGTGCACAGCTGAGCTGCAGCCCTGACACCTGCCAGCAGCTCAAGCCCCCCTCCTCCTTGACTCATATAAACATATTATCACATATATGATATGTATACTCATTAATAATATATAATAATATCAATAAAGATAAAATTGAAATAATCTCGACTGTGTATTAGCAGTTAAACCTGCATGGCCTGGGACAAGGTTTGGAGTTCCAGAGACACATGCAGAGGGGAGGTGACAGTGCCCATCTCCTGATGGAGGGGCCCCATCCCATGGCAAGGCAGGTCACAGTACACAGAAGTGACACAGAGAAACAAACAGGGAAAAATTATTCCTTATTTCTCATGATGGGAATGAAACAGTGCCCAAAATTGAACATCAGCTCTATTCCACCTTGGTGGCCAGGGCATTCCTTGCAAACCCCCTGTTAAAACATGTGCACAAACCCAGGGCAGGGGAAAATTCAACAGCTGCTTTTTCAGGTTATAATCTGTTATTTTATAAACTTGGCAGGTAGTGGGCTCAAAGGCTGGTTTTTTTTTGTGATCTCTGCTCATAACAAAGTCTCCAGCAAGCATAGCTTTGCTAAACAGCAAAGGGAAACCAGGCTCAGCGTGCCTCAGAGGGATCTTCTGCTGAGAAGCATCAGCATCACACTGTGGTGATGCAAGTGGGAGAACCCATCAGGTTTTGTGAGACACAGCAAGGCACAACCCACGCCAGCTCCTCAGAGAGAAAACACACTGGACTTGTACTGAAAAACTGCTGCCACCATCCCATCCTGCTGCTTATCTAAGGAAGCAGCAGCACACAGAATATTTCTGACATAGTATTAGAGGAGATGATGTCCCTGCACTGGTACCAGCGATACCTGGCGAGGCAGAGGCAGCACATCATCTCTGAACAAACACAGCAGCCCACTTCCACCCCCAGCGCTCCCGGGGGATGAAAGGAAAATGATCAGAAGGGAAGAAACGATTCAAATTCAAGTGGCACTAATAAAATATTCCCTTTGGTGGAGCAGAGGCTCATGGGCTCAGCCAGATGCAGCACAGAGAGCTGGGATGATGTGAGGAGCTGGAGCAGAACAAGAGCTGAGCAGCAGGAAGGTGAAGGAATGCCTCTGCCAACACCACCATTCCTTGCACTGCCCCATGCACCAGGACCCCTCTGACCCCGGGGTCAAAGCACAGTCCCAAGAGACAGAGAGGATGCAGTTTGGTTTGTGAACATGTAAAATATAAAACACAAAAACATGTGAAATACAAAACCACATCACAGTGCACGGATGTGAAAAATCAGCCCTTACAGGAACACTGCATGTCACCAGCACTGCCCGAACACCCCCAGCACTCACCCTGGTGTGGATGGGACATGAGGATTCTGAAACCCAGAGGACAGGTCTCCAACATTTAACCACCAGGTCAAGCCATGGGTTGGCCCAGATATGCTCCTTTGCATCAGGAGCTGTGAACTGGGAGTTAACATCTCCATGCAGAGGAGTGGAGGAACCATCACCTCTCCTCCTGCCACAAACCCAAAGCACTTCACACAATTCCAAGGCTTCAAATCAGAGTCAGACAGGTTAGCCTCACCACTTACACTGGGTAAAGTTTCCACTCTCCAAACCATCTGACTGCATGGTTTGGAATTATCTACTTTCTCCTAAACATAAAGCTGCTGTAAAAGAGGTCTGATGCACACAAATATTTGAAGCATGCACGGGTGTGTGAGGGGGTGTATGCACACGTACATGCACATGCTGCAGCTTAAGATACTGCAGATATAAACACTCTAGTAAAGGCAGCTCTTAAACAGAAATATGCAACCATCTTGGCCAGAAACCAAACCAAACTCAGCCCATTCATTTAATCAGACCAAGCCAAGTCTTTCCCTGGTGTCCCTGAGCTGGGCACAGTTGGTGCTCCCAGGCTGCCCACTCCAGTACAACACAGGCTGTTGTCTTGCACACATGGGAGGCTACTTCCAGGGCACCACTTACAGAGCAACCAATCTTTATTTTAGAGATAGCTTACGTAAAGGAACATGCAAAGAAACACATGAGTAAGAGTCTCATCTGCCTCAGGCTCCTGTAAATCCTTTTCTTCTCCCCTTTCATAGCACAACACGTTGGACAGTCATTGTTCACCCTGCAAAGCACAGTGTGTACATCCCCGCCGTCTGTCCTTTGGCTGGAGCTGTGTTTGCAGGTTTCCCGTGGGAAAGGAGGTGCTTCACTTCTGAAGAATGAAACCAGGTTGTTGCATGTGCCACAAGGATGCTGGTGGGGATCAGCCACCTGCACTGAAGGGCTTCAGGACCTGGCTGGGAGGTGAGCAGCAAAATCACCTGCAACTTGCTGTGGTGCAAGTGGGCTTTGTGCCCAGGGGAGCACATCTTCACCACAATCCCAGTGCATGACAGCTTCTCTTCCACAGCATCCTTCCTCCTGCCGAGTGTCTGATCTTCTCTCTCCCCTGTCTTCACATGCTATCTGTCATGTCCTGACCAGATTCCCAGGGGTGAGACTTGAATTTCGACTAAGTACAAAACCTGGTTGAACTACAGAAAAAAATCTGTATTAAGTCTCAACTAGGATCAGGGGTATGATATTTGCCGAGAGTATTTCATAAACCAGAGGTGTTCTGTACCCCATGCATGTTCCAAAAACTCAAAATGAAATATGGTCTTCACCTTAACAGCAAGGGAGACCTCAGTGTTCAAAAACTGCGAGGAACACAATTTAACATGAACCTGCTTATGTTTAACAGGATTATCTTTAAAAAGCACTGTTAGATATTTACTAGTTTGCCATGAACCAACACTTTTTTAAATTTGGGGGTTTTTTTCCCTGAAGAGTCTTGAAAAACTGACTCAGGGCATTTGTCCTGTTTTTTGGAAATGTGCATATATTTCAGAAGAGGTTCCAAATATCTTCCTCACTAAAAAAAGGCATGGAGAGACATGGAGTAATACCACCAGCACTGCTCATGGCTGGTGGCCCAGCAGCAGTGGGAGGAACAGGACGATGCCAGCAGCAGAACTGGGGTGGGTGGCCGCACTCCCAGGGTCACTGCTGGGGACTGCAGCACCATCTTTGCTTTGCTGATTCAGAAGCTGCTTATTTGCAGAGATGTCGTCCATATCCAGGTCATACGCCAGCTCTGAAAGCAGAAGGAGAGAGGTGGTCAGTGACATGTGTCACTGTCAACATTCTGATGCACAGCACATCCAGCCCCCCCCAGAAACTGGGGTTCTGGGGGCAGCCCATGGCACAGCTGAGGGCAGCTGGGTCTGGGTGCAGTCAAAGGCATCACAGGGCTTGATGGGCCAGAAGAGTTTAGCAAACATCTTGTCAGACCTGCACCCACCAGTCTCAGTACTCTACACCAAATCTTATGCTTGGAGAGACCAAACAATCCCAACTGTGAGGTGCTCCAGTAAGAACACCAAAGAGATATGGGATGTGCCTTACTGGAGAGCTACTCCCAAAGAAAACCAGCTGAGCTTTGGAGGGGGTGTTTAGCAATGCAAATTGTGTCTGCTCCCCAGGCACAACAAGGATGCGTGCAGGAGTGAGGAAATCCTGGCAAGCACTAACACTTCCCCAAACCCAGAGTCAGCAGAAGGCCTTGGTCACCAAAACCTCCAGGCTGTAGACCTGAGGGGTTCTGCATTCCTGCAATTTTATGTAAGAGTGTGCAAAACATGCTCCTTATAGCACTGAGAACACATCCCATCCCTGGTCCACCTCATCAAAGGAAGGAATGTGAATGGATCGTGCACTCTGGGCGTGCTGGTGTTGCAACATGGAGAATTTGAGATGAAACACATGAGGGTTTCAATCCAAGAAAACATCCAGTATAAAAGTTTTGATAGCACTGGCAGAAGAGCATGACATTAACAGAGGGAAAAGCTTGTGGCAACCCACCACTGGCTGCGAGGGACCTGCTGAGCAGTAACTCAGTCGCCCTTTGTCTTGCTGGGTCAGGGAAGAATAAAGAAGTCCAAACAGACAACGTGGAAAGACAAGATACCAGCAAATCTCAGGGCCAAGAACAAAGAGAAAAAAGTGTTTTAAGATGTCATTAGCCAGATCTACCTGGGGCAATTGAACCTGTCAATCAGCTGGACTGAGTGGGTGCAGCCATGCTTGTCTCAAGGCAGTGGGGCCCTTGCTCCCCTGATGTGCTGCTGCCATCTCCTTCTGGGCTCCAGGTTTCTCACCCAAACGGGAATCAGTTAAGCCTGTTTGTCTTATCCTCAGAGCCTGGCCCTTGGAGTTGGAGGAAACTGGTAATTTCCATCAGAAGAGACCCTGGCTCAAGCCTTTTAAAGGCCTCCTGGATCACTGTTGGAAAGGTTTGATCATCCCACCCCACCCCTGAGAAAGAATACAAGAGACTGAATAAGCACTCTATCTAAAAAATGGCACATCAGTCCAATGAACACCACTGCCAAGGCAAACAGGCAGTATTTCTTAATCAAAAAATACCCAAACATTGCAAAACAAAAGCAGAACGACGTTAGCATGACAAGTGAGTCAGCCCAGGCCATCAAAGAGGGTCAGAAATGGCTCAAAGGGAGCAGTTATCCATGCACACAGAGGGCCAGGTGCAAGCAGAACCCGCCTGGTAAACTGAATTCTCAGTAGCAGATTACCGCAAATACTGCAATTCCTCTTTTCCACAGCTTTTCTTCTAAATAGTATAGATATGCTGCTGCCCTCTGGTGCTGCACACCCATGGGAAGAGCAGGGGAAGAAAGGTGCCACCTTGAAAGGGATGTGCTGGGAGACTTTCCAAGCACAGAAAGAACAAGTCCCTCTGGCACGAGGCATGCTCAGGCTTCAGGGCAGTTTGGGAACAGCCTGCCTGCACCACCTTATTATCCCAAGCTCATTTCTGGAAAATAAGTGAAGGGATTTGGAGTTAATAAAATCACAGCAGATTATTTCACCAGTTGGTTGTCTGACACAAGACTCCTCAGCTGGCACAATGTTGGATCACAACCTGCCCTAGTGTGTTTTGGAAGGTATTTCCACACATTACAAAGGCTCCTGAAACCTAAAGGATGCTCTATGGGGTCACAGTACTATTAGGCACCCACATACTCCCAGACCAGTGAGCTTTTGGGGCAGAATATTCTCTTACTGGACATCCTAGCAAACCTAAAAAACTTCCCAGGAACTCAGTAACTACTCTTGCCTTCCCTTTAGAAAAGAAATTTGAAACAAAAGAGTGTTTCAGCAAGGTCCTTAACAGCACAAAGGGTTCTGACGGCCCCATTTACAGTCTTGTTCTGGGATGTAATTTATGAGATTCGAGTTCCTGCACGGGTCTCAATGCCGCAGCTGAATCCCGTTGGAAATGTTCAGCCAGTACCAAAATGAGTGTTCCAAACATATTCTTTGCGTGGGAAATTTTCCAATTCTGGGATTTCACCTCAACTTGAGTAAGGGTAATTTTTTTAAATCCCGGCATTTCACCCAAATTGGGATGGTGATTCTCTCGCTATTCCCTTCTGGCCAAATTAAAGAGAGGGGAACAGAAACCCTCTTGTCATCAGAGATTAGAGTGCTATTCTCCTTGCCTTGTTTAACTTCTTCAGAAGTTTAGTACTGGGGTGTGCCGTTGGTTTTCACTGTTCCTTCCATTGTATCCCAGTCCTTATTTGTGCCCAAATGTATTTTTAGGCCTGATGGATTTAGCCAAACATCTTTTATTTTGTATTAATAATGGATCTGTAACCCTTACAAATCCCTTTCACTTAACTTCTAATGACCTTTGCTACATCAGAGGAAAGGAAAATAAAAAGTATGAGCCTCTAACAGACCTCAGGCAGCCAATCCAGGCAATAACAACATTAAAAATATACATCACAGAATTGGTAAGGTTGGAAAGGATCTGGTCCAAGCTCCCTGCTTAAGCAGGGTCAGCCCAGAGCACAATGCACAGGACTGAGTCTATCTCCAGTGGGGGAGACTCCACACCCTTTCTGGGCAACCTGCTCCAGTGTTCAGTCACTGCACATTCTTCCTCATGTTCAGATGGAGCTTCCTGTGCATCAGTTTCTGCCCATTGCCTCTGGTCTTACTGCTTACATTATTGACAATAAACATATATCAAATCCAGGAATCCAAATTAGCAAATGTTCCTAACCAGGTAGTTCTTGAGAGGGTTCCATTATTATTTCCAGCTTTTGTTAGGATCCCTGGTTAGACCAGGTCACCTCCACATCCCTGCACCTCTGCTCCCACAGCCTCCAGGAGTGAAAGAGCCTCGACATTGGAGATGGAGCTGCAGGATGGCTGGTGGGGTAACAGAAATTAACCTCCCACATGCTCCATTTTGGCCAGTTCCACCCAAAATTTTGTCTTTATGCTGCAAAATAACCTGAGAGAAGCTACTCCTCTGCCTCCCCTCTACCCAGCCACCTTCTGCATTAAACATCACCACCACCCCAGCTCTGATCACCCAATTCACTGGCATCAGTTTCTCAGTACAAAGTGGCCCTTTGGCCTGCAAAGACTTTCAGGGGAGAGCAGGAAACTAGAAAAATCTGTTTCTGTTTATAATCAGAGTCCAGGGGGTATTACCAACAATCTGCACTAATTACAAATTCAATCTTCACTCATTTTGGTCCCTCTTGTCCTCTGGGCTGCAGATTAGATAATCCCTTTAAAATAATAGTCAATCATTAGCTCTGCTTTTTCCTCCCCCTCCTCACGCAAGCCGAGCGTGCCGTGCCGCTTCCCGGAATCCTCACACAGCTGGTGAAAGGTCTCCAGCCGCTCACAAGCCGGTCCCTCCGGAAGCATCTTTTGTAACCAAAGCCCCTCTAACACAAAGCTGCTGTGCTGTGCTCCCAGGACAGCCACAGCTTCAATGGCCTCGCAGCGTGGAGGACAAAACCCGGCGCCAGCTCTACAACACGCGCTTTCCACATCCACAAAATAAAGCGGCGGCATTTTCCCATGGATTAGGACTAGAATTGGGCATACTGACTCTGCACAAGCTTATTGGGCAGGAATCATTAGAAAGCTCTTCTTGCTGAACCACACCAGCTTTGGAGACAGCTACAAAATACGGCTGAACTGGGAGAAAGTTGGGTTTGAGTTGGGATAAAATGTCCCACGGCAGCTGGCACAGCAGGAGCCGGGAGGAAGAGTACTGGCACATAAGCTTTCCTCTGCCAAATCCAACACTGCCTACCAAAACACCCCTTTTCACCCCAAAAAGGACAACATGGCCTTAAGCAAAGAACTGCTAGCAAATGTCTGGCAAATGACCTCTAAGAGCCTTGCTGCTGCAGGCTGGCTCGGCTGCTGCCCAGAGCCCAGGGCCAGGGAATGTCATCTCCCAGCCAGGCATCTGGGCTGCCTGCCTGCCAAGCCTGCCCCAGCAGATGGTTCCAGGGATGGACCCAATATAGTAACAGAGCCATAATGGATGGCCAGGCATGAAAACTGCCTCCCTCTGTCACTTGATAGCTCTGCCAGTGCCTCGTGCAGCGGTGACGGGTGGGAGGGGATCCCGACACAGGTGAAACCATAAGGCCTAAAGCAGCATGTTCAGCCAGCAGGGCTGCTGTGGTGATGGCTCTGGTTTGCAGATGATGGAAACACTGTGGTGTGAAGGGAATAGATCATGTTTCCAGTGAATGCAAAACACACCAAGTAGAAACGTCACAGACAGGTAGGGCAGCTTGGCAAGCTTCTGCATCTGCCAGCATCTGCTTGCATCTTTCCTTCAGGACTGTTTTTTCCTAGGAAAGCACATGCTACCATTGCCACTGAAAATTACAGTCTCCAGAGTGCATTGCTTTGATTTTTTTAAGCAGCAAGCATCTTCAGTGTGGGGAAGAAGTTGCCAATAGATGTAGTAGACTGGCTGTCTCCAAAACAGGACAGGATTTCTTAAAGGGAGAGATGTTTGAGTCAAGCCCAAACTGTTGACTCATTGCAAGGTGAAGCATAAGAGCCTGTGATTCCACAGACCAGTCTGCTTCACCTTGGCTCCCAAATCTCTCCTTCTCTACAGTACCAACCATTTCACTCCCACAGGTGTTTGCACCTGAAATGTAGAAGAACAGTCCAATTTCATCCCAAACGTTTCCTACTGGAACACCAAAAGCTCTGCTCACCTCAGCCTGCAGTCACCTGCTTTTCTCATGCAAACAGCTCATGTTACAAACACATCCCTGCCTCCCCAAAGACAACACCAGAAGCCATCCATTGGGTTACATGGCACAAACAGCCACAACTGCATGGACACAGCTGAGATTCCCAACATTCTGCTTCTCCAAAACACCTTAAACTCTTCCAAACACCTAGCCAAGCATGGTTTCATCTCATCAGGGAGGTTTTGCCCTCTGGCTTATTACCATTAAAATCCTGGAGCACTAACAGGTTTGCCAGTTGTCTTCTTGCACAACGAGCTGCAACAGCCCAGCCGTAGGTGCGGCCGCGCCGGTGTGTAATTAAAGCGCTGAGCCAGGGCTGGCCGTGGTGCTTGTGTTGGCACAGATCACTGAGATGGATGTGCAGCATGTGCATGGTCTTGTGCCTCTGCTTTTCCACCTCCTCCACAGCAATTTAGGAGGTGCGGCTCCTGGCAATATGGATTTGGAAAAAAAAAAAAAAAAAGAAGAAAAAATCCAGCTCAACATCACCCTGCTGCCGTTGGCAACGTGGCCATAAGAGCCTGGCATGGCTCAGCAGCAAGGGGTAAAACCAACTTCCTGGGCAGAAAGCCAAAGGAATCAGGTTTGGGATTACTGATTTGCAAACCAAGACTTTTCCCCCACTTGCCTGTTTGCCATCTCTCGGCTGCTGGTGTGCCACCGGTGGCCTGTGGCCCGCAGCACGTGTTCACCGGCGACCCAGAGACCACAGGGACGACCACACATCCAGGACCCACAGGGGAGGAAGTTCCCCTAGGACCAATGCTCTCTGGAAGGCAGCAGTAAATTGATTTGGGGGGATCCAGATGTGAGGAAGGTCCATCTCAGTCCCACGCCAGGGGTGTAACCAGGAGCTGTTTGGGGTACACGAGGCAATGAGCTCTGTGAGGCAGCCAGTTTGCACACCCTGGCTCCCCAACCTCCAGTACTACCACAGAAGTCTCTCCACACACATCTGCAAGCTCTTCATGGGGTGTTTTGAAGGAACAAAACACCCCCAAAACCCAACACAGTGTACAGGCAGAGTGGCCGCACCATGACCCCAATTCCAGCAATTGCTCCTTCCCCCCCACCTTGGCCAGAGGCTGGTGGCAAGGAAGGGCCATCATTTATGACCTGGGCCTATGTTTACTTTGAAAATATATTCGTTACATTCTTCTTTGCTCCTTGGTTTGTTCTAGATCTACCCTGAAGAGAATCTGGCGTCTGCAATTGCATTCCTCGTTTTCCTCTTGGCAGAGCGTGAAAGTTTCTGAACTGCGCTCGCACAGCAGAGCCACAAAAATGTGTTTAGCAAAATGCACTCATGTAATCTATTAAAAATTAACAAATCTCATTAGCATTATTAATTGGAAGTGCTGGAGTCCTTGTACTTTGCTGATGAAGCAGCATTACCCTATCAGGTCTGATATCCAGATGTACAGTCCAGAAGAAGAGCTGCTACCTAAAGGAGCTTAGAAGAAAAGCACTGAAAAATAGGGAGCTAAACATGTACAGCCAAATACATCTACAAAGACAGGAGTCAGAAGAGTATGAATAGAAATGAAATTATTGAAGTGGCAGCAATACAGAACTGTGTCAAGCAATGGTCCTGCAGATCCCCCAGTATCTCAGCCCACCCAGATGTGGAGTCATTTCTTCCTGGCTGGAGACCTTCAAGATCTAAATCACAAAGAGATCCCTTCTGATCACTCTGCTGTCACCTGAAACATCTCTGTACATTCCTGATTTTGGGAAGCAAGGCTCCCAATGATAGCAGAGCAAAATTAAATGTTTCATATTCCCTCTAATCAACATACTCCAATCTAACTTAAATTTTCTTCTTCATGTTTTTTTTCCCCAAAAGCTCTTGGATACGACAAGGAGAGGAAGCTCTTTCTTGCTACACGCTGGCCTTCAACTCTCTAAGCTCAGGACATTCAGGTATTAGCAGGACCTGACAAAATGCAGTCAGATGTTAGCCACTAAAAGCAGCCCTCAAGGCAGAAGGATATTTCTCAATGCTTGACTGGAAAGCTCATGGTGGTGTTATGGCACCCAGGAACATCTGACACCTTCCTTTGTGACTTACTGTGTGTGGAAACCAGACCTGAAAGTGCCCAGGCCTCAGAGACCAAGGGTTTGTGGCATTCCTGCTTCTAGTAGGGAACCCAGAACGTGTCTCTTCAATCAGCAGGGACAAGGACTTTGTGCAATGTCGACACTCAGTGAAAAATCCCTGAACATCCACCAGGCTACAGCTCATCGTGCCAAGGGAAATATCTCAAGTGAGATTTCAGGTCAAAACCCAAGAATTTGGGTTGTGCATGGACATACCTGCTCAGCCCACAGCAGAGCTGGCAGGTAGGCTCAGGCATGGTGATACTCCATGCTCCTCTGCTCAGCCTGCCTCTGCTCCTGGAGAAACTTCCTGAGGTTTTGTGCTCTGACACTGCCCAGGATCACTGGCACAGATGGACAGCAAGCCCCCCTGTCCATGCCAGGGGAATGTTTGCATAGAGCAGGAGCTGAGGTGAGAGAGCTGCCAAGGGAAGGGAGCCAAGTGGCAACAGCATCGCCTGGCTTTTTTCATTGTGTTAACCTGCATAAATAAACAAATAATAAAAAATATATAAAATCCTAGACCTGCATTAAAACAACATTAAAGTGACTTCAGCCTATAAAATGGGGTAATGCAGAAGGTCCTGGGAAACATCACTATACCCAACTTTTCCACTTTATATAGAGGAAGGTTTGGGTTCATAGGCTGGAACATTTTAACAGCTTCAAGACATGTTCCCTGCACTGGAAGCAGCCCCAGGAACAGCCTCTGTAGCCTGACACCAGGACCTGGCTTTGCACTGCATGGCAGTGAAGAAAGACTCAAATCAAGCCCAGCTGCTCACTGGGTGCCTGTAACATCTGACACAAACCCTGGCTGATTTCTGCTCCCTGCCTCCCTCCCAGGCCAAGAGCAAACCCTGACCCCAAAGCACCAGAGGAATGATGGTGCTAAAAGCTGGATCTGAATGGTGGTGGCAGTTCCACTGGGAATCTCAGTGTCATCCCTGCTGAGCACCAGGACACTGTGGTTGCAGTGCTTTGGCTCTGCTGGACCTCTGCCATCACACTTACACCTTCCTGGGGGCCAAGGGCCTCCCTGTCATGCCTGGGACCGTGCTGGAGCTCAAGGAGACACCTGGACTGCTCCCACTCCAGAAGGAGGGAGCAAGGGATGGAGGGGATTGGCCCTGGGCTTCTGCCTGGCATCTCCCCAGGTCAGCTTGTACAGCCACAAGAAGGTGCCAGGGACGAGGACACACTGCTCGTGTGGGAGAATCCAAATTGTTCTGGGGACACCTCCATTGACCCAGCAAGCAGTGAAACAAGGAGGTGACAACTCAATAGGGCTCCAAGGTCCAAGCCCATGAATGCCTCCTTCTCCATCCTATCTGAAGCAATCATGGCTCTCTCTCAAGAATGTCACAATCACAGTGGAAAATCAAAATAAAAAGGCTACATAATCCAGTTTGTAAATCCCTTCAAAATCACAAAATCCTCTCTAAAATGGATTACAGAGATTAGAGATAAGAGTTTCCTGGACATCAAGAATTGCATTTCAGCCTCCTCCATCTCTTCAGTGCCTCAGAAAAAAAGAGTCTTGCTTGTGCCCTCCACTCCACCTCACTCCTTCCCAGCCATCATCCCAGGCTTGGGGAGCAAAAGCAGCTCCCTCCAGCCCCTAAAAACAGCAGAGCTGTATCGACCTGACTTTGCCATAAGCAGTATTTTGGGGCACAATCTGCTGCATATACCTGAGCATCAGTGGTAGGAAACCTGCCTGCAACAGGGAGAGGAGGGGGTGACTGCCAGGCTTCTGTAAGTGTTTTGGTCCATCCCTGCTGCAGACAGGCTCCATGTGGTTTTGCAACGTGCTGCCATGGTTTTGTGAGCTGGAGGACTTGCACCCATTCATGTGGGTGCCCAGCAGAAAAACATCCTCTTAAATCAGGGTGGGCTTCTAAAAATCACCAATGTGCCAGTGGTGACAATGCTACCAAGAAGAGAAAGGTCAAACACCCATGTGGGAATGATATAAAGTTATTTAGCAGCCATGCCATTATTATTCTGATAGATTAAAATCATAATTTTGTTTAATATTTTGACTCAAGTATCCGCAGTAGATGGTGGTAGGACAATTTTCTGTTGGGAATTTTTATTTCGTGAGAGTTTTTGTCCTTTCCTTCTTATTTGGAACAACAACAACAACAAAAAGGGATTGCAATATTAGCATTCCTGGCAGAGCACACATTCAAGTTCCTGACCTGTTATTGCTCAAGGACTTCTGCAGCTGCAGATGCCTGTTTGGAACTACAGTTAGGTCACTTTGAATGATGCTCATAGAATAAGGATCAAAACACTCACAGCCTGATCAAAAGGACATTTTATGAACATTGCAGCCTGAGTTAAGTGCTGATATGAATACTTAGGTTTGCCCTTATATTACCTCAGCTTGGTTCTAATAAAATTAACACCCTTTAAAATAATGCACTCATTTTTATTTGTTTCATGTTTTTGTGCCTTATGGCTTTGAAAACATATTCTCAAAACATTTCCATCACACTGCAAATGTTTAGCTGTGTTGGGATCTGCAAATCAACATCTTTGTACAGGGGAATAATAAGGGTTGCACCTTTGTATCATTGTTCCACCTGCTCTAACCTGGATTTATCCACCAAAGGTTGGGGTTTTTTTCTGCCCACAAAAGAGGGTAACCAGTCACACTCTTTCTTTTCCCAGGAAGAATTACCACCTGTAAATAAACAACTAAAAAACTGAACTACGAGCACCAGCAGCATGAATTCTCCTTTGTAAAGAGACAACAGAAAAAACAAAGCAGAGGAAAATCCAGTCTCTCCTCTGCATTTCACTTGCACATTAGAAGCAAAATTAACTTACCAGTCCAGGACAGGGGACGTCTTATTGGTGCAATACAGCTGCTTAACTGTTCTTTAGAGATATTCATCTCAAAAGCCAGAACAGAAAGAGCATTTTCCCCCCTTTTATTTATTTATCTTTTTTTTTTTTGTGCCAACTCACCTTAGCTGAAAAGCACATTGAGATTGTAATTATGGGAAGGCCTCATCTAGTAGATTTGTAAACTCAGCTATCGGCTTGAATTACTGGAATTAGCAAGGCTAATTTAATGTCACTGTTCAAAATAGCTCAGATTTGGAATTTCTTAATGGCCTTAGGAAAAGGAGTCTTTATGCATACTGCAATCTAGGCTTCATTCTTAGACTAAATTCCTTCTCATAGATTTTGTGAATGCCCTGTTTTGTAGCCAACACAAACTCTGTCCAGTAAAATAATGTAAGGACTCAGAATGAAAAGAGATTAGCTGTTCCCTGCTCCTGTTATTTTAAAGCAGAAATAACTTTGGCTTCTACTGATTCATAGACAAAGCTTGAAATGCAAAGCATGCTCAACTCCAGAGTCAGCATGAAAAGGACCTTAAAATATTCCCGAGTGCAAGTAATGGACTTATTAGAGGGATGAAAAGAGGCACTTTTCACAGAATCCCAAGCTCTTTAGTCCTGTCATATCAATAATCTTGCTTAAGAATTTCATTCCATTTACATTTCTTTCCCTTCCAAATATCCTGCCTGACTCCTATGAAATACAACATTTATGCTTTTAAAGTGTTAATTTATTTCTGTTGATGCTTGGTGGTGTAAAATGTCTGGGGATCACCCAGAGCGTGAGCGATGGTGTCACGAGGGGGTGGGACAGGGAGCAATTCTGTGCAGTTATACACCTGAAAATTGACAAATGAGGAGGGAATTTTAAAGACTTGGTTAAAAGCATCTTCTTTAAATAATGGCAGTTGATTGTGCTGGAACTCGACATACCTGCAATCTGTTGCATTCTCCTTTATGTTCATGTTTAACACCCACAAAAACAATGCTGACAATAAGAAAAAAAAAAGCTTTATAGCTATCAGGAAGGAGATTTGTCTAGCTCTCCTAAGCTGCCAAAATATGTCCATTTTTAACCCAGTTTGCCTAGATTTTGAAAGATGGTTTACTCCAAAGCCAGCACAAAGCAACTAGTGACAATTTTCCCTCTTTGTTTGAAGAAATTGCTGAAAAACAAAGGGAATTCAGGAACAAATCACAAAAGTCTGTGTGGGCATAGCAGGGAAGGAGATAGAGATGCCCCCTTTTTAAGGAGTGAGGGGACTTTTTTTTCTCCATTTGGCTCCACGCCCACTGGACAATTTACACTGACTGGGGACTGTCAGCATGGAGGGGAAACAAGATGTTTTGGGCTACATCTGCCCATGGTCCTCCACAAGACAGCACCAGCAGAGACCAGAAGACCCCCAAACACTGTGACAGGATGAGTGGCCACACTGAGATGGCCGTGCCTGGCATGTGGTGCTGGCCAGTGATGATTTTCATAGACCAAACCAGATTTCACACCGCCCAAGAGACCCAAGGGTCTCAAAGCACACCACAGGCATTAATTACACCCTCCACTTTGAAGAAATTAATTAAGCACTGCAACCTTCTGGTCCCTGAGAGCCAAGCACAAGCCTCCATTCATTAATGGCTAAAACTGAGCTGAGGTTGTGGGGAGGTTTCAGGAACACTGACAGGGGAGCTGAGAAAAGCACCTCTGAGTGCCCTGAGCCACCCTGAAACAGCAGAATCCTACCCCCAGGATACTTCTAATTCCTCTGGACACGTCCCAGCAAGTCCCCCTGAGAAGGCAGCCACTGGAGTTTGGCTCTGAATCACTCTTTATGGCAAGGCAGGGAAAGCTGACACACCAGGGAGCTGGGAGGACGAGGGACAGTCCCATCCCACAGACACCCTGCCAGGCATCCACTCAGTCCCTGCTCCTAAGGACTCCTCAAGAGTCTCTGACATTAGCAATCATTTTTCCTAATAATGAACGAGACACCCCTGATGAGACATCCACGTGCCAAGAAGTAACAGGAGCTCCTCACATCATCCTTGTTGCTTCCTTGTGTGCCACTGGCTGCTGTGTGACCTGTTCCTGGGTCAGACATCCTCCAGCCCCATCCTGCCAGCTTCTCCAGCTGCAAGAGGCATCCCCAGCAGACCCATGGGAAGCATATCAATGGGCAGGCACCCCAACCTGCAGGGGTGCTCCAAGATGCTTCAGAAACCACCCTCACTGAAGCCTTTGCTGAGCTGGTATCCTCCACTGCAACAAACCCACACAATACAACACAGCCTCTGTCACTCTCCTGCAGTGCTCTAGTAAAGAAACAAAACCCTCTCTGCCTCCTGATTCCCCTGTTTTGCTCCATTCAGGCTGGCTGGATGCCTCCCTGTCCTTCTATCTGCCTGGATGACTTTGTGTCCTCTCAGAAGCTGGACGAGCCATTTGCCCAGGGCACTCACCATGGATTTAGAGGAGCAGCCTGCCAACCCACAAACATCTGCTGTCACCATTTCTTTTGCAACAAACACCTGGATAAAATAGGTGACAAGTGCATTAAGAAAATATGATACCTGTGCTGCAGAGAGCTGGAAGGCAAAGGGGGATTGCCAGCCCCTGCAGCTAACAAAAAGTGGTGGCTGTGCTGGAGCTGCAGCCTGGGAAACCCATTAAGACCACATGGGGTGTCAAACTGTAACAGGAGTGCTGGGCTTGCAGGGCAAGCAGGAGCTGGGCAGGAGGCAAATTCAGAGATCAGGAGCAACAGGAGTTTCTCAGCTCACACCTGCCTTTACCCTCCCAGAAACTGGGAGGAGCAGGTGAACAGGCACACCTGAGCTGCAGGTCAAGCAGAGGCAGAAGCAGTTTCCCCCTGTGCATCCCATCCTGCTGTGGGGAGATGCCCAGAGAGGGATCCCTCAGAGCAGGGCTTGCTCTAAGGGCTGTGTCTGTTAGCTCTGCTTTGGGGTTAGTGCCATCCTGCAGCCATCCAGTCCCCTAGTGTAGGTTCCAATGGGATGGAGGGGATTTTGGAGCCTCCAGGCAATCCCATATAGTGGCCCCAGTTACCCTGTATGCTACATAACAGGAGCTGGTTAAGTATTTTTACAGACAGGTTTCTGCTCCTTAATGTGTGCAACTGGTCAGGGAACCTTAGTTATTAAGCAACCAAGATCAGGCTCTAACCTCTTGCTTTCCAACCCAAGCACAGCAGTAAGTTTTGTTCAGTGTGTAGCAATATTGCGTTGCTATGTCCTTATTTTGAGATTTTTTTGGGTACACAGAACCATTTTTCTTTTTTCCACATTTTCTAATGAGTTTTGGCGGTAGGAAGTTGTTTGTAAATCACACAAGTATTTGTTTTACTGGAAACATCTGCTTTAACACATTTGTCTTTTAAAAAAGGCCAGTTTTTTTTAAACAAAGGTATTAAGCTGCAATGTAAATTGGGCACATCTGTTTATGAGTCACTGCAATAGCACTGCCTCTAGTGCACCAGATCACATGGATCTCCAGGGGCCTGATCCAGCAAATTAGAAACTCACAGCTTGCTCTGCTCCCTTTTCCAGCACTCCTCTTCCGAGAGCACTCCTGCCTGATTTAATAAATTAAGGCCACTAAATAAGAGAGACCTATTTAGTGTCTGCTAATAATATTAGGTGTCTGGCCCAGCAGACTTAAGTATCAACAAGAGACTTAAGCTGGTGCTGCAGTCCACAGGCACCTGAGGGCCAAGTTCAGTGGAATTATTTATGGCTGGGAGCTCCAGCTTGCACCAGACCCACTCTGCTCATGGTGCTGTACCACCTCTGCTGCCTTCAGCTGCTCAGGGCTGCCATAAAAAACATTTAGAGAAGCCAAATAGAGGAAAAGACATCAGCTGAACCTCCAAAATCAAAACCTGACCCACCAGCTGGTGTTTATTCACTGGAAACAAGAAGGTCAGCAGACCTGGGGAACTGCTCTGGGCCCAGGAAAAAGCATTTATTTCTGGTAACTGCAGTGGCTGGAGAGCATCCCTGATGATTCTGGGGTAAATAAAGCCAATGAGGGGTGGGAAGGGGCAAATCCAAACCAGCAAGGAGGTGCCTGGAGAGGGCAGATTCAGGACCTTCATCCCCACAGGAGCTGCCAAACTCCAGCTGTCCAGGGCAAAGCTTTCTGACTGTCACCAAAGCCCACACCTAAATAAAGCTACAAGAGTCAGGACGGGACACGGAAGGCAATGGTGCATCAGATTCTCTCTGAGAATAGGCACTGGAGCACAAGTGGGGAGGTTTGCTTCTACAGGGAAAGGGAGAGGAGAGCATTTTGGGTATAAATGCATTCTTTCACATCCTCTGCACATGCTTTAGCAGTGATTTATGTGGACAAGAGAAGAGATACTGCAGGCTGTGTTCTGTGATGACTTTGGGGAGCACACAACCTTTTTTTTTATTTACTTTTCACTGGAATGATCTACAGAGAACCAGAAGAGGACAAGCAAACATACCAAAGCTGCAGAGCAGCCGGCAGAGAGATATCAAGGAGACGGAGGATATTACTCAGATTCTGATAATAACCACCGGCTCCCACCTGCCAACTGCAGGCTGTCTGACACAAAAACTTCCAAAAACAGGCTGGAGCAGATGTCTGCCTCCCTGTGCAGGAAGTGTCTCCAGTATCCATGAGAAACAAGCAAAATAGCTTAGAGTCCAGCAATTTTTCAGAGACTCGAGATACTGAATTCAAACAGGAAGGAGGGCGAAAAAAAAACAGTAAAGCAAAAGGATGTGTCTCACATTGCAGTTGTAATTTACATTTTAGAAATCCTGCTGGGACTCCTGCACTGGACTGAGGCAGTGACAGATGCCCTGGCAATCTGTCCAGCCGCCAAACCTGATGCTGAGCAGCCAGCAGTACCTGCCACTGCAAAACATCCATCCCCAGACATCAGAGAACCACCAAGGGATGCAGCAGCATCGTGGGCACTCAGTGGTGCAGAGGGTCCCAGCAAAGGGTCAGCCCCAAGGCAGTGCTTCAGGCACCAGCTCCCACCTGCCTGGAGATGGGACACACAGAAAGGGCTCTCCAAGGAAGGTGTGGGAAAGGGAAGGTGCTGCTGGGTTTGCATTCAAGCTCTGTGCTGGGCACAGGCCCAGCCTCCTGCAGGAGGGAAGGGCAGAACATCATCCCAGGTCCCATGGAAAGCAAAGAGCAAATGAAAAGCAGCAGCAGACAGAAGGATGTCATTGAGAGCCCCAGATACCACTGAAGACACTTTCTGAAACAACAGAAGCTGGTCAACATGCCAGATTTCCATTCCCATAAAAGAGGGGGAATGTGCTACTGCTCCAAAGCAGAACAAAAGCAAAATGTGTCCAAATTTTTTATTGTTTAAATAAAAAAAAAATTAAAAGGCAAGTTGACATACCACTCCAACCAAGTCCAATCAATTCATTTGTTTTTGGGTTTTTTTCCCTGTGGTATAATTAAAAATGTAATTTCAAGCAGACTTTTAGACAAGGAGCTGCTGTGGAGTGAAAGCAGACAGCATTACCTTGTGCTTCAGGCTGCTGCTGCTTCATTTCCCTGCTGCAAGAGCAGAGAGAGATGTTTCAGTTTATTCCAAAACAAGAAAATCCCATCCAAAACTCCAGCGTGCTTCACTGCCTCTCAGTTCTAGCAGAGGCAGTTTGCAACACAAAGTCTCCCATCAGAAAGTTTCTGGCTTACCCTAAAAGCAACATGAGGGGACATTAAATTTTGAAGCCAGGGCACTTTTGCCCCAAGGAAGATGCTCCAGAGAAGCTGGCAAAGCCAGCAGACTCCAGAACCACTTGGTTGCCTGAAATTTGTTCCTGGGGAAGAAATCCACCTGGGCCCTCCTTGGAGCTGTGAAAGCCCCAGGGCAGGGCTGGAGGGAGAAGGCAGAGCACAGTGCATGGCAGCCACCACGGGGGAAGGAGGACATCCCTCCTCTAGTTCACAGCTCATCCATCCCAGCGCCAGGGGTCAGGGATCTGCTGGAGACACACCTGGGAATCAGGGGAGCCTGTGCTCAGGCAAACACACCTGGTTCAGTTCATGTTACTGCTGGTGTCAGCCCCAGCAGATGTGTGTGCACAGCTCAGGGCTAATGCACAACAGCCGAGGAGAGCTCCTGCCTGACAGATGATGGATCCCCTGTTCCTGGAGCACACGGAGCAGTGTTGACTCAGTAATTGATCCTGTCCTGGTAATGCACTGACTGATGAGTGATTTGCAGGCCAGACCCAAATTCATACTATTTTCACTTGCAAAGCGAGGGGTGAGAAGAGAGAAAAGAAATGAGGATTAAAACACCAGGATCCTAGGAGGTTTCTCTGGAGAAGCATCCTTCTTCCCCTTTCCAATACCTTTTTGGCAAGGACTAAAAAAGAGGCTGCTTTCTGGGCAGGTCTGTGTTTCTTTCTTCTGAAGACCAACAGCAACCAGCAACAGCCTCTGTGGTCAGGTCTGTGCACAAGTCCAGCATGGGCTGTCCACTGATTTAATTTTGAAAACCTCATCTCAAGTAATGCCTCTTCCTGCATCCAGATCCCAACATCTTCCAGATATTTAACTCAGAGCTTCATTTAATCAGGCTTGATTATTTCATAGCCACATACATTTATATTTACGGAAAGATGTAAAAACTAATTTTCAAAATGCAGTGCTGCTGCCTGCAGCATGTAGGGACCTGCTGGACCCAGGCAGGGAGATGCTGCCATGCAGACTCTCACTCAACCACATCTAAGTAAACACCAGAGCTGCTGGCTGCTGCCACAGTGCAACTTGCACTGCCAGGTCATTGCCACAATAACCACCTGCACAAAAACTAACACATTTGTTCACATTTGAAGAGGGGAACCAAGAGGTCAGGCTTTTTAAGGCAGCCTGGAGAATTTGAGCATTCCCCATCTTCTTCCCTACAGGGCTCAAAAGTGCTCTGAAAGTTGTACCCAAAATGTTTCCAGTAAGTGAGGGTTTCCATGATCCACCTGACACATCAGCTGTTCTCCTGGACATCTTCAGGGCAAGAGGATGGACAGCAGAGAGACCAGGGCCTCCTCCTATGCACTTTCAATGAGACAGGGCCACCTGGCCCAACATTCATTGTGTCCCCAGCTATTGGCATAGCTGTATTTCCACAAGACATTTTTTGGGCAGACTTGTTTTATAGTCCTTGATGGACCTTGGTTCTGGGAACTTGTCTTCTTTTGCGATTTGTTCATTAAAGATCAGCTAGTTCCACCACACTTGCCATGGACAGGGACCTTCCACTAGACCAGTTTGCTCAGACCCCCATCCAAGCTGGCCTTGAGCCCATTTTCTGGGAAGAGGAGCTGCAGCAGGCATGGGGCAGGAGAGGGATGGCCCAGCCCTGTGCCCACAGGCCATCCTGTGAGTCTGACACACTGACACAAGTGCTGGGCACACACATCAGCCAGGACAGCTGGGACACACTCCAGGCCCAGAGCCCTCTCCCACCACACTCAGCAGGGCTGTGCCCAACAGCCTCATTTATTACATCCCCATAATCTCTCTGATCAGCTTACCTGCAGTAAGGCATTAGTAAAAGCCAAGCTACTCATGAAAGGGGCACCCTCTCCTATGTGAAAAGTCAATCAACATGTTATATTGTTATCAGGCTCGCAGACAAACCTCTCTTTGTACAACAAAATGTGCAGATACAGTGCCCTGACTATCAGTGTAAGGTTATCTTGTTGGGCCTTTAGCAAGTAGCACTTGATCTGCCTCTGTCTGAAATATACCTTTATTGTCGTCCCTTAAAAAGAAAACCAGTTAAATTATTTTGCCTCTCCACAAGGAAAAACAGGGGGAAAAAAACCCAAAACCAACCAAAAAGCAAGACTGTATCCAAGTCAGGAATTGTGTTTCCCAACTTCATCAGAATTCATGTGTTTTCAGCCACAAAAAACAGATTCATCATCCTTTAAAGATAAATATGGCCATCACTATTGCAACTGGGCACATTTTTGCATACTTGAAATTGTTTTGAGGTGTTCAGTCATGTAAGATGCTGCACTCAGTAACAATTTAAAGAAACATTAGCTCCCAAATTACACTGTTGAAAAGTATCTCCTTAGACACCCTGGCACAGTACAAACTGTTATTCAAACTTGCAGCCTAATGGGAGGGTGAGCCTTTTGCCAGCAGACTGGCATTATAAACATCTGGGAGTGATGAGCAGTCACAGATTCCCAAAGACCTTGGCACATTTTTATGTGTTACAGCAGAAGCACCATCTCATCTGACCTTTAGTGTGTTTCCAGCCCTCCAGCCTCACCCCACACTGAGCCCACAGACCGGTCTCATCTTCCAAAAGAAGGATTTAGACCAGCTCACACTGGGAATGTGATGCATCATGTGATTTATGAATATCCCCTCCTCTGATTCAGCTCTTTAAAAAATCGTACATAGTTCTTTGCTTTGGGTCAGAATGGACCGAGGCAGAGGAAGTCTAAAAATACCAGATACAATTTGCTCAGATGGACTTGGATCCGTAAGCACAACACTGAAAAAGTTACAAAACATTTTAAAAAATGAAGTGAAATTGAAACAAACAAAAAAATAGAACCATGGGATTAATATGTCCAGTGGATTTATTTGCTGATTCCATAGATGCTTTTTGCATATATGTAGCTTTCCTCAAAGTACAAATTCTGACAGATGACTTTCTAGTTCTTCAGTTATGGAATCAGTGTTTCTTTGGAGGAACTCAGGGCCCAGGGGTCAAAAGAACCCTTCAAAATGCACACACTGTGTACAGTGTGAGGCCTGCAAGAGTCACAGCAGCACAGCCAGCTGAAGGATGCTATGACAAACACCACCAATAATTTTTCCAGTCTGTCAATAAAAAAATCATTTTTTACTGACGTCAGAAGTAAATTAATGAACTTACCACTCAATTAAAGGGTCAGTCAACTGCTATATGTGACCCCCTCTCCATCTTTTAGCTTTTATTTAGACGATGATGAGGAATTCTTGACTTTCAACTAGATCTTCATTAAAAGAAAAACTCAATAAACACAAACATTTGAAATAGAACAGCAATAATCAGACTACTGCACTGTTTTAGTCAGTACAATTCCAGCTCTTCCATCAGGATAATCTAGCTGACATTTGGCCTTGTCATTTTTTGACCCTGGGACAGGATGGATATCTTGTAAAACAGCATGTTTCTGCTACCCTTGCTTCAGTCGAGCATTCAACAGCACTCTCTTTGGAGAAAAAATAAGTGGAAAAAAAAAAAAAGAAGTTCCTGCTACTAAAATGCTAGTTAGAAGCCCTAAAGCTTTTAGCAGATAGAAAAGCCCATGGGAAGGATGCTGTGTCAATCCAGCCTGGCTCACCCAGTGCCTGAGCCAAGGACAGGCCAGCCCTGCTGAAGGCTAAGCAGAGCCAAGCACAGTAAATATATTACATATATAATAAATATATTGGTACTACACACATGATATTTGTCAGTAGGACCATCCAAGCCTGCAGGCTGTCCATCAGGATGGGACAACAGCCACGTGGCTCTGCACTGTCAGCAAAACCCACACAGATGGGGATATCTCCCACCTGTGGAAGGAGTATTTTAGAAGTCACTCAGGTATTTGAGAATGCCTGTCTCAGCAGAGGGATGAAAAGCCCAGGATCCAGCAGTAAATGGAGCAGAGCAGCATCAGCAGATGCAGGTGCTGGGATAGGGGCACCCTGGAGGCATTGGCAGAGCAGTGATCACTGCCATAAAGGATGGGAATACATGATCTTTGTAAATATTTCAACTAGTGTTCATCTGTCTCCCAGCACACACGTGGAGTGAGCCTCCCCAGACTCTGATTGCTATTGCCAGGTTGGGAGCACTTTTCCAGCACAAATGCTCATTTGTCAGGAACTTTTCCCACAGAAATGAGCAGCAGAAGCCAGGAGGGCAGCACCCAAAGTGACCTTGTCTGGCCTCCCCCTCTGCCATTCGCAGCCACCACGTTGACAGGGAAACCCCCTGGTACCTGTTTGACCCCCAAAATGAGCAGCCTCAGGGAGGGAGCCTGGACTGATGGCAATCTCCCTGCTGAAATAAACCCAGGAGAGGACAGGGTGAGGGGAGGAAGGTCGCCAAAGGCTGAGCTGTAGGAACATCTCAGCACTGAGACCTCTAAGACATGGAATGCTTTTCTGGGCATTGGGAGCTGGTTAAAAGCAGAACAGGATGAAAGCTGCAACTCACAGGGTTTCAGAGCAGCTTCCAAAAACATGGTGCAAGACAGAGAACACAGGGGTCCCACTCTGCCCACACAGGGCACGGCCACCACACAAACAGAGACCTCCCCTGCCCTGTGACGTGCATCCCAAATTCCCATTTGGAAGCAGCTACATCTTTGTAACATGGAAAAAGGGGCTACCAACAGTCAGCCTTTCCACCTGGGAAAACACCCCACTTGGCCAGCTCAGAGGCAATATTCAAGCCTGCAATTTGATGATGAGAGCACTCAGAAAAAAAACCCTGCCAAGAGGATAAATCAGTGGCAAAGCAAGCTAGAAGTTGCTGAAGAGTTACAGATCTGGGTAAGTCAAGGAGGAGACTGTGCTGATTCTTCAAAAAGCACCTAGGTATGGCATGAATTGCTGGAAATCCACAAAGGGTCTGGCAGCAAATGGGCAGGGTGCAGGAAAACTTGGGGCTTCTTTGGGGGCTTAGAAATAGTCAAGGGACAGCTGAGAGTAAAACTAGCTGCAGGTTACTGCAGCAGGAGCAGCCAGGCAGGGGAGCTGTTTTACACACACAAACTTCCAGAGCCATCTTTATATATTTTTATTGCACACATCTATCCTTACATATCTCATGGGATGAGGCCAACTTCCCTTCCCAGGACAAACTATTTCTACTTAATTCTGCCAAACCCATCTGTTCCCAAGACAACTTTTGTTGCTGCCTAACACAGATATTTTGGAAGAATAAATCTTCCCCTCAAACTCCCAACCCCTTCCCCAAGTTGCTGGATTGTTCAGAATGTTCTCTGGGTGCTTCAGCTACTAAAACAGATATTTTCCTCCCAAGCAAAGCTTGTAAGAAGCCCAGGAGCACAGGTGAGCTGGACCAAACCACCTCTGCAAAGCCCCTGAAACTCCAGCACCTCCTCTCCCCCAGCATTTGATAAAGCCCACACCTGGCACAGGAGCCTGTCCAGCATCCATATTTTAATTTCAGGCTCCCTGAAATTAAATCTTTGGTTCCAAGAGGCATCTGGAGTGAGCACACCCAAGGTGAGCTAATTAGTGGGTGGCTGGCTGGAGCATCAGCAAAGCACCAACCACCCCAGGCTCTTTTTCCTTTGGGTGCCTGGTGCAGGATGACTGATGCCAGCAGGCTGCAAGCACATGTCTGCATCACAGAGCCTGGAAGACATTTGCACTGACTCATAATTTGGGGGGAAATACTATAATTCATTTGCAGACATGATTTGCCATTGGTGTGGCATAAATATATGTGTGTGTATGTACAGAGCTCTATTTTTAGAGCTGCATGGCCAGGGTGCCGGCTCCATGGGTACTCCATTGACAAACAGGATGTACTCTTCTCTGAGCTGGGAGGTTTTCAGCCCTCCCCCTTATTGTAAACATCATCTGCCTTCAAAACCCTTAATGTGTTGCAGATGTGACAAACAATAAAAGACCTATCATGAAAAAAAGCCTGCCATCTCCGTGTTTCCCACTGGGGCAACATAATAATGAATTTATTAGCATATAGGGCTCACCAACATATGTTTATAGTCACTCACAAACTTTTGACTTGACAGTTTACAAGTATGTTTAAATCATTAAAGTTTAGGTTGACTGTCCAGTTACTACAGGCTCATTATAAATAGGAAACAAAGGTTACATTTTATACAACAGGCGATAAATCAAAACTAGTCTGTATTTTAGACTGCCTTTTCTTTCCCCTCTTTTGCTCTTTTTTTATCTCCTTCTTTTCAAGACCTTCTGAGGGGACATCTTGGTGAGGCCAGTGCTCAGCAGATGTTTGCAGCTGGCAGGATCAGTGGCACCCACACTGGGGAGCAGGAGAAAGTCCCACTGCATCAGAGAGATACAAAGACCTCTGAGGTGGCAAACTCTGCCAACTCAACCAACAGCCAAGATCAGTGTCAGCCCAAGACACTCACCTCTCCAAGTCCATCTGCAAGGCTTGGGAAACCCTTTGGAAGGGAGTTCTCCACTGCCAATTTCCTCAAGCTGAACAAACCACCTGAGAAAAGGAGGGAGAAGCCCCAGACTGTGTCCCCTGACTGCAGACCTCCAGGGTCAGCAGAAGGACTCAAACATGCCCAAATGGGGGGTTGGGTTTGACCACTGCACTGCAACACAGCCTGCCATCCATGTTCCTGCCTCAGCACTGCAGAGCATCCAGCAGGGGATGAGAGCAGGGGCTCAGTCACACAACCCCAGCCACTCCCAGCCCCTTCTGCCTCTACTACAGGGTAACCACCTTGGGAAGGAGAGAGATAAAGCCACATTAAATGTAAAAGTTCATTTTGTAAACTATTTCCAGATTTCAAAGCCTGGCATCATTTCAAATCGGCACGCTACCCTAAAATTTTGAATTTGTGGAAGTGGGGGGAGGGAATGTGGAATGGTTTCTGGTCCCTTTTATTTCTTGCTATGTACATGTGATATGATGGAAAAAATTAATTGAAAAATACCCTTTCAAAGTAAAAAGAAATATCATTCTCAAAAATGTTGAAAGTGAGTATTTCCACACCATCAGCAACTTTTCCTGGGCTGGTTTCCAACATAAAACTTGAACAGAGTCACAGTTTATATCCAATACCAACCAAATAGGATTCTGTCACTGTCATATCAGCTTCACCTCTCTGCTCTAAAGCAAAACACAAAAAAAGAGCATATGGCATGGGCAAGCAAGGAAGAAGGTCTCTCTGACAGCACAGCTCATGCTCTCTGAGCTCAGTCAGTGCCTTAAAGCCCTGTTGGACAAACTCCACACTCTCAGCAACCTGAAAGATTTTACCTGCCAGGAACCCCATGCCCCAGAGACACAACTGCTTTAAAGTTAATGTTTACCCATCCCATAGCAAAGGCAGCAGCAAACACCCTCCAGCAGAGCAGCACAGGAGGACAAGTCCTCCTTTCCTGCTGCATGTTCCTGTACCACAGTGACAAGAGGGGCAAATTACCAGAGAGATCAATACAGTGATTAAACTAGCCTAGAGAGGCAGAATAAGGCAGAAAGGATCATATATCCAACTTCAGAGATCACTGATGATAGTGGGGGAAGGCTTTAAGAGGAAATTAGAAACACATTAAAAATAGCACCAAGGTGTGACACAAAGATCACGGAAAATGAAACACGTATCTCTGCTCTCAGCACAGAACACTGTGAATCACCTGTATTTCTTTAACATGAACTTTGTGATTTAGTTCTTGGATAAAATTAAACATTTTTTATCCCTCTCAAAATTCTATGTTTCTTTTTCATACTTGGAGTGGAGGACTTGGAAAGTCTTTTCTTTCCCTTACTTAATTAATATCTGAATATATGTATTTTATGCATTTTACATAATGTGTCAATAATCTTTGATATGAGACTGGCATTTAATATTTCAGCTCTCACTTCATTAAGGATATTTTAATTATCCCAGACCAATGGGAGGGAATTTATAAACATCTGTGCTTCGTTTAGGAGCCCGAATTTGCTTTTTAAACTTCAAAGCTGCAAAGCTGATTTTATCCAGGTTCAGTTGTCTGGTCTCTCAAAGAGCACCATGTAGCACTGAAACCAGCATCAACTGGGCCAAGCCTCCAGCCCACAGACCAACATCCAGCACTGCTCATCCATGCTGGACACAGCCTCCAGCAGCCTGGGCTTGCTCACACAGGCAAACCAGATGATGCTGCTGAGCTCCACAGAGTGGCCAGTGGGCCTGGGAGAAGGCCCACACCAGCAGCACGTGTGGCTGCCCAAGTCACAACTGGTCCTTTGCTTTCTCCTCCCAATGGGTGACCAGGGGCTACCTCATTAATAACATCAGGAGTGCCTCAGGGCCGTTTTCAGAGCAACCAAGGACATGACTCACACTGGCAACCAAAGCAATTTTTAGGCTCCCAAGTACCTAAATCACTTCTGCAAAACGAGCCTGAGATATTTGCAAAAAATCCTTGGGGCTTTCTAAACCCTACATCAGAAATAACCATCATTTGTTGCAGTCAAACAAGGCTTCCTGACTTTCTGATGCCCTCAAGGAAGCTGAGAAGCTCATCTCGAATCTCAGGATTGCAGGCAGCAGTGGGAAGGAGACAAGAGGAGTGACCCTGGGACCTACATCAGATTTTCAACTTGCCTCAAATCCTCTCCGGTGGGCTGCCCTCGATACACCCCTACAGAACCAGCCTGGAAAAGCAGAGGCATTTCTTCTCCAGCTGCTGCCTGGACTGGCAGCTCGGCCAGCCAGCACGGCTGTGGGTGTCTGCAGCTCTGGGCCGGGGCTGTGGAGGGCACTGGGGGTGCCTGCAGCGGGGCAACCTCAGCAGAGCCCAGGGAGCAGCTCCCCACAGCATCACCAAACCTGTAACCCAGAGAGGGGCAGCTGTTGCAGTACCACCATCCCCATCACCTGCTAAGAACCGGAGCTGGTTCCTCACTCGCAGCTCTCCATCCCCAGAGCCTCTGCCGCACTCATCTTCATCGTCGCAGTCCCCGCTCTCCTCCTCCTCCTCCTCTGCGGTTTTTCCTGGAGCTTTTTGACGGGGCAAAGTCATTCCTCTGAGCAGCTGAAAGACAGGAGGAGCCACAGTCACTCAGCTGCTTCCCTCCACCCTCCCTGTGCTTCATCCTGCACTCGCTGGGGGAGCGGGTGACACGGGTGGGAAAAGATTCAGCGGAGCCAGGACAGTGGGACAAGACCCCAAGACACTCCTTGTGCCAAAGGACTGAGGAGCTCGTTCATGGACAAAGCTGCACAAAAAACTTCAGTGGAAGAAACAAAAGGAGGAGGCAAAACCACATTGAGTCATTCTGCCCTTCGGCTTCTGCCCAGTGAGAACAACATGAGCCCTGCAAGACCCCAGTGTCACCAAAGCTCTGGGGTCAGCTAAAAAACACATGTCCAAAGTTAGGCCATACAGCAGAAAAAACAGTAGCAAGAGGAGCCTCTGTTCAGGGAATCTCACTACTTTCAGAGACTCTCTCCCATTTTAGATGTAACACATGAAAGGAAATGGCAGATCTCTCAGGTCTCTATGGATCCCACAAACATAACCTAAAAATCTCATTTCTCGCTCTTGAAGCACAGAGGATGCTAATGAAAGTTTTTGGGGTAGCCAAATAACACAATGAAAGCATCTTTTAAAGGATCTTTTAAGGCTGAGTCCTAAGTAACAGTGAGAGTTTGCACATCCCTGAGATGGGGACTTGAATGTTTCCCCTGAGCACGGGGTCAGGACCACTTTCCAAACAGGGGTGGGAGCTCCCCACACTCCCATCACAGCACACAGAGGGATTAGACACATTATAAACTATCAGCTTCCTCTCTTAGCTGACTTTCCTGATTTTGCTGCTCCTGAAAGCAGCCAGCTACTCCATCATAAACCCAGATCCCCTTTGAAAAAGTGTGAGTCAGCTAGTTAATATATGCTGAAAATTTCTAGCACTGCCACTCTGCTGTTAAAAGCTTCTTGAATTTAATCTCAGCACTAAGAAAAAAAAAATGAAAAGGATAAGTAACAGAGAAGATATTGCAAAATGGGAGCTTTCCACATGCTTCAGGGGTTTGGTTAGTTCCATCTCTTGCAGGAATATGCATGCCTTGCAAGGCATTTTTTAATATCTGGAATCTAGGTTATATTTTTAAACTATTAAGCTAGCCTTAGAAAACAGTTTCTAAAATATTTATCTCCTGAAGTTTATACAGCCTTGGAGGAATGCCTCTGGCATCTGGCTCGCCCTGTCCACAGCAATGTCCACATACCTTAGTGTTTATATTAGAGGAGCATAACGTAATGAAAAACAAATGGCTCCATGTGAGACCCTTTTGGGCTCCCCAGCTGCAGCAAACCCTGCAGCAAAGCTCTCCCTGGCACGTGCCAAAGTCTGCCTGGTGTGAGAACCATGCTGGGTGAATCCCACATCCATGGTAGGCACCACAATGCAGCTCATCTCCTCAAAACTCAGGGGATGTCCTTTCATGGCCTCCAACAGGCTTTGGCTCAGGCTGGTTAAGTTCACTTTTCAGTTTTACTTTGTTTAGACATTTACAGGCCTCTCCCAGAATATGGTGCAACCACAAAAAAATAAACAAACAAAAAGGCAAGTGCAGCGCTGGGAAGGTCTCACCCAGGAACCAAACATGCCAACCACCCAAGCCTTTACACCATCACTTGTATTTTGCTCCTCCAAACAAAGCCCCCAGCTAACAGCAGTCCTCAGCTGAGGTGGAATGAGGGTCTCCCATGCACAGCAGCTAATTAGCACACACACCAGTTCAAACCCAGTGCACCACTGCCAAAACCCAAGCCCATCATGCTGGAAGGGGCTACAACTGTTCAGCAGCAGGATCCTCACTCCCCTGTGAGATCCTCACTCCCCTGTGGGATGTTCAGTCTTCTGTGGAATCCCCACTCCCCTGTGGGATGCTCACTCCCCTGTGGGATGCTCAGTCCCCTGTGGGATGCTCAGTCCTCTGCATCCCAGGAACAGAGCAAGCCAGACGGGACCCCACCACGCAGCCCAGGCAGCACAGCTTTCATGACTTACCCAAAAGAGCAGAGGAACTTTCTGGCAGAGAGAATTAAGCTTTGGGATATTTTCGGATTTAATAAGCTCAGTGGGGGGCAAGGGAAAAATCAGGATTTTTCAATTGTGTGTTTTCAAACATTAAAATAACTGAGCATTTCTTGTAGTACTACTTTTTTCCTTGGCATGCCATAAATTAGCAGCTTAATTTCTATGCCTTTGTAGACACAATAAAACAGGAACTTTCTGAGAAACATCACGTGGGCCCCAAGTTTGGATCAAGTGAACGTGACATCCCTTTGCCACACTGCTCTTTCCTTTGCCAGGAGAAAAGCTCCATCCTCAGGCACGCCCTCCCCAGCTGCTGATAACTATATAGAGAGGTTCAATTAAATTTTGCTGCTGCCTGTGGGAGAAATAGAGCCCATGACACAAAACCTACTGGAAGAGTTAGCAGGAGACCAGGCATGGGGTGGAAATCCCACTCCACTCCAATGGTAAATCCAGACCCAGGAATGCTGTTGGATGTCTCATCTTCATCCAGGGCAGCAGTCCTAGTCCCACTCATCAACCATTCCACAACCTCCCTGATGGTTTGCATGCTTTATGAAATTATATTTGGTGTACTGAACATAGATTCCCCATCCTTAAATAGCAAGCAGAGCTGGCTGTACCCTAACATTACAGTTTATTCATGTCCTGTGGTTTAAAGCCCATGGTAAGAGGCAGGAAAATACACAGTCTGGTGATCACTAAAGTAGTATGCAACACTGAGATAGCTTTAACTTAATCACAACTCACCCAGCTGTAAGAGTTTACTGTCATATCTGCTCTTCTTTGTTAAACCATAATGGCAAAAATACACTGTAACATAGCCGATGTAAACTGGAGCGCTCTTAGTGGGAGGCCGGGCACACACATCCAGCCCTGGCTGCAGGGCTTTCCTCCCCCATGCACACAACCACCACGGCAAGGAACTCCCTCTGCTCCACACCACAAGTTCTAAGGGATCAGGTGCCAATCAGTTTTGTCTCCAACCTCATCCCTTTCAAACCGTGACCCTCTGGATGGGCAGGGTGGGCAGTGCCAGGGCACCGGCAGGAGGGACTCCCAGGGACACGGGGCACTCACATCTGGTTTCCATGTACAGTGTGTTGTTTGGCTTGTCTTGTGGTCTCCCTACAGCTTAACACACAAGGCAGATGGGAACGGTGTGCCGAGCCTGACTGCTAAGAAAGCTCCCCAGGGCATCCCAGCGTGATTTACACAATTATTCATAACTGTACAGTGACCAGACAAAAACAGATGCAGCGACGCAGGGTAATGACTCAGCTTGTCTTGGGCAGGCCACTGTATGCTGAAATCTTTTTAACTCCTCATTCTTTACAACCACTTTACTCAGAGCTCCCCATCCCACTGAACCACCTGGTCCTATTTTTCCAATTTTAACATAAACAGTTGGAGCTGCAACATACTTTTTATCATTAATCTCCCATCTCTGAAAAGAGCTCAGCATCATGTTTCTTGGACTGCAGTTTAATAGCTGTTTTCTCCTTCTGGAAATAAGCCCGCAGTATTGCAAATATCAATTTGAGCAATACCCAAAATTGTGCCCACAAATTCAGATTAAATACTGTCAGCAAGCTACAAGCACTGTGCTCCTTTAGGGCAGAAATCATCCCTTTCAACACACTTCAAAAATATGTAAAGTAAAGAGAACAGCCAAAGAGATTATTAAGGGGAATAGAAGACTTTTAGAAAAACATTTAATTCCTTCATGAGTTTAGGGGAGAAGTCTGATTGATATTTGTAATCTTTTGGTGGACAGAGCTGTCATTTAATTTAGCTTGCATGACTGAAAGAATTTAACAAAAAGTGTTCCAGAGAGTTTCGCTGAAATTCTTCGCATGTTTTTAGTAAGCCTCTGGAATACGATCAAACCTAAAAAGCTGGAGAGGATGGAGACTAAACTTACAGCTAAAATAATATTCAGAATTGTAATATATGCTTAATAATCAAGTATTCACATCCAGCAGAAAAAGTGCCCCAGTGCACAAATTACTCTGGAGCCCCAGCCATGTGTCCATGTGCTGCTTGGCATCAGGAAGGGAACCCTGGGAACTCATCCTAGCAGTGAAAACCAGCTCCTGGCTCTGCTAGAAACCTCCCAAAACTCAGTGAATTTCACCAGCTCACAACTGCTTGCAAGGCTCAGGATGCCTTCCTTCAGGAGCCTCATAAGGAAGAGTTTTGGAAGAGCAAAGGTGTTATTTTCTCTTTCATCACTCCAGTCACCCACTCCAGCCACACACTTTCGAGTACCTGACACAGGTACCAAGGTACTTCTCACAACTCCTGAGATTCCCAACAGATCAGCCTTTTCTATTTTAAATTCCAGCCCGCTAAAAACATTGGGTTTTAGGGGTGAAAAACTAGATCTTATGTGGCCAATCCTGACCTTGAAATCTGCAATACCAAATAATTTATGTGTGGCTTTTGAATCAGGGCAGCATCATGGGAAACGTGCAGATTTTCACACGATACTGTTCCCTGTTAACAGCTCATTACAATGTACAGAAGTATATTCCCATTATGAAATACAGCTGGGGCTGTTTTGCTTACGAAGGTCATTATCTGATCACAGGCAAGAATCAGGGAAAGGAACCCATTTTATAAGGCTGAAGTTGTGGACTTTTTCAAAACTCATGTGTTTTGAATTTGGTGGCCTGATCATACACAAGCATGCAACAGCAGAATCGATTCTCTCCACTTCCTCTGCTTATTAGCCCTGGAAATAGCATGGAAAAAATTATCTTTTATTAGCAAATACTTTATTATTTAACCAACCCTCATGAGACTGCTGGTGCCCTACACACCACGTTTCTATTTCCCAGCTCCTTTAGGTTTATCCACTTTGTGGAGAGGCACCTTGGTGGCACAGGAGTGTGCACCAACACAAACTCAATGCAACATCAACAGCATCATTCTTTTCATTGCTTCTTTCCAAGCTCCAGAGAGCCTTCCCCCTCCTGGGCAGCAGCAAAATGCAACACATATTACAGAAAAACTCAGTGTTCCCTGGCACCAAGAACCAAACTTTCTTTGCAAATAAGGATATTTAAAACTTTAAAAATATCTGTAAATACCAGGATCTGTACTTCTGTCTAGCAAGAGTGAACACATGAACGTGTGCACACCAGCAGGCACCACTGCTCTTCTGATCACAGTGGTGGCCCATGGACAGAAGAACCCATTTTGGGAGGAGAACATCTGAATTGTGGTTTTCTTATGATCCTTCCAGTTGCCTGCACCTTGGCAGCACAGACGTGGCAGAGAAGAAACCTGTTCCTCATTCAACTCCTACTTCAAGCTCAGCAGAACAAAGAATGATCACTAATCAAAAGTTAATAAAGTGAAAGCAGACTTTGGAGATGGAAAAGTAATTTTCAGTGCTTGGAAAAATGATGAGTTGGACATGGCCATTTTCTCAGCTGCTCTGAAGGCCAATCCTGCATTTTCCTGTGCTGCCTCCTTTGAGACATCGCAGGGTTTGTGCTGCTGGAGCTGAACTCAGCAGACCAAGCCCCAGACAGCATCTCCTGCCTGCTCTGAGCAGCATGAGCAAGGGATGGCCCTGGAATTCCCTTCCCACACATTGATCTTGAGTCACTCCTGCTCTGTGGCTCCACACCAGTCCATTGGTGATGGGTGACTAAAGTTGTGAACCATAGCTCTGCGTTTATATTGTGGCTCCTTAGCCTAAAAATGTTTTAGTCTTTAATTCTAGCACTCAAAATACCTGGAACAGGAAAAATCCCTACCATGTATCACTCAGGGCTTACCAGCACAGCAGGACCCACTTTACTGTCCTCACAGGCTCGAGGAGATGTTCTTGGCTGCCAGTAAATCAGTTTTCCTGGTCACTCTCCTGATAGCACAAAGAAGCTGGTGACAGCAGTGAATTATTGACCAAAGGGTGGCCCTACTTTATGGATCATCAGCTTAATTCCAGATTAGCTATCCAAACTGACAACATCCCTATGGGTAAAGGAAGACAGATAAAGACTCCTAAGTGCTGGCAGTAATTAACACAAGTCTGCACTGGGCAGTAATTCTCTTTTGGAAGCAGAAGGGGCTACCAAGGCATTATGGATTGCTCTGGTTTGGTGAGGGCAGGCTGATGCCCAGGACTGGATGCTCCTGTGGAGGTTAAACCCTGGCTGGCACCATGGCAGGCACAGGGACCAGCTCCTGTCTGCAGTCCCTCAGGCAGGGGAGGTGTCACTTCCCTGGCCTGAACAAATGCTCATTCATCCCCGGGCACATGTGAAAAAGAGATTACTCAGGCTTTACCATCAGCTCATTCACCTTATATCCACTTCCTTCCCCTTCCACCCCAGCAGCTATTTATGGCTTGTTTTTGTGCAGCAGTAGGAAGGAACAGGACAGTGTGGGTGCTGAGCAGGGCAGAGGGGTCCAGCCCAGCCTGATGGGGTCCTGGGCAGTCCCTGTCTGCTTCTGGCTCATCCCCTGAGCCCTACATCAATGCCAGTGCTGGAGAAATGCTGCTTTCCTCTTTGGGCTACTACAGCCCCTTCCATTTTGCCTTTCCAAGCCTTAACTATCGCTGGCCCTTCAGCATCCCTTCCTATATCTGCTTCCATCAAATACAAACATCCCTCAAACTCAAAAACTCCAATAATTAGACCATCAAACGTGGTTGGACCAGGCAGTAGATGATGCCTTGAGCACTTTGCTGGAGTCTGCCTGGACCAATTCCTCTCAGGATCAGAAAGACTTCTATGAGCTACCACTTCCCTAGAAGCAACATAGGAATGCAGCTATTTACTGCAAACACCCCTCTCCACCTCTTCTTCACTTTGCCTGGGCTGATCAGGCACATTAACTACCAACACCTGTCAAGGGTGGTGGAAAAGGTTTTGCAAAGATGCTCCCTTTCTTGTTACCTGCAAGGGCTGTCTATCTTGTTCCCTTTCCACACTGTTCTTCCTCTGGCATCATATCCTTCTCCCCACAAAGTTTCTTAGTCTCCTACCAGTAGCCCCAGCTGCCTTCCCCTCTCCTTTCCACTTGCTCTGCATCACTAGAAATGAGCAATTTCTCCACCTCTCAAGCAGCCACCCCTCAGGGCATTGGCAGCTGAGTGAAGGAGGGGTGTGGGAGCCTACATGGGCCAGGACCCATCACTGCTATTATCCATATTTTCCATATTTTGTTTAGTTTTGTTGGAGCAGAACCCCACTCTTCTATCCAAACACCACTCAGGAAGGCCCGAAGTGCACGTCACCAGAAGATGAAACATGAGACAACAAGCAAACTAGGAGCACAAGAAAGAAGACAAAATAGGCAGGGGTGGAGCCATCAACCACCTCATTGCCATCACATCCTTCAGACATCCGAGCAGGGATGGCCTGGATGGAAGGTGCCCTGGATGCAAGAGCACCTAGAAGGACGTGCAGGTCTCACACCACCTCGAGCCATCTGCTGTAACAGCCCCATGGCTCTGTCGAGGGGATCAGGTTCTGTACAGGTGACCCAGGCAGGGGGTGCAGCAGCCAGGTGTTTGTTCCCACAGCCTCCTCCTGCCCAGCCCAGCCCAGCCCAGCTGGGAGATTTCCTCTTGGCTCAGGCTCTGGCACACGTGGCAGCTCTCCGGCTGTCGGCGACGTCCGCAGGGCAGCCTGCGAGACAAACACCTCATCCTTGGCACCAGGTAGGAAACAGCAAGCTGAGAGCTGGGCTGGAAAGATTGTTTTTATTCCTCTTCTCCTTCTGCAACACAAACCCCTGTCCCAGACGCTTTCCTTTTCCCCTAAAAGCTCCCAGTGCAGAGGCACGCCTCCAATCATGTATTTTTGTGCACTGTGTTGTGTTGCACAGAGGTTTCTGCCAGAACACCAGCTTGAGTCACCCTGGCTGCATCCTGCCCTCCTGAGGGCTGCTCTTCCCAAGCTTCACTTTTGCATTCACTTCCCTTCAAGGCTTTGGAAGCCCAAAAAGCAACTACAAGTAGTTCTGATAGATGTCCCCTGGTCCACAGAGCTTCACAGGGAACTGAACAGCTGCCTTATAAGCCAGTTATCTCCCATCAGACAAGATAACCCCAGCATGGGGTTAATTATCAAGCTGTTGATTTCAGCAGAGACTTAAATCAGGAAGGGGGAGAAGGACTCCATGGCAAACACCCCCAACCTGTTAGCTAGGCAGGATCAAGCAGCTGGTCTCTAATTAATGGCTGATGGCTGGACTGGCTCCTGGGCAAGGTGTCTCAGCTCTCCTCTGTGTTCAGAGCACAGATGCTGCTTGCAAAAACCAAAAAAACTCCAGGGACCCAAGTTTTCCAGTGTCAATATTGGCACCTAGGATGGGTCTACCAACAGGATAAGGAATCAACCATCCAGGCTCCAGCATGGGCACTGCTGGCACACTGGGGTGCAACTCATCACTGATGCTGAATGAACAGCAAGGCTCAGGCCTCTGGAGCTGCAGGCAGGAGGAGCCCTGCCTGGTGTGGTTCTCCCACACACAGATGCACAGACACCAGCTGAACAGCTGAAGCAACTCAGTGTTTAAATTAAGTTCAAAGCTGGTGACTTTATACCCTCCCTCAGTGAGACACAACACTCACAAAGGAAGCCCTGAAATGCACCTATATGAGTCTCACCCTCAGCTTTTAGATTATGTGCTGCAGGAAAAGGTCAGTAAACTCCTTCCCCAGCCATAGGCAGGAGGCATTCAAGGGGTCCTGCCAAAAATAAAAGGTAACTTCCTGGCCATCACAGTATTTGTTGATGGCTCAAACAGCCACCTGCTGCCAGCTGCCTCCCACTTCCTTGCTGACCCTGCTGCATCAGCAGCATCTCCTTACACATGTCCTCAACCAAGCACATTTCTTTCTCTTAAATATCACTCCTGGCCATACAGCCAAGCCAGCCCACAGGCAACAAGAAATCTTGCTGCAACCCAAACTTCTCTCTTTGCTCACAGTCTGAATTGCTGCAAGGGCCATCTCTCATTGCATGGGGTCCAGCAGCACGAGCATGAAAATACAACCCAGTCTCTGCAGCCAGTTCAAACGGGTCAAAACCAAGCTAAGAAGTTTAATGAGCAACAGCATTAACCAAGAGTCTTCCTGAGCCATCAGGGGTATTTACACCTGCCCCAATGCAGTCAGGTCAAAAGGATCTCACTGACTGGGAATGGGGTTTGCCAGCACAGGGGAAATATCTGCCACAAGTCCCTCTGCGGACACAGGGCTTGGGTGAAAGTGGCAGAATTGCACTGGAAAATTCCCAGCTCCAACCTGCCCAGCACATGAAGCAGCTCAGGGTGGAGTGAGAATCTCACAGGCAGTGCCACACTGCCTGTACACCATGTCACAGCTGGGCACCACATTCCCTCAGCACAGCCCAGGGCTGGAGAAGGAAATTCCTGTCAGTGGGCCCTCACTGCCCACAGTGGGTCTGACAGTGCTGCCTTTTCCTCCTGCCCCTGAGAACATCATCACTAAGCAGTCTTACACCACCTCAGACTGGAATCAAAAGTAACATTATTGTTATCACGGCTTTTTCTTGGGAAGAAAAGCAATTGGATTTCTTCTGCAGCCAAGAAGACCGGAGGTTACCTTCTGAACAATGAAGATTAGCTCTTTGAATCCCAGTCCTCTCTCAGTCTGGACCACATTTTAAAAACATTGATGTTACTTCAAATTTTGGAGGAACACATGAGAAAACTACCCAACATCCCACTAACACCAGAGAGCTGTGTGCTTTGTTACTGGGCCCATCAGGGTGGACACCTACCTCAGACACCTACTGATTAAAGAACAGCCTGACTCACAGCACAAGGCGACACTTGATACAATTAACCAGGCCCAGAATAACTGTAATTAAGTGTTAATCTGCTATCAATAGCTCCACTTGCACCGGGTTTTGCTGCACAAGGATTCCTTCAGGTTTGTTTCCTCCACAACAGGATAAACTTCAGCTCTGGTACAGGATATCTGGTGTTTGTTTTAAGGCACCACTGTGCATCAGCTGCATGTTTTGGACACAAAAGCAAATTAATCTCCTTTAAAGGTGTTGGTCTGTTTTTTTCCACAGCATTGTTTGGAGGATGGTCCCTGTAGGACACACCTGAAGCACCTGTCTCCCTGCTGGAGCTGAAGCCACAAAGTTGAAACCCTTCACACATATAAGACCAGTCCAGGATACATCTCTGTTTGAGAACAGGCACACAAACACACCAGGTACAAACAATCTCTGGCTGTTTAAAAACACTCAGTGTGGGTGACCTGTGGACACAGCATTCCCTCGACAATCCCAATAAACCTGGGGGTTTGCCATAGGGTCCTGGAAGGTGCTGGCTCTTCCTGAAGGAGGAGAGAAGGGGTTTGGTTTGAAAAGTCAGCTGACAGTCAGATACCTTCAGATTTAATTACATTCCCATTGCCGAGGGTCACACTGCCCCTGGTTTAACTGCCCTGGGAAAATCCTGTCAGTACCACTTGCATACAGAGTGGGAGAGCATTTACCCAGTGTTAATGGGAGCCAAGGCACAGCTAAAAGGACAGTGGAATTAGTACTTAAATACCAGGCCTAGACTCGGTGGAGCTATAGATTATTTTGTGTACTAAAGAAGAATTAACTGATCCATTCTAAAATGCATTTACCATTAAAATAAAAATCTTCTGTCATTTTATTTAATAGCCTTAGTAAGAAATAATTGCAATGTCTGGTTGCTTTTCAACAACATGTGGTTTTAATATTTTAATTGTTACAAACTGTTTAATAATGATGAACAAAAGGCGTGTCCAAGTAATTATTGTATTTATTAACATTTCTTTTGAGGACTTGATAGATTACATTGCATATATACATCACTTCAGACATTGTAGTGCTAACTTATTAAAGGTGGAAAATGAGTCAAAAGTGACTTGCTTTGGTGCAATTTAAATATTGTATTTTCAAGTGATTAGTGTTGTGCCTTGCATTATTTAAGAATCTGGCAGTTTGCACATTTTTCTAATTATTATGCAGCTTCATCTGATAGGGGAATTAAAATACAGTGGGAATAATGAACCTCAGAGAGCCTAGCAGGCACAGGGAAACTTTCACCAAGTCTGTCAAAATAATGGATTTTTCTGAAGAGGAGATATATTCCTGCAAAGTCCCCAGCTCCCCAGGCTCTCCCATAACAAACTGTGTATTTCCCTGTGTGCCCTGGGTCTGGGTCCCTTGGCCACCCCGAGCTTGTGTCCCTGTGGTGGGGTCAGACCCTCCTCACTGGTCCCTGGTGCTCCACCACTCTGCGTTTTGAGCAAAGAGGTTGCAGCGGACTCAGGCACAAGGGCATCACACCGTTCCCAGGCCTATTTTGTTTACATTTGATTCAATCAAGTTGTGGCCTTTTGGCCTCTTTCCAAATTAACTTCTGGGTGACCTCCAGCATGCCCTCTCCCAGCAGCCAGGCCGGGAAACAGCCCATTAAACCTACAAACAAATATGGCACATACTGGTTGATCAAACCAGCTTCAAACACAGCTCTGGAAATGCCAGGACGTGCTTTTTTTTGTGAACTTCAGGTCTATTTTGTCTTTGGTCATTCACACCTCTGGGCCTCCTGCCTTTTTATTTTTTTTTTCTTTTTTTTCCCCTTCCAAGTATAGCTGTGTGTTTTACTGCCTCATAAAACTTCTAAATTTTGTTCTCATCCTCCTGCAAACCCTCTAAGAGCAACGTGAGGCTCTTTCACATGGGGCTCACTGCAGGACTGGGTCTTTACACTGAGCACATGAAGAAAGGCAGAGAGACCCTGCTTGGGGGAACAGCTGCAATGCTCCAAGAAATTGTGTCTTCCCCTTATTTCCAAGGAAATAAATCAAAGGGAGTTTCTCAGGGTCTGTGAAAGCATATTGCCTGGATTCCCATCCCCAAAGGGTTTATTTTTTCAAGAGCTTATATGGTAGTTAGATTTCTGGCTAGAAAATATGCAATATGATAAAAACACAGTCCCTATATGGGGCAATAAATTACAGATTGTTTGATGTGGAAACCAAAGAACTGTCAAGCTCCAGTATATCTGAAATATTCTAAATGAGCCCTTAACTCGAGTGTCTGGAAATGTACAATATGTTTCCAGGCCATTCAATTTTGTAAAGACACATCTTCCCCAGCTAAGTTTCCTTTTATGGATTTCACTATTAATTTTTGGTGTGTTTTTTCACTCCTTTTCTTAAAAAATTGTGCTCTTCCTCCTCGAGACAGTCCTATGATAAACACCAGGATTTACCTAAGCATAAAAAAGAGATTGCAACTGGGCACAAGCTTAAAGAGGTAATGGCATTAAGGATGAAGTAAAGCAGCTGCTGCAACGGTGTCAGAGCCCCATAGGCACTGCAAAGGACATAAAAGTCACTTCAGGACAGACAGGGACAGAAGGGAGGACAAGGAGTGTCACATCAGCCAGTCTGGTACCACAGATCCCTGCTGCATCCTTACACCAGCATCACTCAGGTCCTCTCTCCAGAGCCTTCCGTGGAGGAGGATGACCAGCAGGAGGTCACCAGTGTGGCAGGGCTCCCAGGAGGTGGGACATGTGACACCACACCTCCCACCTCCATGCATAGCTGCTAAAACCTGAAGCTCATCCCCATCTGTCAGCCATCCAACGTCCCTGTGGCCAGAGGAAAATGGAGTGACCAGAGGAAATGGCTCACCCTGCACACAGCTTTCTGCCTGGGGATGTCACCAATGCCACAAAATCTCACAAAAAATCTGAGCAAGACCCTGTGCTGACACTGAATAACCTTTCAGTTTCAATATAGTTTCACTCGAGGGATGAGTGAAAACCCTTCTAGCTAGAAGCAGACCCCATCCACCCTGGGAAATAAAAGTTAGGAACCAATTCCAACTCATTTTCCTGAAGGTGACCCTTAGCCTCCCAGCTGAGATAACAATGCTAATATTTATGGATGGGCTGTTCATGCCTCTGGGCACACAACAAAAATAACTCAAATCAAAACTTGGTAGACATCTAACAGAACTGGGGGGAAAAAAATTCCAATATGGCAATAATAAAGCATCTCACCCACCAATGCACAAAAAATAGCATCAGCCACAATCACACGTTTGGGTGAAACAAAAATGGTCTGATGTGATGAATAGGCAGCACTGAGGGGGACTCATCCAGAAAGGGCTGACTTGAGACAGCACACAACTCAGGCACTGTGCTTTATTCATTTATTTATTTTAGCTTGATAGGTGCTTAAAGCAAAAAAATACAGTCTGGGGCACTTTCCCTTCCCCTTTTCTCTGGGTTAGGTTTTCTCTACTTCTTTCAATCCCCATGGGTTTAATTCTAATGCACAAACCCATTCTCATTTCAAACTGCAAACCTTTGATGAGAATTTCTCATGTGAATGTGTGTACATTTACCCAAATTAGGTTTGAGAAGACACAAACTAAAGAGCAAGCACAATTTGTACACACAACAGTGAAAGAACAGACACTTCCAGCAGCACGAGCATCCTGGAATAAAGGCAAAGTCATCAGCAAATTACAAATATGTAGCAAAAATCTCCAAGTAAGAATAAAAGCTGTGGAACTCTATGAAAATTGAACCAAACAGCATGGTTCCTGTGGGTGCCCACACCCACAAAATCCAGGCTGTATCTCTAACACAACACTGGGAGGAAGCCACAACATTGAACAAGATTCACAACTTAAAGGTAGTCACAGAGGGATCCAGTTTACAGCTCTGAGCACCACAAAGATGGTCTTTTATCCAAAAGATCCTAGATGTCTGAAAATCCTTAAAAGCCACTGTTGGCTTGAGCTTGGTGGATAAGGAGATTTTCAACCCTCTCCAGCTCAGGAGTTCCCACTGCTTCCCAAATCTGAAGCCAACACCTGAAAGACAGAACTGTAATTCATCCAGAGCTGCTGTTTCTTCCACATTTAATACTCTTTGGCAATCAAGATGCATTCCAGATGTGAAAGAGAGCTCAAAATTTCCTTCTGCCAAGAAAATAAGTGTGGTGGTAAGCTCTGACGCCCCAAATCCCAAATTTAAGTAACCTCCCCAGTTACTTTCCTGGTATACAGGCTACTGACCATAGACTACAGACCCTCCACAGGAATAGAATCATATCATAGAATTACAGATATGGTTTGGGTGGGAAGGGATCTTACAGATCATGTGGTTCCAATCCCCTGCCATGGGCAGGGACACCTTCCTTAGACCAGTTTCCTCCAAGCGCCATCCAGCCTGGCCATGAACACTTCCAGGAATGGGGCAGCTACAGCTTCTCTGGGCAAGCTTCATAACTAATTTGCACAAATCACTTCCCATTTTCTCTTGATTTTATTCTCAGTTCCTCCTCTTTCTCAAACACAGTTTTACAAGAGGGTTTGACATTTTTCAGGCTCTTACATTTATACTGTTCAAACCAAAACAGCTTACTTCCCCCCAGAACACATTCCAACCTGATGCTGCAAGCCAGTGGGGGGAAGCACTGCAAGAGATCATGACTGAGCTGACCATATTCACTCCCTCACCACAATTTTTCTCTGAGCAGCAGCTGACAGAGACACTCTGCTGCTGCAAACAGCTGAGCTGAGCACAGCAGTGTTTACCCAGGGTCTCCCACTCCACAGACCTCCACTCCTCAGAAGCCCAAGCTGTTCAGCAAAGACCTAACTTGACCCAGTCTGGCAGCCAGCATTTCACAACCACTTTATGTCAGCAGTTTCAAGTACATAATAACCATGTTTTGTTCACTGCAACTTTCTCACTGCGAATGGCAAAATATCATTATCACCTGCAGGTTGAAGCCTGCTCTCTACCCCATTTAATAGGGAGCTGATTATGCTATTCCCCCCGCTTTTCTCCTTCTAATAATTATGGGCTGTTGGCAGATGGCACCGCTCGGCACAGGGAACGTGTGGGAAGGCAGAGCAGGCTGTAGGGCCACTGCCCATGGCAGCTCCTGCTTTGTGGGGTGCTGCTGGGGACCCCAAATCCCTGGCTGCATCCTGCTCCCAGACAGCACCTAATGAGGCATGCCTGCCTCGGAGGGCGCGGGGGTCAAACCGGGAATGGCTGTGAAAACAGTCCCTGGCAGCCTCGGAGCAGGAAAGCAGAGGTTAGCAGAAAAGTTGCTAAGCCAGCAGCTCCAAACAGAGCCGCCCTCACAGCCCACCCGGCTGGGAAGCAAAGCTGAGCTTAACCCCAGGAACCCACCGCTGCCCAGAGCTTCGTGCAGGAGCCACCGTGGGCAAGGTCCCCACGGGAGGAGCTCTCTCAGGAGAGATGGGGCAGCTCAGCTGTGTTCACAGTGTTATCACCCGAGGATTTGCCCTGCGAGGTCCCAGTGCTGTGTCCTGGCAAAGCAGCAGGCCCAGGCTATCTGCCTGTGAAAAACACCTCCTCTACGAGCTCCTGTGACATCCACACTCAGGGACACACAGGGTAGAGCAGACCCCAGCCCCGCTGGCCTAAGGCAGCGCTGGGGAAGGTTCAGCCACAAGCTGAATGCTCTGCAGAGCTGCCACCAAATTCCCTGGCAGCAGCAGGGCTTGTTCACAGGCCTAACCTGGCATGGCATAATGGGTAGAGACAAGATACCGCTTGTCCCAGGAAGGATGCCAGGTCTGAGGCAGTGGGAAGGAAGCTTCCTCCCCAGCAGAAAGGATCTCATCCAGCTCTGCTATTTCCCCATTCAACAGTAACTTGCCCCATTACTGCCCAGGGAGATACAGCAAAGAAAAAAAGTGACCCTTATTTCCAGCCATGAGCAATGCCAAAAGGAACTCCTCCAACCAGAGGGGACATCAGGTACGTGCCACGTGGCTCCCTGCCAGCACATCATGCTCAAGGGCACCCCGTCAGCTCCATCCTTCCTGGACCTCCAATGCTAAGGGCATGGATGCCCAGCAGAAGCATTCTTGTACTGCAGCCATGCATCCACACGTGACCCAGGCACAGGCTGAGTCCTGGGAGGCTGCACCATGCAGAACCAACCAGCAGGCATCCAACAGGACCAGCCACGTGTGCCCTGTGGGCCTGGGGCTGTGCAGGGCCAGGGTGGCACTGGCTCTGCACTCAGGGCTCCCAGAGCTGCTGCAGATGGAGACACCAGGATCTCTGCTGGAGCCCAGAGAGTGCAGGGGAGGCCAAACTGATTTGGAAACTGCCCACTCCGGAGACATTCCTGCTGGCATGTCTGCAACAAACCTGGTTGATGTGCTTCAGCTTGTCAATAATCTGGCTGATCACTGGCTCTGGACCTTTCATCTTCACCTCATGGTTGCCAGCCTGGGCTTTTGCTCCATTCCTTGTGATCTGGGGACTGTACCTGTAGGAATGAGAACAGAGAAGACCACGATGGGATGGGCTAATAGAGAGGAGATCTTTAAAGTTCAGTACAAACATAAGAAGTCCCAAGACAGGCACCAGCCTTTTCCAAAACAGAGAGCACAAGACAGTTAATAATGACAAAGAAAGGACAGAAGATTCCCATAAACATTTTTGCTCTGACTTTGCAAAGCAGCAAGATGATGTAGTTGTATCACTTGAGGACAATGAAGGCCTTTCCAGTCCATTAGTAACCAAGGAAGATGTTAAACAGTATACAATAGAGATAAATATTTTCACATAACTTGCACCCAAGAGTCCTAAGAAAGCTGGCTCAGAAATTCTGGCTTGCTTATGTTTGTTTAAAATAAATCTTGGCAGACCACAGAGACTCCAGTACAAGAGCAGTAGTGTTGTGCCCACAGCCAAAAAAATGAGTGGGATGACCCAGTTAACTGCAAGCTGATTAGCATAACATCAACCCCCTTGCAAAATAATGACTATCACTGATGTGTGATTTCAGTAATAAAGAATTAAAGCATCAGAATATAATTACTGCTGTCAACATTGCTAATGGAAAATAGGTGTTGTCAAACAATCCTGATTTCAGTCTTTGATGAGATCCAGCCTTAGGGATCAAAGTAACTGCTCAGACAGAATGTACCTTGACTTTGGTACAGTGCTGGGCTCTACACCACAGGGTATATCTTGATTTACACAAGTACCCTGAGAGTCAGCAAAGCCCCCATAGATCAGAATACACTGCCAGGGCAGCTCTGCAGAGGAGGGTGACCAAGCTGCACTCAGCTTTTTCATCAGCACTTAGGAAAGAAATATACATTCACTTGCTGCAAGACCTGTGGAATGACGAAGTTTACCAGAGCGATTCAAGGGAGGGGAAGAGGGACAGACCTGCTGCACACTTGCCTCTGGAGAACACATCCCTACACTCAGGACCTGGGTAACAGCTGATGATGCTCCAGCATAAGACAAGCACCAAACTCAAACTCAAGTTCAGGCCAGAGCAATCAGCTCTGCCTGCTGGCAGCCACAGCAGTGGCACGGAGCACACCGGCGCCTTCTCCAGCTCTGGGCTGCTGCCACTCATCACAGCCCCAATGAAGGGCTGTGGTGCTCTACAAGCACAAAACAAGTCCTCATCTCCAAGAACTGGCAGCCAGAACAGGCACTACCAAACCCCAGCACAGCCTCCGAAAGTGAGATCACCGAGATAACACCAGCACCAGTCTGCTTCACTGTACATCTGGTTTTCCAGTGCCATGGGTAAACACCATGGATTTTCCTTTCTGCATTCATCTCCTACACACCATGTTTTTACCCAGCTCCCAGCACCAGCTTTAGTGGCTGCCTCCCTGTCTGTCAGCTCCCTGCTACCCTGCCCAGCTAATCTTCCATCCCCATGCTGCCAGGCAAGCTCAGGCAATCACAGTCAGCCCATTTCACATGGGTTTGGGGGAGAAAGTGGGACTTTAGCAGGCATTTAGAGAAAGGGAGGGAGACAGGAGGGACGGTGGGGCCAGTTCAGGGAGGATGCTTTCCTAGGGTAGAAAGCAAGAGGCGTGAGGATATTTGGCCACAAGAGCCATCAGGACACTCTGAGGGGCTTGGGGATACTCAGGGGCTTGGATTAAACTCTGCTTAAACTCTAAACTAGAGGATGAGGTCTACTCAGACATGTGGGGATGCAAAGGCAGCCCCAGATCTATACTGGTGCAGCAGCAATCTGCCCCGACCTGAAATACTCACATAGTTTAATTACAGAACTGAGGCAGATTTCCACTCCAAGGCTGTCTCAGAGGAGTTCCATGTACAGGAGCTCTCTGCAACTCCAGTTGGGTCCCCAACACCAGGCATTCCTCATGTGCATCTCCATTAATGCCTGGCAACCCTGCAAGACGCTGCACTGAAGAGATGACACAGGAAAAAGACAGGAGAACGGAGGTGTTTGTGCCTGCAGCACAGGAACACACACCTGTGTGTATTCCTTTTCCAGGTACAGGCATCACAGCAGAGCAGATTCATCAGCTTGGCTCTCCCAACTCCTGACCACGGGGGCAGGTGCCTGCACAGCCATCCCACCCCTGCACTTCAGCACCCCAGCTCTGCACCCCTGCACCCTGTCCTGGGGCTCCTGTTAGGACTCATTTTGAAAAATGCCTTTTTTTTAATAGTTGCCTTATCCTGGGAAGCACAGAACGGGGCTACACCCGAGCCACAATCGCTCCCGGTTCAGAAAAGCTCTCACGCGTGCAGTCGGAGGGTCGGTGTGGGTTGAAGGCTGAGTGACTGGAGAAGGGGGCCAGCCTGGGGCCAGCCTGCTGCTGCCCATCGCTCCTGGCACAGCCGTGCATGCCCCGAGCACCATCTCGTGGGAAGAGGCTGCTGCCGCAAGCACAGACCTGCCCGGCTCTGCTGAAACTTGGGCTGAGCTTTTTACAGGGGGATGGAGCACTAGGAGCAGTGAGCCATTAATCCTGCCGCTTATTTGTCACACAGCCACTTAATGCCACCGTGCCGACCTGACAAAAACATCTGGAGACTGGACGTAAACATCCTCAGCACGCATGAGTTTTTAGATGACAAAGAAATTCCTGTCTTTGGTGTCACTGTAAATTTAATTTAAAACAGTGGTGGAACTCAGAAGTACATTGCTGAAAGGTCTCCTGTGGTTTCAGAGATTTAATCAGGAAACTCACACAGGTTTTAGCAAAAGCAGAACCAAGCCCACTTGGTGCATCCCTAAATTAATACAATCTCTCTCCTAAACAGTTTTATACAAACAAACACAATAGCTTGGGTTTGAGTGGGCGAAATCCCTTCTGAAATCCACGCAACAGCTGCCAGAGAGGATTTCTGTAGCCTACACAACGTAGTACAGGAGGGAGGAACACAGTACTACAGCAATACTATACTATAACTCCATGTTCAGAGACTGAAACTGTTCTCCAGAAGGTTCTACTGGGGTTGTGAGGGCCTCAGATCAGCCTTCTGAGGGGAAAAAGTCTACTAGAGAAGGAAGTAAACCTGAGAGCATTAGCAGAGGGATTTCTCTCTAAAACAGTGATATTGGAGAAATAGAGTGTCACCCACCTGGCCAGATACAAAGGCATGTACCTGACCCAAAATGAACCATTTGCACCATTACACAAGTCATTTGAAGCAGCAAGGCAATGGACCCTGCAAGCTGCACATCTTTGAGCATGAATTGCAAAAAAGGAGATGCATGGGGACCCACTACATCCCACCAGGCAGAGACATGGTCCAGCGTGACTCGGGTGCTTTGGGGGACCCTTCCTCCAAGCTGAGGCCTCCTGGTGTGCTCAGGCACAGGGGGGGCACCAGCTCCCCTCAGCTGTGCCTCTCTCTGCCCCAGCACCAGCCTGGAGTGGCCACATTCAGGCATGTGGGATGCAGCCAACCAAAGGGTTAAAGGCTTTGAAATGTAGCGTCAGTGAGCGACCTGCATTCCTGAAATGCCAGAGAAGCTGGAAAAGGCAGCTGGCACCCCTCCCTGCAGCCTGGGCCAAGCAGCCAGGCCTTAATATGGCAGAGAGATGCCTTTGCAGCCCCCAGCAAGCTGGGGGTCCCAGGACAGTACCCATGCAGGCTGCTCTACATCCCCCCCAAGCTCAGGGGTTGGTGGGCTCACAGGCAAAAAAGCCAAAGCATCACCTTCCTCCCATGTTCTCCAGTCAGTGCAGAAAAGGAGAAATCTCTGAGCCACCTCGAGCTGTTTTCAGCTTATGCCAATAAAACAGCCCCTTCTGCAGGACACTTGTGCCACTTCATGGAACCCATCCCGTGCCTCTGCCATGGTGATTGATACCAGCATGAAACAGCAAATATGCACAGTGGATAAAGTCCCCCACCCCAGTCCCTGGGGGTCTCTGTGCTGAAGGGGTATCAGTGTTGCAACACGAGCATGGTCTGGCTCACACTTCCTAAGCAAAGCCCAAAATACTTTTCTCTTTGACGTGTCCCAACGTCAGTCAGCAGCATCTCCTGCCCTGGGCTCCCTGGGTGTGGGCTCTTGCTGGGGACGTGGTATTTTCCAAACACAAATGTCACATTGTTAAATGTGCTGATAAGCAGCCCTCATTAAAAATGTTGTTAAAGACAACCATGTTATGAAAACACCAATAATCTGAAGTTTTCTGTGAGGAGAGTACTGCAGGCCCTTCCTGCTTCTTCTCATCCACCAGACATAAATGCCCAAGTATGCTGTCAAATTGAGGGATTTTCCTCTCCTTTCCTCTCCACCATCCACAAATGTCTCCTGTGAATGTTTGGTCTTTCCAGTCCAAATGCAGCTCATTCCAAGCTTTCATTTCAGAGCAAAGAAGACAAGATGACAAATGTTATTTAAATACATGGCAATGAGTGTAAAATGTGTGTTCATCCTACTCAGCCCTGCTAGGCTTTGAGATGAGTTACTGCAATGCCTGACATGTGATTTAGAGAAAGTAATCCTGAAAGTCAAACATAAAGAATTACACCTTTTAGAACAAGGAAAGTAAGTATGTCATTCAAATAACAATTAATTTATGCCTGCCTTCCAGTTGCAAATTATTTATTCAAACATATCTCCAGTTTAAGCAGCACAGTATCCCTCACAGGCTCTCTCTACTCTCTGTGTTCACTGAATGATACTTGTCAGAGAGAATGGGTGGGGGACAAACACAACACAGACACAACACAACACAGATGTTTCACTGCACAAGAGTTAATAACTGAGTTTGAGAGAGCAACATTCCCCCCAGACCCCCAAAGCTGCTCTGCATTTCAAGATGTGACTGACTACAGATCATGTGGGCTGGTGACATTGAATCCTTACCACACAGGAGGCAAAAAAAATGAAAAAGGGGAGAAAGGGAAGAAAAGTTTTGCCCCCACAAACTCCTTACACGAACCCAGCTCTTACCTCCAGCTGGTTTTCACGGGTCAGTAAAGGTGGGTGAAGCCAACATTTTACTCTCTGACCCTGCTAATTTCTGGATTAGTGAGACAACCTCAGTGTCACATCAGCAGTGGAAGCAGTGGGGGCCAAAAGGCTTGAAAAGCTGTTCCCAACACACTCATCCTGCCCTGCAGTCAGTAACTCCTGGATGTGCCCCCAAGCCTCCAAGAAGAGGTGACAATTCTTTCCCTGATGGTTTCCTCTCTAAAGACAGCTTGTCCAGAGACATCTGGTCAGTCACACCCCATCCCAGACATGGGCTGGTGTGGGGTGCAGGTCCACCCCAGCTCTGCTCTTCCATATGGGGTGCATGTCCCCACCATCCCATGACCATACACAGCCATCTGTTTCATGGGAGTGCAAGAGGCAGGGGAGAGGTGGGGTGTATGGCTCTCAGGTGCCTTCCTGGCTTTGTTTGCTTGCTTGCAGAGAGTCCTTGCAGTCACTGCAGAGCTCGTGGTGCTGCAGTCAATTTACACCACCAGCAGCTCCAAACAAGCTGCTTCAAAAGCAACCAGGAGGATCCAACACTCTCTGTGGGGAGTGTTCTCACCTAACTAAAAAGGAACCATTTTCTGCTGGATTTCCAAATATCAACACCTGGAAGCCTCTGAGAGCCCCCTCAGATCCTGCTATGTGAGCTCCCTGCCAAGAGAAGTGCTGCTTCTTCCCATCTGCCCCACACAAAGCTCTACAGCCAGTGAGACTGCTGCAGATGATGGCTTGGTCATAAACCTGAGGTCTCAGGTACTCACCAGGCTGTGGGAGATGGGACTTCAAAAGGAACAGCAAAAACTGTAATATTCATAGCAAAACAATGGGAGTTGATAAGACAGCCTGAAGTCTCCCTCTATTTCAGTTCAAGACAAATAGATTATGGAAAAATTGGCTAAACCTGAGACCAAGCAGCAGGATAGAGGAAGATTCATTATCTTTTTTTCTGAAATACTCTGGAAACAATCATGGCCACTCAATAACCCACTGAATTTGCCTACCATCCTTTCATTATAGCTTATACTTGCTACAAAGCTGTGTTTTATGGGCTTGAAAAGTTATACAGCCCCCTCTTCGGGGATTCCATTGGATCACATATTTTGCAGTACTGCCAGAAATAACCAAACCCTTCGTGAACTAAAGGGTTATTGCTGGCATGGAATTTCCTTTGTTCCAATTACAGAATCTCATTTTTCTGTCTTGCTTCCAATTGTGCTTTCATTGTTTATGATTTGTATGATTAAAACAAACCACAGTACGTTGGCAACAGCAGGGAAATATGAGACTTCTAGCTTGAAGAAGAGAATCTGGCAAGGTGCTAAAAATATATTAATTTTGAATTGGTACAAAGAAAACAAGAGTTATGCTGGTGATTTAGATTAATGTATGCGTTTGTCTTGAGAAATTTGGAAATGGCAGTATCTAACAGTAAAGCTTAATGTGCTTACAAGTTTTGCAGTGGCCAGATGTTGCTGTCATTCTATTCAGAACAGCTTGAAAAGAATATACTCATGTAAGTAGATTATTAAAGTCTGAAAATCTAGATTTAATAGGCTTTTAGTATTAAATGCTGCAAAACCCTGATACTATATATAAAGTTCGAATCACCTTTGAGATACCAACGCTGAGCTCCCACAGAAACTGAGGTGAGTTTGATATCTCAACACCTACTTGACTTAAGCTGAAGGCCTTAAATGAGCTAATTACTCAGTCAGGACTTCAGTGATAAGAATCCACCTCGGTTTTTTCTCTACTGGGAAGGAGATAAGGATAAGAGAGGCCGGACAACATTTCACCACCTAACACCATCCACAGGATGTCTGGTGAGAGGATGGGGCATGAAGACAGGGGAAAGGAGGGGCACCACAGAAACCCTCGCTCAGGCAGGTTTAAGCTGCTGCACACCCACCCTGCCTACATGTCTGTCTCAGGGAAGTGTCTGGAACTGAGCCCAGGAAAGCTGCACAGGGATGTTCAGAGCCAGAGGAAGATCAGCAGGCCTGGTCCCCAGCTACCACAAACACCAAGCACCATGACCCCTCAACAAGCTCCTTGCAAGTGGTGAAATGTGCCACTTGTGGCTTTTGCTGTGAACCTTTGTGGTGTCCCATAAAAGCACAGCGTGTTTTTACACACTCTGAAAAGTGTGAAAAGCAGGAATGTGTTGCCTTTTATTTTTTCTTCCCACTTCGGCTTATGTTCTTCAACCACGCAAAAGCACAGCAAAAAGACACAAGGCACTGTTCTGCATTACAGAAAAATCAACTTTTCTTGTGTGGTTACCACTGCTTGCAAACAGCCATTTCCAGGCACCATGTCCTAAATCCACACTAGGGATGACAATCAAACTATTAACCCACAGATCAAACCTCAGGAAGGAGGATGAATTCTTGCCATTAGTTGGTCCAGTGTGGAGAAGGAAATGATCACAAAGGCTCACAAAATAAGATTCAGTTAAGAAAAATGAGGGATTAAAAGCAGGATAAAATACTCCAGAGAGCTACATTGCACTGGAGCCCCAAACTGAGAGGGGCTTAAGAGCAAGGAAGAACCAGAGGATGGTTCAAGGCTCAAACTGGGAAGTGAGACCCAGTGGAAAGACACTGAGCACATCCAGTCCATGGGGAGCAGAGAAACTCTCATTGCCTGTGGGTAACAAAGCACTGGGATAAACAGGGCAGAGTAAATACCAAGCCAGAAAAACCCCAGGAGGAGGATTGCAGGGTGCAGAAGGGACTGTTTGAACCAAATAACAGGATACACATTGCTGGTATGATCAAGTCCTTGGGCATACTGGCAAGGGCTGGGAAGTTGCTATTCCAGGCTTGATTTAACATGTTATAGGAAAAGGGCTTAGAATAACTAACAAATTTTGTCGTGACAGGGAGGTCTGAAAACTGATAAATCAGTAGGGCTCTTTTCTAACTTAATGAACACTCAGGTACTACATTAAAAATGCAAGAGGTAAATAGCCACAATCCCTATAAGAACACAGTCAAATCCTGGACGTGCTCATACAGATGCTCACACTGACCATACAGACCCAACAATGGTCAAACAGCTTTACCCACTGCCCACACAGCACCAGACATGGAAACACATGGAAGCATAGAATCCAGCCAACCATCACTCTGCCCTGGTCTTCATCTGACCCCCAGATTGAGCAGGAGCTTTCTGGTTTATCCAGGAACCCAGGGATTGGTTATGCCCGGCTGTGTTGTCCCTCCAACAGAGACCAGGGTTGAAGTCACTCGTGAGGGCCAGGGCTTGTGAGGCTGCTCCTTCTGTCTGTAAAGGGCCTCATCCACCCAGTCTTCCAGGTGGGGTGGCCTGAAGCAGAGCTAGACTATAACACCACCTGTCTCTGCCCTCCCTTTAATCCTGACCAAAAAGTTCTTGATCAGCTCCTCATCCATCCCCAGATGGAACTCCAGGCACTCCAGCTGGTCACTGACATAGACACCCCATCCTTGTCTCCCCTGCTTGTCCTTTCAAACAGCCTGTACCCTTCCATGCCAACACTCCAGCCACAGGAACCATCCCATCATGTCTCCACCATCCTTCTTTCTGGCAGCCGCCACATATGTGGGACAAGCAGCAGGACAGCACCCTGAAATTAATACTAGGCATTCAAACCACACCAAATTTCTTGCAAAAAGTGGCAAGATGGAGTCTGATCAGCAACAGACACACAGCAGTCCAGCAGGAGAACAGAATTTCTCCAGTACATAACACACATTCTCAGAATAGCTTGAGTAAGAGCTGCTACACCATGAACAGCTGCTTGGCTCCCTCTTGGGGAAAACACTGAAATAAAGGAACTGGCAGCTTGGGGTACTCGAGCACTGTTACCTTATATGCTCCTGATTTTCAGGAATCCTCCCAGACACTCTGAAAGAGATGCCAAGCTGGGAAATCCAAGTACATGAAGCAGCCAGAGTAGAGATAATTTTAACTACATGTTTGCTTCTATTTGAAACATTCTGCAAGTGGGTGCTGGCAGAAGAGCACCCTTGACCATTATCTTAGCTCAGCTTTATTTAGCTGAGGTCGCCCTGCTCACAGAAAAATCTCTAATATCTGCCTGCAAGAGAACTGTCATTAATATTTCATAGGAGCTGGCAGAGGTGGCAACATCTGTGCAACAGATCAGAGGGGGCAAGGAGAGGAGTGGAAAGGCACACACTCTTCAAGTGCAGTAGAGGATTTATTCCTTAACTCAACAGCCAGGGGCTGAAACCTTGGTGCCCCCTGCATGCACACAGACTTTATCCTCTCCCTGCCTTGCCCCCTGCATGCCATGGCACCCACGTGACGTGCCATACTGTGCCCATGACAGTCCCCTGGTATTCTCAGCAGAAAGCTGAAGGCCATCTATCACCTGAAGTCATGTTGAATCTGCAAATAGCTCTGAACTTACATTTGCAAGAGGATCTGGACTCAACACCCTTCCATTGCCACCATGTCATCCAGCTGTGACGTCAGCAGGACCCAGACCAGGGCCACTGGCCGTGACCCCAGTGAACTGTCATGAGCCAAGAGCTCACCCTAGGTGCCCCTCTCCAGAGCTGCAGTGTTTATAGCCCTGCTTTAGAAGTTTTAATTAACAATCAGTGAGACAATATTAAAATAATCCTTTTTTTTTTCCAATTGAATGTCTCAGGCATGGAAACTCAAGATTTTCCAGAAATAAGTACCAATAGAGGACACATTTTTCCCTAGGCAACATAAGTACATTTTACTAAGCATGTGATCTTAGATGTTGAGTAATTTTTTTTCAAAATAGAGTTTGATGCTATTTTGGTCTATTCAGTGTTTTGGGTCAGTATTGCAAGTACAGGCTAATTACCACCTAAAGTTACTGATCAAGGAGTCATAATTAATATCTCAACATTTCACCACTTCCTGATTTTATTTCTATTTCTTCCCTTATGCAAACTACTTAATAGCAAAGGATGCTTTCCAAAGTAGGGTGATTAGAGGAGATTTATGTATAATTATAAAAAACATTTCCAAGTTCTATTTCCACATTATTTAACGTTCCCAAGGGGCATTTTTTGCAAGAAAAATCTCCATTTCTATTAACACTTCCTTCCTCTTTATGGTATGAATCCTGCATGTGCCTCCCTCTGTTAACCTCAATTACCACCAGTATATCCTCCAAAATGGCAAGTGGGCCAGGGCAAAGTAGCCACAGCACAAGCTGGACCTTGGTAGGAATGGCTCCATCCAGAGAGGACAGCCAGGACTTGGTGGTGGGAAGGTGGTCAGGGGGCAGCAGTGGCACCACCAGAGTTCAGTGGTCCTCATCTCCTCTGGCTGAGAGCCATAGCAAAGAGAAATTCAACAAGGGAGTCTTCCTTGACCCTCCCTGGGTGGGGCAGGGGATGCCAGCCACGCTGTCCTGCTACCAGGGCACCAAGCCCAGCTGGAGACATCCCCAGGCCGTGCAGTGCATGGGGACAATGCCCTTGCTGCTGCTCCAGAGGAGCCATCCCTGGACTGTGGTGCACTCTCTCATGGGAGCAGTGTCCAGCTGCTGCTGCTCTCCTGTCTCTGGCCCACCCTGACCAAATCCCACCATGGATGCAGAGTTTTCACTACGTAGAAGACTCAGTGGAGGGCAGCACACAACCACTTCTGTCTGTGCAGACCTCACACATCCATCTGAGCTGCAGTGCAGCTGGACACTTGCTCTGCACAAGGACCCTAAGGGAGCAAGCCATGTCCTGGTCACAGACTGCTCCTGTGCCTGGTTAACCACAGATAAGCAGTTCAGGGGAGAAGGAGGGCAAGGGAGATGTGATTCACCTCTCCACAACTTCTTGTCCATTCCAGCACTGGGTGTCATTCTGAACAGCAGAGCTGTGGCTGCAGATGTACTCTGGCAAGCTGCTGTAAAAACTGCTGTGGGACTTCAGCTTTGCAATCAGTTCCCTGGAAGAAAGGGAGAGAAAAGGGTGCTCAGTTAAAAGAAGGACAGAAGACGAAGTTGGTGCATTTTAACCAGTGAAGGCAATCACACAAACACGACATTAAAGCAGCTAGGTGCAAACAAACCACAAAGCATCAGTTTTATTTCCAAACCAAAGTAGCTTTTGGTGTGTTTTCCTTGATGCTATTCAAAGGCTGAACCCATGTTTCCCAGGGCAAAACTGCTGGTGACAGGGAGAGATGTGGGGGCAGCAGAACTTCAGCCCAACTTTGCACCAGGCAAACGTCAGACACGGTCACAGCCCCTAAGGAAAGGTGCCACTGGCTCAGGCCACACATCCATGGGGTACCTCTGAGCAGCAAGGGCTCAGGCTGTAGTGTCCCCTCTGCTTTACAGAAGGCAAGAGAGGCCCTTCAGGGCCTTCTTCTGGCTGACATTGGCCATCCAGCACTGCTGCAAGGGCAGGTGGCATTTTTGGTGGTAGACCAGAGCTGACATTCTCAGCACAGATCTGTACACATGGCTAAGGCTGTGTTTCATGCTGCACCATCAAAAGGACAGGATTTCAAGGGATGCACTGGGTTGGCCATGGGGTCACAGTCTGCATTCCAAGGGGCAGGTTACACTCATCAAAATGGCTCTGTTGCAGGAAGGTAGGAGGAGCTGCAGGAGCAGTGCTTGCACCACACAGAGGGGATGTGAATCAGGCTGCATCCCAACCCTGTGCCCTCCCTTCCCAGCAACAAGGATCTCCAGCTGGTCACCTGCAGCAGTGGTCCAGAGGGCCAGAATACAGGCTGACCGTGGGATCTCTGATGTTGCCAGAGAGGTGAGAGAGGCTCTGGGAGTGGGATGTGATATCCTAGGTCTGATCCCTCAGGGACACTCAGCAGCTGTCACCAAGGAATAGCAGCAGATTTAATTAGGTAAATAGCACCAAAAGTAAGGTAATATGAATAGCAGGGACTGGAGGCAGTAAGACTTGGCCTCACAGTCATCTTGTTTGGTTTCAGCACATGTCCCCCTTTGGCAAGGGGTTATTGCTCAGCCTCCTTGCTCCCTGGGAGGAATGATGAGGAATTAGCACCTGGAGCAGGGAGCACTCTCAGGGCATCCCCTGGGTGCTGTATGGGGGGTTGTCTGTGCCCTGCCAGCTGTGGGGAGCTGCCCTGCAGTCTCAGGTAGTTCGGTGTGCAGCTCCCTCCATCCCTCCTTGCTTTGGGATTCCGTGGGTTCCCTCTCCAGCCAGAGCCCGCGACAGCCAGCTGGGGGCAGGCGACACAAAGAGAAGGCAGCCTGTGCTCTGTGCTGCCTTTTCACTGCCGAGGAGCATGTTCCTGCCGCGGTGGGGCTGCCACAGCCCGGGAAGGGACAGGGTCACTCAAGTCCTGCCTCTGCCCACCGCAGCGCATCCCGCCCGGGCATCGCCTGCACCGACCCTGTCACTGCCCGTGCAGATGAACACGGGTTTGTCTGATGAGCCAAAGCCCCTCCAAAGGGTGGGAATTCAGCCTACAGCCACCTGCACAAATCCAAGGGATGCTTCAGGCAGTCACCTCCTGCGTGAGCCACCTCCTACATCCATCTCCTGCACTGGCCTAACAGTGGGGCTGACGTCCAACTAACACCATTTGGAAAGCCAAAATAGGGTGAGACCTGGATCATCAGTTATGGCAAACCCCAAGCAGGAGCCTCACTGACCATGGCACTCAGTTCCTTACATCCTAGGCACTGCCTTGCTCCTCTTCCACAAACCCCAGCAGAGCTGGGGAGAACAGGAAACTTTCCTGGGGAGCAGAGCTCCCTGCAGGGCAGGGAGGAACTCCTCCATATCTGCAGGTATGAACCCATGTAATTCATCTCAGCAGATTTCATTAGCCTCCAGAGTCTTCAAAGGACATCTCTGTCAGAGTCTGGGCTGTGTAACCTCCAACATGTTGAGACAACAGAGGAATGCAAGCCCTGGTGCTGTATCTCATGGGAACTGTATCAAGAATGTGGGCCTGTTAGTCTTCAGAGAGAAATCCACCCAACTTAGTCTATCACCAGTTTCAAAAATTGCCAAGCTTTCTTGTCAGGGACTTTTATTCAAGACAGAAGTAAAGGCACTGCGTATCTCTGGGTGTGTTTTCAGATCCAGAGGGGAGATGCTGCTCCCTGACACATCAGTGTGAGCCCACTTAATTACAGCTTCTACTTACACAGGGAAGGAAGCACAGAGTGCAGTGCCAGCAGTGGAGGTACCTGCTTCCTTTGAAAATACTCAGTAAAAGGCTGTTAACATCTCTGAACTACCATAAAATACTACACAAAAACCATGAAACGCATTCCCCTTACCTACACACTGTGTAACACATAACAATCCAGGCTGGAGTGACCATTTCTATCTGTAACTACACCTGTGAGTATTTCAGACACTATAGCAGTGCCCAGGAAACCCAGACAAGGCATTTGGTGTATTAACCTGGGTGCACTAGGTGAGAAAACCCATGTGGATGCCTCATTGCACTTCAGAGCCCACCACAGAGCAGCTCTGATGCTCAGAGCCAGATTTATGGGTAAGGGACATAAGGAGCTTTTCCATCTGCTTCCACAGGGCCATTCCATATGGTGGCTGCTCCTGCAGCCCATCCAGCAGGCACCACTCTCAGCCTGAGCATTCTCACCTCCTCCTGCTCGACAAAGTTTCTTCTTGCTCAATGTGAGTCACTTTCAGGACTTTCTTGTCAATGAAAAGGTCTTCTGGAAAATTAGCTGATCGAATCTGCCTCTGCTGAGCGTGGCCACATAACCGGCTGATCTGGAAAACACAAACACAGCAGTGAGGGAGTGTTGGGACTGCAGGGAAACAGCTGAGATGCACACACTGCCACCTGCACGTGAGCTGCTGTCGTCCTGTCATCCCCATCTTGCTCATAGCTCAGCAAGCACCTGAAAGCAAAATTCTGTCCTTACAACCTGGCTTTTGTATAAATACCCAACCCCTGGGAAGGAATGCAGGAAGCTTCAGGCAAAATGTCAGGGCATTGAAGTGCCCCTGTGGCTATCAAAACCCCTGAGCTGCAGGTGTGACAGGCAAATCTTCCTGTGTCAAGTTAAACTTAGGCTGGCAGGAGGGGGCTTGAAATGTTCCCTGCTCCTTCCTTCCTGAACACCACAGCATCTCAAGACTCTGCACTCTAGCTCTCTAGTCAGACTTGTAGAAAACACCTCCCCTCTGAAGGAAAATCCTAAGACCCTGGTTCTGCATCTTGAGGTAGCTCAGCATCTGCACAGGCTACACTGCAGATGCCTAGGGATGAGCATCATACACAACACTACTAATTAAAAAAACCCAGGGCTTAAAATACAGCAAGCATTGGGGCCACAGCCCAGTCATATCGTGGGAGGCCCTGATTAACAGGGCTCTGCTAATGGCACAAATTAGCTCATTAGCATACAGATGACTCGGGAACTGCCTGCAGCAGCAAGGGAAGGAATCCAAAGCACTTCATTCAAGCTCTCTCACATGGCCACTATCCCGAGACTCACATAGCAGTGGCCACTGCTGCAGTCCCTGCTGTGGATGTGTTTGCCACCATTTCCTTCTCTGGGACACGACCATTTCCTTCTCTGAGACCCCTGTGGCACCACTGCCACTGTGAAAGTCTTCTTTTGATCCACCCTGTGCTGTTCTTGCAGGACTCATCCATGCTGGCTTGTGAAAGGAGCTTGGCTGACTGCTGGGACCACGAAGGCACCACAGTTAGCACCACCCACATCCAGGCTTGGGACCAACCACACACCCATAAAATGCCTCTTCCTTGCATTTATCAGCAGCTCATTTATCTCCACACCAGACCAAATCAAGGCAATCCCAGTAAGCTGCACACCAGAGGTTAAAAGCACACCCGCCACCCAAAGCTACAAGCATCTGATGCGTAAAGAGAAGAGATTAATTTTGTTCTATTACATCCGACATTTGGGTGGGCAAATAAATTAGTAATGTCACCTCTTCCATTATCAAGAGCAGCACAGTTTGTTTGCTCAGGCTGCCACACAACAAAGAGTAAAATAGAAACCTCCTGGGAGCTGGGCACTGCAGTTTCTGCTCACATCATGGTGGGAAGAGATGCTGCCACCAGTCCTTCTGCACCTGCAGTTTCCTCTGCCAAAGCAGTTCCTCCTGCAGCTGCCAGGGGAGCAGTTTCTGCAGCATCTTAACTGGTTTTTCTTCTTCTGTCCTCCCTTGGCTGTGCCTCCTCTCTGCCTTGCCAAAACCAAGTTTTGCCTAAGAACGTATCAGCCCTACTGCCCTCCCTAAGTGACTTGGCAGGCTTCAAAAACAGAGGGAGGGAGGGATTCAGAAAATGGATCACATTTTGGGCTATTTTCTTTGCCTTTTGGGCTTTCTGTTAGCACTCATCCCTCTCATAACATTTACAGGTAGTCCCCTGATGCAAGCAGACAGGAATGGGAGGAAATCACAGGACAGCAGGAGACCTGGAAAAGGGCATTTAGGATCTGAGACCCCCCCCCACACTGTGGAATGAGCCTGGATGTCCCCATGCTCTCTCTATAGTGGCTGGTGCCACTGTCCCTGCAAAAGGCAGACCAGCAGGAGAGTGCCAGGATGCTTGAGGGTCTGTGGGCTTTTCCTCTGCCCAAGTCAGAGATGAGACGTGCCATGAAACGTCCTCCAGGGAAACACAAGATACACAAAATGGACAGTGGGTATAGAGGAAGCAATGCCACAAAGCAGCATCACTGCACCCACGCTCTGCACACGTAAATTGGAGGAGAGAAGTGGGGAAAGGTCGGATATTTTAAGCTGCCATTTGTGATGACTCCCTTTGATTCTCCCCAGCCCTGTGAAAATCCCCCCAATCCCTTTCCAAAGCCTGGCTTTCAGCTGGCAAAACCTGTCAAACCCTGAGAGGAGAGCAAGTCCAGGATCAAGGCTTTTTCCCAAGGATGCAGAGAGGCACTGAATGGGAGAGGAGGGTCAGAGTGACAGCGTGAACAATGGCAGCACCCGAGAGCATGTTTCAAACAGCAAAGGGACACAGCAAAGTGGGGATGCTTCACCTCCCACCCAGCACTGGAGGGAGCTCAGCCCCTCTGCTCCCAAGTCCTGCCCAGGAGCTGCAGCTCAGCTGCATCCTCCCAGCCCCCCATGGCATCTGGGTACCAAGGCTCCAAGATTCATCGAATCAATAAGGCTGGAAAAGACCTCTACAATCATTGAGTTCAACAGCTGATCATCAAGTCAAATCATTGGTCACCGACTCCAGCCACCCCTCCTGTGTGGGATAAAACCACAAACAGGATTGTGCTAGCTGTGACACGGGACAGCAGATGAAATCTTTGCAGATAGAAGGATGCGCTGCTCTAACTTTCCACCAAGTTTTTACTTATTTATTTATTCAAGCAGTAACTAACCTTTTCAGGAAAAAACCCCAACCCTGCAGCCCATCTTGTGAAGTCACAGTGTCACCCTTTAGTCAAACAAAACCCCGGCTGAGATTTGAACTTTAAAATAAAGTGAGTGAAAGTAGAAGTAACAGATTGCCTGCTCATTTGCAGGGGCAGCATCGTGTATGCTTTTTGGGGGAGGGAAGGATTTCACAAACCATCTGCCAAAGTCTGCTGGGCCACAAGCAGTCCTAGGACAACAGCTCAGAAATCCTGTTTCAATCTCTCCCTCTTTTTGAGTCCACACTGCAGGCTCAGGAACACATGAACACAGCTTCCCAGTCTCTTCCTAACCATTGCCATTTTAAAACAGGCTGCAAAAAGAAAAGAAAAATGCCACTATGGGGCAGTCAGAGAAGGGACAGACACAAGCTCAGACCTTGAAGAGAAACAAGTGTGATGATTCAGCTCTCCAGGCATTGCTTGCTCTGGCAGGAGCAAGGACAGTTAGCTCCCCAGCATGGTGGTGTGTCTGCAAGAGGGAGAGCAAAAGAAAGGAGCATCTCTAATCCAGTTGCCAAACTTGCATCAAGCAACAGTGTTTAGCATGTGGTTTCCTCCCAACACACAGATATAAATGTGAAATTCAAAGCAAATTGACAGAACAGAGCCCCTGGCTCTTCTGCTCGGGCTCCCCACCCTGCCAGGGGGATTGTAAATATCCACCAGCCCTTATCTAAAGTACAGTCAGTGCAAGAGCTGTGCCTTAATTCAGAATAGGCTGAAGTTTGACACATTAAGCCACAAAAAAATCATCACAGTGTGTTTTTTTTAGGTAACACTGGGCTTTGTTTTTAAAAGAATCTGCCAGGCCACTGAAAAACTGCTGCAAGGGGACAGCAGGCAAGAAAAACCTTCCCAAAGCCCTGAGCTTTTACAAACCCCCAAAGCCACTGACACTGTAACAGCCCAAGCAATATTACCCTGCCCCAGCTCATTAACAAACTCACTAATTACCCGATTTAATTAGCTTCCTCCATGTGAGTGTGACCCAGGCCACGAGGGGAACACTTTGCCTTCTGAGGGCCACTACCCTCTGCTCCATTTCTTTATTCCAGCCACGGGGAGATAGCAGAGCAGGGCTGGGCAGAGCTCCTGGGCTGCCTGGGCTGCAGTCCCCGTGCCCATGGGGAAGCAGCTGGCTCCCAACACCCACCCTGTGACAGCCCCACTTCAGAGGGAGCATTGATTTGAGAGGAGCACAGGGACAAGGCTAATGGAGCAGCACTATCAGCCCACTCTAAGGCTTCCCCATTAATTTAAGGTAAGAGGTGCCTGAGGACTGCAGGGAACGATGCACTGAGAGCCAGGGACCAGATCCACCAGGACTGCTTCCAGCTGAGTTGATGCATGGGTGTAAAGCACAGCACTGACCCACGTGGGTGCTGCCAGCCCATGGAAACTGGGATGACCAGGGTTAATTAGCAAAGAAACAGTGACCACAGCAGCAGGTTCTGTGCAAAGCATCACAAAAGCCCCCATGCAGCTGATGGAGGGCACCTCCAACCTGGCTATGGCAGGATGGCATTGCTGACACCACTGAGGCTCCTGATGAACCTGCTCCGCTGCCAAGGCATGAGGCAACGTGGCCACATGGGGCAAAAACGTCTTATCTTGCACATCAGCAAGGAAATCAGGGGTGAAAGGACTGGAAAGCAGCACACCAGGATCCTCAGTGCCAATCTGAGCTTGACTTTTAGGATTTAGAACATTTTAAAGGTAATTTTCTAGATGATTTAGAGAAAAAAAAAAGACCAAAAAAGTAGCTAATCAGCTTCTCCTTGGACAAGAAGGGAGTGCATTAGACACTGCTGGATACCTGCTGCTGCCACTTCTCATTCAGCCCAGGAGCTCCACTCTGCTCTAAAGGAGAGTTTGCTGTATTTGACCTTTGCTTAAACTTTACATGGAGTTTCCATTTGTCTTTTCTATGAATTCTTCTGCTTACAGATTCATTCTCCAGGAAGACACAGCATTTTTTTCCCCTCAAGCGGATGGCCTCATTTTTGAAGATTTCCTCCCGCAATCTCTTTTGCTCTCTGGAGTTCACATAAGTCATTTTATACTTATTCGTGAGCTTCCTTTGGGAGAAGCCACACATTAAACTGAAAAGAGATTAACTATTATAATTGATTTGGACATGGCTTCTGAAAGGGTGATTTGCTACAGTATGCCCAGAACATCAGGAGACCACAGACATGCTGTCTTTGGAGGAACCAGCTGATGCCCACTAAACCCTGAGCATCCTTCAGTGATGGAATCCAGTTTGACCAGTGAGGCTGAAAGCCTCAGTAAGGCTGAGTAAAGCTGCTTCAATTGGTGCTTCTTCCCCAATTCTTTTTAACAACCTGCTCCACTACACATCACAAGTCTTATTAGCATTATAAAGATTGCATTTGTGCCCCGTTTATCTTCAAAGTCACCATAAAAGTGAACCTGAAGTCTATTACTCAGGCGCTGCTACAGAATTCCGCTTAATTAAATTCTAAAGGGCTTAAACCAAAAATATACATCGCAATGATGTGGGACAGAACATAAACTTTTTAATAGTAGTAACCAAGCACATTTACCATTTCTACAGGTGTAATAAAAATGCTAATATATGTTAATGTTTAGTCTGTGGTTAATGTTTTGTCTTGTTAATTTCCCCAGGGCTTTTATTACTGATTTAAATCTGCCACACTGCCCCAGTGATTGCATCGCCTTCCACAAACGGCGCCGCGCTCTCGAACAAACGCTGATTAACAGGAGTGGAGAAACATTTGGCTAGGACAAACACTCTTATTATATGCTTCTAATCATTAGATACATTTTGTCAGGAAGATGGGAAAGAGACAATTCCCAGCTCCCCCACTCTTCTCACAGCAGAAAAATGTGATTATGGGCATAAAAATGAATTTACAAGCCTTTATTTTAGGAAGCACATCATTATTAACTAAGTAATGATTGTTCTGGTTCCAGGCACTCAAGCAGAAAGAACAAACTGAGTATGGTAACACAGATGTCTTCAGTGAACACTCCAACAAAATTCCTCATTAATGGAATACTAAATGTTATTAATCAGCTCTATAGTATTACGATCTCCGTTATTCAGACTGCAAGGATTACATAAGAGACAGCATCCTAACTCATTCATGCAGAGACAGGAATCAGAGGAAGTGACCTACTCTCCATGCTGAGGAGAACGTTTAATAATGCATTACCCTTGAATAATGCAACGCTATAATGTGTAAAATGCACACAAACACTAATGCTTAAAATAACAGAGTGCCTGTCACACCAGTGCCCGCGGTGACGCCCAACACATGCTGCAAACATGGGCTACAAATGCTCAGGGACCCCTGCAGCCACCAGACCAGGTTTTGCTGAAGTCCTGATATCACCACCTGGTTTGAAGACCAGCTCCTTCAAACTGCTACAGAACCACAGAGGCACTAAGGAGGCATTTTTCAAAGTAATTATAATTTAATTTTTCCTAGAATGGTTTGGGTTGGAAGGGACCTTGAAGATCATCTAGTTCTAAATCCCAACTGCCATCATTCATATAGAGGATCACAAAATACTTTGCAGAGGGTCAGTGTCACAGCAGAAACACGGGGCCCAGAGAGGACTGATGGGACTGGTTCTCAGGGCAAGGAGCAGGATGTGCTCCACACACAGCCAGGTGTGTCAGAGGACGTGACAGAGGTGACACAGCAGCTGGCAGGTCTGACACATGGCATGGTTACACCATCAGTCTACCCCAGAGGTTGCATCAGGGTGAGGGTGCACCAGCTCAGCAGAGCAGTGGGGAGCACAAGAGACTTCTCATGGGTTCCAATCCTTGGTGCCAATTGCCAAAGCTGCAGGATTTCCACCTGCACTTCCCTCTGCTGTGTCAGGGTTCACATGCCTTAAACCGGAAAGAGACAACCACTGCAGCTCCAATCACTGCTCCCGTCAGGACGTGCCACCCTGTCCCCAGGAGGGTGTGATGGCCAATGTGCCACACACGTGCTGCAGCACACAAGGCACCTCCACAGTGTCCCACCATGTCCCGACCCCTGCACTGACCCAGCTTCTCCCAGCACAGGATGCCCTTTCCCTCAAAGGAACCGTGACCTCGGCTTGAGTCAAGCCCTTTCAAACCTACCATAAAATAATGCAAACAAGATGTTTCTTCTCTCTGGCATCCCCAGCATGGAGTGTTTCATCCACCAAAGAAAGCGGCTTTGTGTTTCAGCGAAAGCCTGTTTATTGTTATTTATAGGTAGAGACTAAGTCGGACTAAATGATCACAGTTGTTCCTTCTGTCTTTATAATCCATGACATATAATTAAAGCACAACTTTCCAAGTCAGCCTTTCTCTCCTGCATTTCGTAAATTCTGTATTTAACACAGAATTTGGTATTTCAGTTTGGATGGTTGGACCTTGGCAACAAACCACAGGGCAAGCAGCTGTAGCCCTTGCCAGGGCTCAGACCCAACCCAGCCAACCAACTGGGAGAATCAAGAAAAAATAATTTGCTTAATTTTTGGCACACACTGAAGCAGTTTTCCTATGTGGAGACATTTCCTGGAACAGGGCCCTGTAGCATACTAATGCATCATTATGGTTTTAAGTTAGATCTGTGCAATCTGATATTTCTTAGACAACCAAACTAAGACTTTATTCTTGGAAAGAGAAGTCAGCCTTGCCTGGAATGTTACAGCAGAGCAAAAGAAAAAGATGGAGCAAAATCCAGAGAAAACCAAAACAGGTTAGACTGACTAAAGCCAGGTTCAGGAGCAGAACGTGGCAGTACCTAGAGCCCATCTCCTGGTGAAGCCCCATGTCCCCAACATGCTTCATGGCTGCTGAGGTGGCACAGCACAGGTGGGGGACACGGCTGCTCCTCTGCCTTTGGGACTGATTCCCCAAGGAAGCTGAAGATGCTCCAAACTCAAACAGCTGATTTCAACTTTAGCACTGTTTCATCTAACCTGACAGAAAATTAGGACTCAAGGTAGCAAAGCCCACTTTTAAGGATGCTAAATGCAGTTTAATTATACAATTGCATTCTGTGCGTGCTCTAACACACAATTGCTACAATGGGTCCCTAGAAGACCCTCCTATTGCAGGCAATGAAATCTACCCCATCCCAACAGACTGGGAAACAAGGAATTGGCTTGAGGAATCGCCAGTTTTTACCAAGATCTTAAAAAATCCCTCACTGGGCAAAGCCAGGCAGCACGACAGCTCCAGGCAACCACCACGTGCTTGTTATTTTCCTTCCATGGGTTAATCGGTTTCCTTGGCAGATTTCTGTGGGCTTTAATGTTGCATCGTGTTTGTGCCTACGGCACTACAGAAAGGAACAATCTGAGAGAAATAAATTCCTAGCAGCTTAATTTAGAGAGGAAAAACAGATACCTGCCATCAGTCTGGAACACAAGCCAGAGTCAGAGCCTGTAACAGGGTATTTAACAGCAGCCGTGTCAGCTGGGTTGCAAATGTGGTCAATACCTACCAGTCTCTCTTCCCCCCTGCAGCCATGAGCCCAGATTCAATTATTCTTTGAGAAATACTTAGTTAAATAATTAAAAAGTTACTGCATTACTTTTCCCCTTTTTTTTTTTCCTTAAACCAGACCGATTCAATTTTGGAAGTATAAAGCCATTATAATGTGTCAGCTAGCAATTAGCTACTGTACACTGTTTGTTCTTTAATATAATCTTTGAGTAGAAGGGCAATATTCTCAGAAACGCAGCATTAACTTGTTCCTCAATGACTTTAATATGGCTCTTTTCAAATTACTGCTCATAAAATCTCAGAGAAGGAAAATTTACTGATGATATCCCATCTCCTTAATTAGTTCTCTCTCTCTCTCTCTTTCAGCAATCCAATAGCAAGTGCAATATTTATTTAAAATAGAGCACATGGGGCTTACCACTAAATCTGCTGTAACTGGTGATACCAAAACAAGCAGGTAAAAGGCAATGACTGTTTTGCAGCCTGCACAGACCATGCTCACAGGTACACACAGCTTTTCAGATTTATATTTCAATAAATGCTCATACTGAACCCATCCCGAAGATTTTTACACCTCTTTTGCTATACAGTGCCCTTCTCCCTTCCTGTGGTGAATGGAAACCCTTCCTACCCCAAAGGGTTTGGTACTCACCATTCCTCCCCACTCACCATCCTTAACCATCACCCTACTTATTTTAACCTTCAGATAGGAATAATCCCCCAGCAGCAACTTTTTTCTCCCTCCATCCACCTTTGTCTTTCCAAGCACCACTCTCTGCTAAGACAACAAGGCTGGAGCCACCAAAACTCTCCAAATCATTTCAACAGTGAAGTTGCTGAATTTTTTCAGCAGAAAAATTACAAGCATTTGTTTTCCAGCAAAGCTCAGAACAACCTCACTCGTTATGCAGCTCCTGGCAAGAGGGGCATGAGGCTTTCCCCATGGCCATGCCATGGACCTCCCCAGTGAAAGTCTAAAAGAGAAGTATAATAATTACCATTAAGGGAAAATGGTAAAAATATCTCCATGCAGCAGAAATTAGCTGGTAAAATTAATCCATTCAAGGCCAACAAAAGGCTTGGGAAGGCCCTGTGTTCTTTTTTTTTTTACTTCATCTGTGATTTTTTCTTAGTTTTGAAGCTACCAGATCCATAGCAATTTTTTTTCCCTGACAGTCAGGCCTAACCTAATCCAATTAAGGGTCAGCACCAAGATAATATACCCAAAACATAGCAAACAAGGTAAAAGGCTCCCACTAGATTTTTGCTCGATAAAGGAATTACATTTTTTCCCAAAGACAAATGAGGCTTATTGAAAATGTAAATCACTCTTTTCTATAAAGATATAAATATCTGCAGGGCTTTTTTGAGACTTTGTTGGAAGACATCTTGTTTTTACATGTACTGTGGTTAGAACAATTGAATTACAGAATGACTTAAAACGTTAGATTAGTTTCTGCCTGATTGAGAATATCTTTATAATGGAAATCGGTGTGCACTTTTAACCTTGTTACAATGCTATATGTCTGATTAACGTATTCAAGGGACTCATTCAACAATAGGCTTTTGCAGACAGAAATTAAATTAATCCGACTTTATCACAACACCTTTATTAACAGCATCAAATGGAGGACTAGTATTTGATTATGAGAAGTCAATTCCAACACATTGATATACAACAATTCCAAAATTAGGTAGGAGAATCATTAGATGGGGAAAAAAATTGACTAAACACTTGCAATGCATTTTTGTTTATTGTTGTTACTTTCCACTCACCTTGCAAGTTGCAAGCTGGGCATTTCCCCAACTCATGGAAAAGATAAACATCTTGAACCAAAACCTACAGGTGGAGAGTTACTACATTTCCTTCTGGCTCCAAACAATGGGAATTGCATGAAGCAAGTCTCAGAGATGACCTTCATGGATGTTTTTTGGCCTCTGCTGGGCAAACCCTTTTGGGCCCATCTGCACTGAGCTCCTGGTGCATTTTGCTCACCAGAGCCACCCCAGCATCACCTCCCACTGCCCCACTGCCCTCTGCTCCATGGCTTTTGGGCTGTCCCTCAGGGAGGAGACAGAGGATGGATGACACAGATATCAGCACAGGCAGTTGGGTGCCTGCAGAAATACCTGCACTCTGCTCTCTGGAGAGCAGCAGCATGAAGTTTATTTGTACAGTGATACAGATCAATATGTGCAATCCAGGACTTAATAAGCTTTAGAAAAACATAACTTAGAGCACATCAGTCACCCCCAAGTTATCCTCAGTAGCCACCCAGATCTCCAGCTGGTTCTCTCCAGGTCACTGGCTCAGAGCATCACCTCAACCTTTGCCAGTAGCATGGAAGAGACTGGGTGTGAAAATTGATTAGGTTAGAAAAATACACCTGCATAAATAGTTGCAAAAATTGCCAATAGATGCCTTGTTTTTTCTTCTCTTTTTATTTTTAAACAGAAATAACTCTGCCCAAGTAGCTTAAGGCTATCAGCACAGCTTTCTGCAGCCAGCCTGCTCTTGCTTAAACAAATCTTTGGAAGAATAATGCAGTTAGCAGCAAACTTCACCTACTGAAAGCAGACTTTGTGCCTTCAGGGGCTCATTAGTGGGGCAACACAACAGGTAAGGATGGAGAAGGCCATCAGTTCTTAGCCTGGTAAGGCAGTGAGCACCCAGCAATGAGGGGTGCACTGCTGCAGCAGACGGATGAAAAATCTGCCTCAAGTGTTTGCTGAAATTTTTTCCCAACAAAACACATTTAGCATCTTTCATGCCTGATACCTCAAAGCCACTTTACAATAAGATGCAAAAATGATATAATTCACAGCACCACACACAGGCAGAGAATTCAAAATGAAGCAAACCACTCATTGCAACCCAGCCCCTCGTCCTCTCCAGCGCAGAACAAAACAGCGCTGCTCCGCCTGGGCAGCTCTGGGCACTGCTCCTGCTTTGCAGAGGGTCCCTTTCAAGTTTCTGGTTTGTTCTTGGCTCATTCATCAGCATTGCTAATGGGAGAGATAGTTCTGGTTTTAAGGCAGCAACACTCACGGGGGTTACTGTCACTGGAAGTAAACTCAGCGCTGTTCAGATGAAGGATGCCCGGTGAATGACCCCGGATGGAGGCCTGAGTGGGAACTGCAGTCAGGGATAATGAGGCGAAAAGAGAGTTTAGCGTAAAAAGCACAGAGAGATGGATATTGGTCAGCACAACTCTGGTGTTGCAAAGCTGCGGGTCTAAGCAAGGATAAAAATCTTCAGGAAAGGAAATGGGCCAGAATGTATTTTGCTAATAAAGCATCTATGTTAATGGGGGTTGCAGGAGGCTGCAGCAATCTGGGCAGCAAGCAGGGAGCCATATCTGCAGGGCTGATGCTCAGGCGTTTAATCTCTCTGCTAAAACAAAGATGTGTGGGCAGTTTTAACAGAGAATTCCACAGGCAGCTCCACCATTCCACAGTAAGTGTACAGGGCAATGGCACGTCTGGAGGGACTGAGTTAAATAAGAATAAAGGTAGTTCATGCTATGGATATCACTTCTCTGCAGGCTCCTCAGAAGTCAGGGGCATCAGCCCACACCTAGCAGTCTCCTGTTTCAGTCATGCACCAGCTTGTAGCATCCTCCAGGTAAACCAAATCTAAATCTCAGCAAGGACCCAGAGCGTGAGGCTGGTTTAACTCTGAAGGAAGTTCAGCTGCAAAGCTCATTTGCAAATACAGCCCCAGTGACAGGGCTGTGCCCCAGCCCTCCCCTTTCAGAGGGGCAGCTCCTCCTTGGCCAGCACTTCTCTCACAGTTTTTGATGCAGGTGAAGCCTCCAGACATCCAGAGGGAACTTTCTGATGCTGTAATCTTTGGTTCAGAATGAAACTCATTTTTTTCCTGCTTAAATCCAATCTATTTCAAGACCTCCCATTATGTCCTTGACCATTTATTAAAAAATCAGACAGCCTGAAATTTCAAAGCTTGAAGCTCAGACATGAAGGAACAGGCACCCCATACATCCCCTCCCTCAATGCTTTGCATGGCATGGCCACCAGCTCCCTCTTCTCCTACATCCCAAATCACTCCAGGTCCAGCTGTCCAAGCCACTATGATGGGAGCCAGGAAAAAGAAAAGAGATGAGAAAAAAATAAGCTGTTCTGTGCAGTGAAGAAAGCTGCAAAACATTGCAAAGCTGTGTACCCTCATTTCCAGCTGTTAAGACTGTGTCCTGCCCCACTAACTCTGGGAGTTCTTTGTACTGGTGCCAGGGCATCTCAGAACCAAATATCTTCTTAAACACTCGGGAGCCAGCTGCAAAACAACAAATTAGCTCCTCCACTAGAACAAGGAACACGCCAAGCCCACAGTACACACAGACAGCTACAAAGAACCAGTAACTAGTCTGCATGAGCTCTTTAGGCTTGTTCTGACTTCAGCTTGGAAAAGATGCAAGAGATCCCATCACAGGCAAATCTGTGTGCATCTCACCTGCAATGCAGCCAACGTGATCTGAAGGGAGATCAAGCCAGGCCCAGTGGGTGCTCTGTGATATTCCCACCCATAAAATGCAGCAGCCTTAAAAAGCTCTTTATTAGCTGCAGAGTAGTGGGGATGAAGTTGCCACCAGCCAAGTGATCTGTCTCAAGACTGAAGTCAACAAAGAGATTTATGTGATCTTCAGTGCACAGTTGGGTTGGACATCAAACACGCTGTCAAGGGATGCTCCACGTGCTGCTGTGTGCATCCAGAGAGGAAAGGGCACTGTCAGCAGCTACTTTCTACTTTCTATTTTAAAAAAAGGCCTCACTGCAAATTCCCTTGAAATGGCACATCTCAGAGCCCAGAACATGTCCAGTTAAAAGTACAAAGGGGGAACAAAAAAGAAGAGTATAATATAAAAATTTACAAATAGAAGCAAAACCAAATGCTATTTTAAAATTAAACCTCTGTTGATCTTCAGTGTCACCTCCTCTGGCTTTGCAGTGACAGGTTTGAGCATCACTGGCCACTGGTTCCACCCAGCAGCTCTGCAGAGCCTCACACACTCAGTCTGCTTCATCCAGACCCAATTCAGTGACAAATTGACTCAAAGCCTTGCCATGCCACCAGGGCAAGCAGGAGGGCACACCAGCATGCCACTCTGCCCACACTGGAAAAGGACAACCCTGACCAAAGACATGCTACCCTGCATCCTCACAGGCAAAATTCTTGCTAGCAGTGAATTAATTAACTAATTGTGACATCAATGGTCTCCCTCCCCAGGCCAGGCAAGAGGTAAAGCTTTCACTAAGCTGAGAATAATCTCTGAGTCTCACTCCTCTAAAGGGACAAGTGATGGTCAAGAGCATTCATGCCAAAGTGTCTTCCAAGAATGAGATGCAGCCCCCTAATTTGCTACTGCATATTTGAATATTAAACCAGAGATTTAAGTCCTGCAGCAGTGTGCCAAAATAGCTGGATCAAAATTGTTGATACTGGGTTACGAAAGTGCAGGCATGAATAACTTTTGCCCTTATTCCTTCAGCACCAGCCAAGCCACCAACTTGGGGATTTCTAGCTCAAAATCAACACCTTGAAATTCAGTGCTTTGCCATATGCTTCCCCAAGTGTCAGAAAATCTTTACTACCTGAAACCTGTTCAGACAACTAATCATAGTATTCCCAAGGTCTTTTCACAGGAATGGGAATGCTGCTGATATTGCCCCCATAATAAGGTTTATTTTCATCCTGCAGTGGGAACAGATGCTTGCTTTAACACGCTTATCAGGCACCTTACACTGCCTATCACAAAATGGATAACAAAATACACAATACACACACCTTGGGATAGCTCTGAGGGGGTCTGAGATCACTGAAAACCAAAACTTCACCTGTATTTTTAGCTTTAAGTGAAAAATGGAGCTAGCTACCAGAGAGTATTAGAGAATAGCCTGAGGATTAAGCTTTGCCAATAAAGAACTTGAAAATACAGAGGCTGTACATCCAGCTGACTCTCCCAGGAGTGATGCCAACAAAAAGCAACCCACATTAAAAATACAAAGAAACCGATCTCGGCGTCTCAGAGGGAAGGACTTCGCAAACAGCGCTGTAATTTCAAAGCTTTCCCCACAAATCTCTTGCCAGCTCTAGTACAGACAGAAAAATCCATTAGCAGATAGGAAAACTCATCAGAGCTCCCTGCCAGGGCAACCTCTTGAGCAAAGCAGCTTCCAGCAAGTCACCAGGTGAGATGGCCCCAAAAGCAGCTCCAGCGTTTGGGGAGAACCAGCCTGGCATCACTGTGCTGACAAATGTACTAAATCACTGTGTATGGCAACAGGTGATATTTTCATCCCTGGGTGCCAAAAGTCCCTTTATTCACATATTCTTGATTTTCAACCCTGTGTATCTGCTGGAACTGATGTTTTGAACACCCACTGCAGCAATATTTCTGTAGTGCTACAATCAACCAAAGTACCTCGTTATCTTTACAACATGCTCATGTACTCCCTGCCAGGATTCCCTAAAAATCTAGGGAAGCAAGGATCCAGTTTTCCTGACTCTGAGGCTTCCCAAGGCCATCAGAGCTAGGTTCACACCAAGCACTGTCCCTGAGCCAGGTGAGGTGAGCACTTCAGCTTTGGGATAACATCAAACCCAGCCTGCACTATGGCATCACCTCCACAGCACCCCAGCAGCACAGCTGTAGAACCTAGTTAACCCAGACCTAAACAGTCTTTTGAAGGTGTTTGCAGAAAAGTAAAGCAGCAGGGATCTGCTCACAGGACAAGCACACTGGGAATTGCATGCTGTTCCCATATAGCACTGGCAGCTTTCTGCTTCTCTCCTTCTGACAAGTGCAAGTGGTTGAACAAAGCTTTCGTTAATTTTGCAATTTAGTAGGATTTTCTATAAACTCAGTCATCAGTTCTGAGTGAAAAAAAAAACAACTTTGCTGAGCTCCCTGCTCTTTCCTTTCTAGGCAATGCTCTGCAGGTAAAGCTGCACAAATGACTGCAAGGGGAGCAGCAGGGGCTGGGCAGCTGGGCTGCATCAAAAACGGGGTAGGCAGCAGGTTGAGGGAAGGGATTCTGTCCCTCCACTTGACTCTAGTGAGACCCCACCCAGAGTATTTCCTCCAGCTCCAAGGCCCTCCAGCACAAGAAGGACATGGACCTGTTGGAGTGAGGGTGACAAAGCTGATCAGAGGTCTGGAGCATCTCTGCTGTGGAGACAGGCTGAGAGAGTCAGGGCTGTGCAGCCTGGAGAAGAGAAAGCTGCCAGGAGATTTTCCTGCACTTTCCAGTGCCTAAGGGGCTCCAAGAGAGCTGGAGTGGGACTCACCACAAGATCATGGAGTGACAGGACAAGGAGGAAGGGCTTTCAGCTGGCAGAGGTTTAGATTAGATATTAGGAAGAAATTCTTGGCTGTGAGGGTGGGGAGGCCCTGGCACAGGCTGCCCAGAGAAGCTGTGGCTGCCCCATCCCTGGCACTGTCCAAGGCCAGGGTGGATGAGGCTTGGAGAAACCTGGGACAGTGACAGGTGTCCTTGCCCATGGCAGGGGGGTCAGGACCAGATGATCTTTATGGACCCTTCCAACCTAAACCATTCCATGATTCTAACCTCAGAGGAAATCAACTTTTACCTTTTTAAGACCCCCCTGACTGTCTCCCTTGTAATTCCAATAACAGAGAAAGCATTAACTTTTGGAGGTGCTGGGGTTGAATATTTTATTAAGCTTATTTGTACTGCATCTCTCCCAGTTGTCTTGGTTTGTAGTAAAAAGCACAAAGAGATTGACTAAAATCATTCTTCCCTACACTCATGATTAAAATATCTACAAGAGGTGGACATACTAGGCAGATTTTCAACAAGGGAAAAGGTAGCATATTAGAAAATTAATACAGATATAGGCCTAGACAGCAATTTTTTTCCAGTGTGCCCTGAGAGTCAGCCTCCTTGATAAAGTATTTTAATAGCAGGTTTTAGGGGTGAAGTTTTTAAGCAGACAAATTGTAGAAATAATAAAGGCCTAACACACACCACGGCTGACAAATTAGCCACTAAAGCAAGGCTTGGGATGGGAACTGTTTACTGCCACATTACTGAATTCACTCTTCTGCACTGCTGTTTACAGACCAGGAACAACACACAGGCTCCCATTTAAATGCATGCCTGGAGACACACTTTCCAAAAGCAGATTTACAGCAGTATGACTTCCTCCTCTTGGGGACTGCAGAGCTCCTCAGAAACCCACCTGGAGGCTCTGCAGCACCTCTGGAGCTCAAGCTCATGAGCCCTTTGTAGCCAGGTCTGCTCCAAGCTACAAATGGGTCCAGGTCTGTGTGCCCACAGGATGCCCACACCCAGCCCAGGGGTGGGTGGCAAGGGGGAATAAGGAACAATCACATGGAGAAAAGATGCTCAGTCAGGTAACACACCTGAAGATCTGAAATACCAGGAGGAAAAACCAGGAATGCAGCCAGTGCTGTGAAAAACAAAAGAAGGCCAAAGGACAGACAAGGGCAGTAGTGTTGTTATTCATGGTATAATCACTATGGGCATGGAAGATAAGTTTTCTATAATTCCAGAGGATTTTAATGACAATTAAATAACCTGTCATTATTCTTAATATCATGGAGGTGAACTGTACTTTGCCTACAGAAGCAGTGGTGGCCAAGGTCAGTAATAAAAGAGGTCAATATGAGAAGCCAGGCTGAGTGTAAAAACCCACATTTTCAAAGACAAACCCTGTGGCATTTCATACTTTGGCATGACTACAGTGTCTAAAAACAATCATATTTACAGAATTACAGTAAATAACTGTTTGCTTCCAGGTATAGTCTTTGAAACTCAATATGCGCTGATAAGTTTAACAGAGAAACTTTCATCATAGCACAGCTAAATAAAAAAAGTTGTATTCTATCATTTACAAAGTGATATCTTACAAAGATATTTACCCCAGATTACCCCAGGTCCTGATGCAGCTCAGCTCTTAGAGTCAGACCTCTGCAATACTGTAGTTATGACTATCAGTGATTCCATTATTGCCTTTTTTCTCCACTGAACAGCTCATATCCTCACTTGTAAAAAAAAAAAAAATTGCTCTGGGCTCAGGTCTGACATAAAACCCTTAGCTGAGCAACATCAGTGATTTAAAAACAAACTTCAAAAACCCAGTGGTCATTCTTTTTTGGTGACAATTGCCAGGCAGCTGCTTGTTTGGCTTGGATTTTTTCTCCTTCACTCCAATAACACAAAGATGTCTCTAGAGCAAAGAAACGAATCACTGAAGTATTAAATAATCAAGAGGAGTTATGTTTAAGCTACATATGGCACTAATGAATTCCAACAGCTTTACCAAGTACAAAAGCAGTGAATGGTTTTGTAATGCCCAACAATTTTTATTGTAAAGGAAGTCAACTTATGTTCTGGTTTGGCAGAGGATGAGCAGATTGTAGCTCTACTGCTTTGTGTTGACTTTAGTGGTGCTCCATCTACTTGTCCTCCCACAAACACATTCTCTGTAGACAAATCAAGGTGTCAATATTCAGGAATATAAGGGACAGTCATGTTTCTTCACTATATACATGGACATCTCCAAGAAAAAGTGCGCTTTTGCTGTTGTGCCAGTAAAATAAAGATATGGGAGAACAAACACTGATCCTTCCAGGACCCTACAGCAATGCCCAGGTCTGTGCTCACAAAACCTGGCACATGGCCCACATGCACAATGCTTCTGCTCTGCCTCAGCACCCACAGGCATGTGGGTTCACTGATGCAAAACATGCTGGATGCTTTTGCTCACAGTTGAATATGACAATAAATCTTCTGAGATTAAACAGGCTCACTCTACATATAGAAGTAAGTTTTGTTTCTTACTGCCCTGGAAATAGAGTTGAGCTGGATTTTCTGTCATTATCAGCTGTAACCTGAATTCTCCATCTCACCTAAACCTACAGTTACACCTCTGCTCCTTTGCTGTTCCAGAGAGGGTTGACTGATGGTTCTGGCTGATGGGAGAACTTCCCCTGGCTCCATGGCAGCAGAGCTGCTGCTCCTGACCATCAGCTGGAACCTCCCTGCGCAAGCAGTGCTTGGCAAGCTGCTGTAAAACAGAGATTTTCTGCAGAAAGGGACTCAGGCAGGTTGAAAGCCAATGTCCTGCACAGTACCCTGGAGCTTAACATGCTGCCCACAAGTCCTGCCTGGGCCCACCTGCCCAGGTGACCAACACCCAGCCCAGCCAGGGATTCCTCCTGGTCACTGCAACACAAGAGCAATCCTACTCAGTGTAGTTTGGTCCCTAAACTCCTTCTAAGCAGTGGAGAAAGCTTGCTCCATGTGAGCCAAACTTCCCGGGGTGGGAAACCACCCGAGTGCCACCACGTTATTTCACAGCCTGCACAAGAGTGATGGCTGAGCACAGCCAGCACAGAGAACAGCACAAAGTGCTGCTGACTTAGTGCCACACAGCTCAAAGCCCATAAGCTGATCCATTTCCATGGTCCCCCCCCAAAAAAAGATAAGAGTTACTAACAGTGCAAGTACAGTGACCTACATAAACACAGTTCTTTTGTAAACAGGAGTCAAGAATGGCAGGAACAAGCAGCTAACAGGGAAACAGTGTCAGATTTTAATCATCTCTGGCTTTAAGCAAACTATTACAACACTCCTGCACCTTTGCCCCATCTCCAACTCTTCCCTACCTACAAGGAGAGCTCAGCTGTGTCTCAAGAAAAATCTCCTCTGCAGAACAAGTTCACAGTACATTTGTCCTTGGTGTTCAAATGGAGCAGTGGGATTTTCAGAACAAGACAGCTTCAGTTTCTCAGGAAGCTGAGAAATTCCCACAATGTGTTTTTTAAATTCAAGTAAAAATAAGAAATAATCACATTAAATGCAGCCCGAAATTGGAACGAGTTACTAAAACATGGAGAATCAGCTCTTTTTTGGTAAATTACGGGATGCTACAGCATATCCCTCTGCTTGGCATCTATTTGGAGGTAGATTTTTGTGATGTTAAAGGAGGCAGGGGACACCTGGAGAGCAGGACCAGCCTTTCAGAGCTACCCAGGGCAAGCACAGCACTCAGGGAACACTAAAGATGCTGAGACATCTCAGGTCCCAACCTCACACCTCAGGGCGAGCCCAAACCCTTCTGCTCTGACAAATGGAAGCCCTCAAAGGAAACCCAGGCCCTGCAAACACCAGTTTCAAATGCTACCAGAAGTTTTTTGGAAGATCAGAGGGGGTGGGAAGGGGTTGGTAATTGGGGCATTAGGGGGTTTGTTTGGCAGGAGGAAAGGGACAGCTTGGTTTCAACACAGAGAGTTTGTGTACAAGGCACAGCAGAGAGCCTGGGGAGCTGCAGAGAGCTACTCACAGCTGTGGAGAGCTTCCCCTCGTTCTTCTGCGCGTGGACGACGGCATCGCGCACCACGGAGAACAGGCTCAGCAGGACGTGCTCCATGTCATAGATGCCATGCATGCCTCTGGTCAGCCCCTCCAGAGACCCAATGTACTCCTTCCAGAGGTTGTGGATCTCCAGGACACCCGCCAGGCACCCCTGCATCACCAGCCCACAGTAGCTGGCACAGGGCTTGGCCAGGAGCAGCCCCTGGCAGTGGGAGCAGTACCACATCTTCAGCAGCGCCCGCCCGCAGTCCTTGCTGAATTTCAGGTGGTCAGTAGTGTTGATCACCTCGATGCCCAGGTTCAGTGCCTGCAGAAAGACTCGTGTGGCCTGCAGGGACTTGGACACCTGCGTCATCATCGTCTTCGGGTAGCTCCCAAAGACTTTGAGGTCTCTCCTGGCCGCCCGCAGACATTCGGTCATTTCCACTGAGGGATCGGGGAAGCCAGGATTAATCAAGTGAGAGTAAACCAAAGGGAATAAACTGTCAAAAAATTCATTTATCATGTCATTGACACTGATGTCAGAGCCCAGTATGTACAGCGAGATATCAGTAAAAAGTTCTCCAACAAATTTAAGAGCCCTGGGGCCCATGCTCTGGTAGTAGGTCCTGAACATGCTGTTGGTGAAGTTTCTTGCATGCCGCACTACAATTTCGAAGGCTTCTGCAAAACAGAACAACAACAACAAAAAAAAATGTTATTAAGAGATGGTGAGCTCAGAAACAGGGAGGATGATAATGTTCTACCACATCACTGCTGCCAGGGCTGGCCCCATCCTGCCTGCCTTGGGTCAAACACCTGCTGGCAGCCGTGCCTGCTGCAAAACACCAGCATCAGCAATTTCCAGGGGAAATGCATAAATTCTTTAAACAGAGGCTACATTTCAAAATGGCAAAAAAAACCCCCTACGATCTAGTTAACATTTCAGCTTTTAAAGAAAATATTGATTCAAGAAAAGGGCTAGACTGCAATTTCTTTCTCTCCCCCCTTTCATATTGATTTGAAATTAACAGAAATTCTATCTCCAGACTTAATTTAAGGCAGAGATAAATGTTTGACAAACTGTACAGTGTTTAAAATCAGGAAACAGTAAATGCTGACATTCCATTACGAAAAGGGAAGTATTTATAGGAGTTTAATCACAGACAATATTCTGCCTCCACCCTCAGCAGGTACCCTGCACCACGTGTCCTCAAAGCCACTGGAAAAGCCCCCACAGTGCTGCAGTTTTCCCAAATGCACCAGGCTCACTTCAGCTGCAGATCCCATGTTTCACCTCCCCTGGATGTGAGCTGCTCCATTGTCCAAAGCAATGCTGAGAGCCAGTGGTGCCATGTCCACCTGGAGGTGCCCAGCCAGGAACACTCTCATACATATCAAGTTGTCCCACACTGTCCCATGAAACTCAAGTTTTAGACAGAGACTGTCATTTTGCTAGGAAAAACCACAGTGCATTTACCCATCTCTACCTTCAAAGGCTTTAGGACTTTCAGCCCACATCTCCTCCACAAGGTGAGCAGAGAACTGCACAGTTATTCCTTTAATTAAAGCCCTCCTCATCAGGAGGCTTCCCAAATATCCATACCCCATTATATAAGGACAACATACCTACACACCACCAGTTTGCATCTTAAAGCATTAGAAGGGGAGGCCACCAGTGCAAACTAAAGTCTTTTTCTTTGGCCAGCTTGCTCTACCAGCCCATATCCCACCCTCCAGGGTACTATTCATAAAATGCTAAAATTAATGAACAGCCTTTCAGTTCACAGGTCACTGACACCCCACGATGTAACTGCTCTCAACTCTGTCACTCTGGAAACACACATCCTGGCTCAATTTGCATGAAAATTATTCATGTTCAATAATTAAAGGGAATGTTTAATTTTTAAAACCATAAGAGTTATTTCTCCCATTTGTTAAGGCTGGAATGCAGCTGAGCATGGCCTGACACATCTCCACAGGGGTTCAGTATGAACACTGTCACAAGCAATGCTGGGCATTGGTGCTCTCCCTGCATAACCTCTTGCTTACTCAGGAGCTTTTAAGACCATCACATCTCCAGGACTTCCAGCTCTGTCTTCCTGGGTTCCCCCTATTCAGGGATGCCTGAAAGGACAGGGTGCTGTTGCTGCACCTCACCCCAGCATGCAGAAGCTGTGGTGTAAGCAGTGATCAGAGCAGAAATTACTGATACACTTCTGCAAACGGTGTCTCCATCCCATCTGGTGCCTGCACACCTCCCAGGCATGCAGACACTCACACCAGGACTGTCCCAGCAAGCCAAGAACAGCCATCTGTGTTCCCAGGCAACACCAATCCTTCCTTCCTCACAGCACAGGCCATGGGATGCAGCGGTGCCAGGACACAGGGCCCCTTCTCCTCTCTCCCTGCCTCCCTCGCTGTGACAGCCAGCATCCCATTTCTCACCCCCAGACAGAGGATGGCAAAGCTCTCCAGGCAAGACAGCAGCAAGTGTGACACAGACTGGGCTCTGCAAGCACAGCAATTGCACTACTGCACTATATGAAATGCTGGTTGTACTATTAAA
>VXAX01007434.1:3732998-3795204 GCA_013399835.1 Leptocoma aspasia | reverse complement strand
AAAAAAAAAAAAAAGTTTGTTTAAAGAGGACACATGGATTACAAAACTTTCCCCCCCCCTCCTCTTTATTCTCAAGAACACCAGAATAGCCTTTGCCTCAAAAACCACAAAGAACTTTTTGGACCACTGTTTTTTTTGACAGCACTGGAGACAGTGCCAGGATTTTCATGCTGTGCCTCACCATTCGCCTTTACCCTCTTCTCTGTTAGTTCCCTTTAGAAAAAGTCACCACTCTTCCGTTTTCTCGCTCCTCTGTGCTTTGCCAGTTATCATCAGAGCCAAAAGACTCTTCGCTGATTAGAAAAGTATTCCAAGCTCCTATGCAAACCTCCTATGGCGAGAAGGGCTTCAGAAAGGAATGGAGAACAGTGGCATATCAGAAGAGCATGCACACACAGTCCCACTGCTTTAAAGGTCATGACATGCACATAATTTTTATCGTAATAACTGGCTGAGAGTGTCTATTTTATGCGCCTCGGAGCTTTTGCATATATCCATTAGAAAGCGCAACAGGGACTGTAAAAGCGTATGGAGACTCCTGCTGCCCTATTAATAGATGCAAGAAATAATAAAACCTTGTAAAAAAGAAGTCTTACACATCCAAAATCTCTCCCACCCAACTCCCACAGTAGTTGCTTATTCTGAAATATTCCTCAGAAAGCGCTGGCTGCAGGAATTCTAAATCCCCAGCTGCCAGCAGCTGCAGTGACCCTGAGCCAGGCTCTGAGCACTTCAAAGGGGAGGAAACTTTGCAGGTCAGTCCCCTGTGCTCCCACGAGGGAACCTCACAGGGACACTGGGGGGACACTGCTTTATAGACATGACACAGGCTTCTGATCCCCCATAAAATCCCACAGCCTGGATTTGCTGCTGGTAAAATCTGCCCCACTCATAACATGGCATTATTGAAACTCATTGCTGGAGGATAATTGAATCTTTTCTCTCTTCTATTTTTTTTTTTTAAAGGATATTTTCAAAAGCTGCCATTTAAGACAGCTGTTTTGCAGGTCTGGCTGAAGCAGAGTGAATACAAAGCAAAGCATCAGACTTGCCCCCAAATTCAGCAGGCAAAAACACTACACAGCTGAGGAGGGCTCACATTTTACAATCTCCATCACTGTAGGGTACACACACAGATGCACACAGCAGAGTATACAACATGTTCCTTTAAATACATTTGCAACAAAAGAAAGGCTGAGGATAATCTCCATCCTTTATTGGATGTGGGGAGAAACACAGTGACAAAGGATGAGAAAGAGGCAGATGTACTTTACACCTTCTTGGCCTCAGTCTTTAGTGAAACCAGTTTTTCTCCAGGTACCCAGCACCCTGAGCTCGAAGACAGGGATGGGGAGTAGAACCAAGTCCCCATAATCCAGGAGAAAATGGTCAAGGCTCTGCTACACCACTTAGATACACACAAATGGGGCTGCCTGAGGGAGCAGGCAGAACGCCCGAGGCCACTGTCCATCATTTACCAGCAGTCCTGGTTACCTGGGGAGGTCCCAAGTGACTGGAGGCTGGCAAATGTGACAGCACCAGGGAGGGTGAGATCATCCTGAGTGCCATCACATGGCATGTACAAGACAACCAGGGCATCATGAGTTCATGGTCCTGCTTGACCAATCTCATCTCCTTCTATGGTAAGGTGAGCACCTTGGTGGATCAAAGAAAGGCCAGGGATGTTGTCTACCAGGACTTTAGGAAAGACTTTGGCACAGTTTCCCACAGCATTTCTCTAGGAGAAACTACTTGCTTGCAGCTTAGACACCTGTCCAGGAAAGAGAAACCAAGGGAGCATCTGCAGGATGGGAGCCAGAGCATCATCACCAAGCAAGCACTGGTGCCTTGGGGTGCTCTACCTCTGCTGACTGCCTCAGTCAAGGGCAGTTTATCAGGACTCCCAAAGGATGAATGAAACAGCTGAACCTACTCTAGACCACAGACATCAGTCACCAGTTGAAAAGCACAGGCTATTACTTATTTTTCAGGCTGGACTCTTGCTGAAGTACCTGGAGAGGAATTGCTGCCCGACTCCAGCAGCCACAAGGGAAGGACTAAGTTCCTTTCAAAGTGCAAAAATTCCCCAGAACACAGCCCAGGGAGAGCTGCATGGTCGCTGCAAACCGGCAATTAGAGGAAAGAAATCGTAAAAGAGCATAACAGTGCCCTGAGTGGGGATTACTGGCAGGAGAAGGAAATCGCTGCGTTCTCAGCCCAGATAATAAGAGTCTGCTGCTTAGTAAAAATGCCAGCTTTCCTGAGAAATCACGTTGGCTCTTAAGCTGCAGCAAACTTCAAAGGGGTCGGCGGCGGGGCTGGAGGAGCTCCGGATTAACCTACTGGCTGCCCCAGGCTGCAGGAGGCTCCAGCCCAGTCTGCCACTTGATGGGTTTATTTAAGAGATTATGTGATGCAGTTGCCCGAGCCACAAGGAGCTGGTACAAGTGACCCCAGCAAGCCATTCCCATCCAGCATCCCACTGGAGAGGGGAGAGCCAAAACCTGATGGCAGCTGCAGAGCTGGGACAGCCACAGAGATGCACCTCCAATTCCAAGCTCAGCAAGTGCTCTTTCACAAGCAGCTGAAGGTGTTTGGAAAGGTGAAATAAGGTCTGTCCTCCTTCTGCCTCCTATGCCAGCTCACGAGCCACATGGAGCCACCACCACACACCACTGGGAGGAGGGACAGCAGGGTCCATCCACCGTGGCAGTCAGGCACCAGGACATGCCATAGGCTTCATGCTGCCCCTTCAGTAATGTGTTGCTCTGGTTTTGCTGTAAAGACAAGCTTCCAAAAGGGACAGCTGCCCTGCTCTGGGTGTCACACAGCACAGCAATCAAGCCCTCTTTGGCAAAGGCTCAGCAAAGGTGAAGGGGCTGCACAGCAAAACCTGCTGCACCAGCAGCTCATCATCCGTGGGCACCGGGGAAGGGAGCCAAGATAGGTGGAGGTGCAGGACTGTGACCTATGCACCCCATAGCACATGAATAACAAGGCACTAGAACTGCACCTACAACACTGATTTTCCTGTTTCTTGACATCTAGACACATAAATCCTGCAACCATAAACTCTCTCTGAGCAAGGAAGCTCCCACCATGGCTACTCCCACTTACTCCTGGGAGCTGAGCTCACAACTCCTGTTTTGCACTTTTGCAAAGGATTGATTGCTTAAAAACCTGCCTCCGCACACATAGTCTTGTCTTGACCACCAAGATATCTCTTCACAGTGGAGGAACTACAACCTTTGTTATTCCACTACCAAGAGCCAGTAACAGCAAGGCTAAGGGTTTTTTGAGGGGAGAAAACCAGGCAAGTAATTCTAGACAAGGCCATGGTGTCACCACCATTTCCCCACACCCTCAGAAAACTCCAGAGCCATCTCCTCCAGGAGTTTATGGCAGAGTGGTGAATCCTCATGCATTATCCCAAACTGTAAAATGAACAGAAAACTGATTTCCACGCAGCAGAAACTTCCCTTGTGGTCAACACAGATCACTGGCAGTCAGCTGAATTTCCCTCCACAGATGATGATGCATTTTGTGATTTCCTGCACCTTCCCCAGGATGCTGCTGCTTGGGAGCACTATAGGCTGCAAATGTGGCACACAGTGATTCCCTGTCCTGCACAAGGGACCATTTTCAAATCTTACCAGCTCCACAAAATGCACTTTAAATGCCTTTTAGGTATGAATGTGCTCCTCCTCCCACAATGAACCTCGTCTATGATGCAACTCCTCCAGGGCAGCAAGTGACCCAGCTCCTGAAGCTCAGTGCATTTGCTGAAGTTCCCTCTTTTAGCCTTCCATGGGTCTTCTCGTGTCCCTGGGTTTGCTCCCCAGGCCTGTCCCTGGAGGGTCCCTGCTCACAGGGTCTGACACCAAACTCTCTGTACATGGCACAGCAATAACTGCAGGGGTCACAGAGACTCTGGTCTGGCCAGACTTCACTGCCTTGGCTCCACCTGACTCTGGCACTTCCCTGCTGATGGCAAAACTTCTCCCATTGCTTCTCAGAACACAAATAACAAATAATCAGGAGAGAACTCAGCACTGGAATCTCTCAGCCCACAGGAATCATTTTCACCCTGAGACAAAAGTACGGGTGTCCAGGCAGGATACTGGAAAATTAATCCATTCATTAATCTGTTCCCAATGCAATCACTGCATTTCCTGCAGGCCCAAGGTTCCCGAACTTTTAATAATCACTTACATCTAAAAGCCAAAACTGCTCAGCCCCTCAGAAACACTACCAAATTTCAGGGACCGGAACATGGAATGTTCATGAAGGAAATGCTAAAAGTCTGGGTGTTTGTAAGCTCAACCAAGCATTTTCTGACCTGGCTCTTGCTGTGACACTGCTCAGAAGTGGCAAAAGAAGCCAGAGGAATCCTCATGTGAGTGAGCTCTAAAAAGAGGAAATGCTTCTTTAATATCTCCAATGAATCAGACAACTTCAGCCCCATCACAACAGCCTGTGCTCCCAAAACACAACAGAGCTCACCAAGAGAGGAACAACTGTTTGCAATAATGGCCTGGCTGCCACAGGCACTGCTGGTGAGATGAACCCCAAGTCATTTTTCAAACAGCAGGTAATATTTATTTACCAACTTGGAAAAGGTTTGCAATATATTGAGCAGAAAGGAAACAAAATCTAAGAGAATTTCCCCTGGCAGCAATAAGAGCAGCCTCCAGATTTGTTCTGTTATGATTTACACTACACTGCTAGTTTTTAACAACATTATCTGGAGACAAAAGCTCTTCTAAGCAGTATAATTACTTTTGTCTATGGCATTACAAAACCCATCAGATGGTGCCACTGCTGCTCTTATAGGGTTTGTTTCACTGAGCACACATTTGGGTTTAAAGCTTAGGAAATGCTTTTTTTCCAACTATGACACAGCTTTTCGGATTACTTTTACAATATTGTCACCATAAAAATTATAGTCTCAAGCTCCCAAGCTTATGAGATTAGCTTCAAAGCATTAGTAATAAAAAGAAGAACAATTCCCTTATTCTATTTTCTTAATTTTAAGCCATCAAGCTTTGCATTTTCTACCTTTGCTCCATCAGCACCAGTCCAAGAGAGCAAAGGTCCAGTCTTTAAATGAGACAGGGCTCCTTCCAACTCCCTGCCCACTGCCTTCACTACCACAGGGGCCACACTACAAATTTCCAAGCCAGTGTTGCTCACCAGCCAATGCCAAATCCTTATGCTTTTGTCAGAAAAGCATCTTCTCCTAATTATCTGTTTCTATCAAAACACCAAGCTCCAAAGGCATTTATTTTTAATTGTTCAGCTTATATAGTGTCCTGGCAGTTTGAAATACACTCCCTGAAGTTTCTAATAAAAATACTGTATGATGCATCTCATTATCCCCACTCAAACTGCCCTGAAAACACACTCCTGTTCCAGTCCAGGTAACAATCCAACTGTTACACAATTAGTCACACTGTGCTTCTCCCATTTAATATTTATATCCTGCACACAAAAACTTTGTTAAATGCAAACAGCAGAGCCCACCAACACAAGCTGCTACCAGCCCAGAAACAAGGGAACAAGAAATGCTGGTGCCCACAGCTCCCCACTTCCAAGCAGCCCCTCACCTGGACCAGACCCTGCCTGGAGGGAGCTCAGTGCAGTGCTCTGTACCCCACACTGGCATCCACAAGTCATGACAGCAAAAGGCAGGGGTGCTGGAATGGACCACAGACAAGCAATATTTTTTTGAGGGGCACCAGGATGCCTTGAGAGATCCCTAGAGAACCTTGGGAGTACCCAAGTCAACACAGGGAACCTACACTCCAGGTGAAAGGTAAAAAAACAAAAAAATCTCACAGCAAGCACCTCACAATAATGACTCTGCAGTAAAATCTTTTCTGGGGCATCATGTTTGCTGACGTTTTTCATTAAGTATTGGTTGCACATCCATTGTATAATTTGTTTTCCCGAGCATCAAGAAAGATAATGCTTTGTGCCATGACAGATGTGTTAATGCTTAACAGATCCCTGAAAATTTAATAAAGACAAAGTTAAAAATGCAAACAGTCAAGGCTGGTGCAAGTGGTGGATGAACATGATTCTTTATCAAAATCAAAGGGCAAGAGGAATAAGGGATGGAGAAGCAGGCTCAAATCAAGCCCTGGGAGCACAAACTGGAAAAGTTGAGAGAGAGGATGCAAGAGGCTTCTGCAGGTAACAGGTCACTCTGGTAGAGGTAAAGGTTGTGCTGTAACCTGTCAGATAAGAGAAAGATAAACTTCTCTCCATGTCCCCCATGCCTCCATCCTGATGCTGAAACCCACATAAGGCTCGGGGTTCAAGTTCACCTTCCCCATTTTTTTTATCCCAAGTACTTATTTTCTTTGCTCCTAGTCTCTCTTGCCTCTCCAATTTGCTGCAGAGACAACAGACTCCACCTATAACCCTTATTTCAAGCCAGGTGCTCAGCCAGGGAGCACAGCCTAATGCAGCAGGAATAGCTACAAAAAGACCTTTTCTTGGGAAAAAGACCTCTCTGCCCTGGGTAACTGAGCAGATATCACAGACCCAAGCATTTTATCACTGCAAAAGCACATCTAGGATTGTTTTGTTTTTATTTTTAAACATAAAGCGCATTTTTCACCCTCCGCAAAAACAAACAAAACAAAACAAAAAACCCAACAAAATAAAAACACAAAACCAAACAAAAAACAAACAAAACAAACAAAACAACATCCACCAAAAAAAACCAACCCAAACAATAAAACCCCATTACTTGGTCACCCACACAGCCTTATTTTACTAATTGGAGGCTGCAACATCCACCTAATGGGGTTATCAAGATATCAGAAAAGCAGCATACCTCTTCAAAGATGAATGACAAGTCACACATATCAAGCAGAGAGCAAGTGATTTCATGCACTCCCACCCAAATTTACAAGCCAAGCACTTCTAAAGACCAGGACAACAGTTTGCATAGTTCTTCCATTTATTTTAAACTAAAAGTTATAAGCAACTTCTGAAAAAATGCAAGCCTAGCAAATTCCTTTGTTCATCAGAATAAATGAAGATAAAGCAAGCCACGAGGTCAAATTGAGCTTGTATTCAAAAAGTCAAAAAAAATTCTTTGGAAGCGCATTGGTCTCAATAACTTTAGAGCAAGGCAGATCTGAGAGGGCTTTCCAGGCTCCCTTTCATTCCAGAGGGCTTTTATCAGCCTGTTAAGTCGCCAACAATGGAGAGCACACTATTTATTTAAGCAGCAAATTCCTTCCTTAATAATCTCTCCTGGCCAAATTCTCTTTAAAGTTATCTCAACTGTCTGATGAAAAGCAAATGGCAGAAGATCAGTTCTTGATCCCTACAGTAACACAGGACTTGCACTTATATCAGGGCACCTGTTGACCATTTTTTAGTCACTCCAGCCCCTTTATTTCTGTTACCAGTTTCCTGCCCGTGCCGGCAGAACCTGGGAAAGCCATTTACTCAGTAACATACAGCAACTATACCAACATCCGTACAACTCTTCCCCCTAAGGAGTGATTGTTTCCAAACAACGTCCAGGTTCTCAAAAGCAATTCAGTGATTTTCAAATTAGTTTTGTCTCAAGACACCTCAGAGAAGGAGAGAGGTTTCCAACATGGTAATAAGACCGTGGATCACATCAGGAGCACAGGTGCAACCAGCCCTTCCAGTGCTCCCTGGCAGCACCTGACCCACTCAGCATATGCAGAATATTTTAGCAGCATCTTGCTGACAGGGAGCAGGGTACCCAATCCCCCTCCTGCCTGAAACACCACAGGGGCTGGCACAGGACACCACAGCAGCACCCCTGTAACAGGACTCAGGGCATGCCAGGCACACAAACCCCAGGCACCATTTCCATCCTTAAAAAAAAAAAAAAAGGAAGACTATTATGCCTAACCATGGCCCCAGTTTCCAGTCTTAGCACTTCCCAAAAACTAGACTAATTTCTTCTCTTCTTTCCTCTGTGGTACCTTGAGTGGAGCCCCCCAAAACACCAGTGGTTTTGCTGGGGGGAGGTTGTTTCGATGAAAACTGTTTTGTTTGTTTGTGGGGGCGGGTGGTTTGATGGGTTTTTTTGGCTGGGTTTTTTGTGGGTCGTTTTTGTTTGTTTGAGCAGGGGTTGTTTGCTTGGCTCTTTCAGGGGTTGTTGGTTTGGGGTTTTCTTGTGGGTTCCCTTTGATTGATTTTGCCTTTGATTTCTAAGCTGGTGCATGGGCATGTCCCAGCCCAGGGAGGAAGCAGAAGCTGGGACATCACGTCCTGGTGGCACCAGCTGAGCCCGTGGCCGGTCCATACCCAGCATTCCACATGGCTCCTGCATCCTGCTTGTCCTGGCTCAAAGCCCTGGTTTGATTAACACTCATTTTACAAGGAAAATGTTTTATCATCTCCTCATTCCCCCCTGTGAGAGCAAGGCAACCATTGTAACAGGAGCACGAGATGATAATTTGGCTCTCAAGAGCAAGACTCACAACCACAGCTGCCAGGAATCGATCGGAGGCTCCACTGCCTGCTCCAGAGAGGCTTTCCTTCAAGAACATGAGTAATCCTCTGCAAAGTAATGGCACTATTCATCTCTGGAAAGTTCCTCACAGGCTTAAATCCCTTTCCCCACGGGGACCACATGTTCAGCTGCGTTCCCAGTAAATTAAAATTCAGCTTGTTCTTTTTCTGAAGGGGAACATGGAGAGTATTGATCGATAAATTTACCAAAAGTTTTATGGCAGCTGCTTTTCTCAGTAATAGAGCAACCACTGCTTAGACATGGTTTAACGCATAATCTCCAGATCAATATAACTTTTGATTTATAAATAATGATAACAAAAGGAGCAAGGACAAATATGCCTGGGGAAAAAAAAATAACCAGTTTTTCCAAAGGGTACTTTCATCGTAGTCCTCTCAAAATAAAGATCATGTATTTCAAAGACTGCATGTGGAAACCAACACAGAATATATTACCTCCAAAGCTGAAGGTTCATCTTCATCATTACACACTGTTCTGACTTGTCTGTTCTGCAACTCTTGGCACATGTGACCCTCTTGGTGGCATTTGTTAAATATTAGCTGCTCATTTTTGCAAAATCCCCTTTTTCCCAAGGAAAAGTTACCATACAGAGAGACCTCCTGTCTGAACACTTCCACACAAGGTCTATGTCCATACTTCAAATGTTATGTCTATTATGGAGTCTTTCCTAGGTACAATAAACACAGGTCAGAAAAGACTGTAAATCCTGACAATTTTTTCAATTACTGTGCGTGTTAAAATGATGCCACCACAAATAGGTTGCAAGATATATGCTGTAAGAGCTATTAACTCACTGTAAATCTATTTAAGTTGGGAATTCATGCCTTGCAGAATTTTACCATTAGTCCTGAGAATTAGTTTATTGCTGGGCAGGGAGGGCAGAGCCCATGAGGGTCATTTCAAAGACATACTGCACCATGGCCTGTGTAAAATGGCCCCTCTGCAGGTGTTTAATGTGTTAGTGAGCCTTTGAGTAAGTGCTTGCACACTTTCCTCCACAGACATTCTCCACTGAATAAGAAAAGGCATCACCTTTTTCTAAACCTTCACATTGCTTCTCCTCCCATCCATAATCTCCTCTTCCAGTGGAAGCACTGACATAGTTGAGAGGTTATAACAATTTAGGTACAATTATTCAGTTGCTTTGGGAATCAACACTTTTTTTTTATATATCCATGGAGAAAAACCAAGGGGGAAAAGAGCTCAGGTTCAAATACAGGGAATTCTGGTCCAAAGACAACTGCTTTCCCCCACCCCAAGCTTACCACTCTTCCTGCCAGAAGAACACTTCCCTTTGAAAAGCCATTTTTCTTCCACTTCTTGTCAAGAACCAAAAATTTCATTTCCTGTCATGTTTGCAGGTAAGTGACTGGCTCAAGCACATCAGAGATGGATCCTTTTTGATAGCAAAATAGTGGGAGTTTTAACAGCCTCTAGAAATGAAAAGCAGAGCTAACCCATTTTCCAGTCATTGAAATGATCATTTGCTGCTTGTGGGAAGTGGTGGAGTCATCATCCCTGAAGAGTTCAAAAGATGCATGGACATGACACCTGGGGACATGGTTTAGTGATGAACATGGAGGTGTTGGGCTGATAGTTGTACTCAAGGATCCTGGAAGTCTTTTCAGACCTTAATGATTCTGTAATCTGAGTTCAAACCTCCATTGCCCGAGACACAGCTGAGCTCCAGCACCATGCAGCACCAGGCATGGAAAAGATCCTTGGGTAGAGAGAAGGGGAGACCTGTATACTTGTGTCTGGCACCTGGAAAAAATTTTGTTCTCAACATGGGCAAAGAGGGGTGAGCATCCTCTTTGCAGACATATTTATAGCCCATATTTATATCAAAATCCATTTTCCTGTTTGAAATAAATAGCATTCTACAAACATTCTTGCCTTTCTCCAAGGTTTTCAGCTTTTCACAAGAAACCCAAAGACTTTGGAAGATCCCTTTCCCAAGGACCTTCCTCAAGGTCCCTTCGAACAGCCTTACCCTGAGCCAGGACAAAAAGAGCAAAGCACCAGGGCAGCTTGGCCACAGTTGATGGGCAGGCTACACTTCCATCTAGGAACACCCTCAGCCCTCAACAGAGGGACCTTTGGAGGCAGGGAAGGAGCAAAGGAACCAGCAGAAGAGCAAAAATTCTCTATGGCATCTGTGCATCCCCAACAACCTTTCTGGAAAACACTTAACCACAGTCACGTTACAACACTGTGGCTACCCTCCCCATGTGCTTTTCCATTACAAACACTTCCCAGATTCCCTGGAACTCCAAGGCAGCTGGAAGCAGGTGGACAAAGCTGAGACAGGCTCTGAGCAGGCTCACCAAGGCTCAGCCCATGGCTCAGTGAAAAGCTGCCAGCGATCAGATGGGACGGACTCGCTCCATTGCTGACACTGCTCTCCAGACTCAGTCCATTCACTGTGACAGATTTTGGAAAAGCTCCTCCTGATGTCCAGAAGCAGCAGCTCAGAGCAGGCCCCCACAGACACAGACCTTTCTCTAAAGGCTCCAGAGTGGGGCATGGAACACTCCTTAGATTTCTCCTGGCACACAGCAGCAGCTCTGCTATTGCTGAGCCCCAGGCTGAGCTGCAAACCTCCCTCCTCCTCCTCCTCCTCCTGTTACCAGTCTGACAGCACTTCACATGCTCAGGAAACCTAAAGTGTAATGAAACCACAGTGGCTAACTCAGACTGGCAATGGAAAAAGCAGTTCCTGCCCAGGGTGGCTGTGCAGGGAGTGTGTTAAAAGCCTTCTGGAACAAGAGCCATTAAAATCTGCAAACATGCAGCTCTCTCTCTCTGCTGAACTGCCCCAGACACCAACTCCCCCTCTGCCCAGACAGAGAATCCATGGACGCCAGGGCTGCAGAATCTCCCCATAAACACTTTCATTTTAAGCCTGTTTAACTGGGAAAAGGTCAACACCAGTAACAGCACAACATGTGTTATCAGTTAAACAAAGTTAGCAGCTATCAGTTCAACAAAGAGCACTTAGACAAGCCAAAGCAAAGATCCTCTGTATTCCAGGCACCCGGATGAATCTCTAATACCCTACTAAGCCTCTGTGTTTTATGTGCAGTCTCCATGAAGTCTGCATTGGGCGTTTTTAATTGCACATGAATGAATTAACCATCATTAACCATGAATTAAACAGGCTATGACTTTAAAAAAAAAAGGGTAACAATGTAAAATGCTGGACATGTCATCTACGTCTCTGCTGCCCAGAGCCAGTGCTGTGCTCCTGATTTGCCATCATCAAGCACTACCTAAATTATCATCCAATTTGTATATAAAGTCAACAGTGTATTTTTCTTCCCCAAAAAGATCAAATTAGAGATACCTATTAAAGCAACCTTTAATAAGAACAATTGCTTTTTGCAAGTTGAATATTTTCATACCTTAGCACTTGAGGGATATAAATATCATCTGTGTTCCAACTGGCACACTCCCCACTTCAATAAGTGACATTTGTAGCAAAGTTTCACTTTTGACAAAGGCTGAATCTATTCCCAACCACTGGAATTGCTCTCAGAGCTTGCACAATCTGTTGTTTTCCCACAGCCCCAGCTTTGGACAGAGCAGATTACATAAAGACCTCAGTTTACCATTAAAAACCAAAACAATCCAGCCTTGCTGCTGTGGGAAAAGGCTTGAAACTGTGACCTGTAGCACTGGCAGACAAGAAAAGTAAATTAAGGAAAATCTCACAGTGTATCATTTTTCAAACTTACCAATTTTAATGCCGATCACATTGTTCTTAGGGCTTTAATCATGATTTTGTAATGCCTTGAGGTTATGGGAACTGAAAACCACATGCTTCCACTCAAGTGAGACAGCAAAACATTTTGCAAAATCATCTTTCCTATGAAGACGCTCATGTTCCATCCTAATCTTTATTTCCCCGCTAAAACAAAAATATACCCAAATCTCCCAAAAACTGACTTGCTTAAGATCCAGTGCCATAAAACCCCTGAGCATTTTTACTTCTTTTCCTTCCAGAGCATCAGTGTAACCCTACCCTGATTTGAGGGAGTCCCAGCCTTTAACTTTATATATTAACGAAGCCAACCAGTTTTAAAACATGGGCATCTTACCCTTCCCCATTTCCCAGGCTGACATGCCATTTATTCCCAGACGTAACGAGCAGTATATAAGCACAAGATGCCATTTCGAACAGCCACAAACCACAAATGATTCCTCCCAGATGCAGCACTGGAAATTCAGATGTGTTTTCCCTGCAGGCTGAGTGGCACCAGAGCCGGGGCCCTGCAGGGGCTGGGGCTCCCACCCTCCCCAGCACCCCAGAGCCAACCACATCCCAGTGGTCCCCTCCAGAGCTGGGAAAGGAAAATTAGGAAGAAAAAGATTAATTTCCATTGCTCCTGAATGAATTATTAGCTACAGTTCCTGTCCTGAAACAAAGCATTCCTGTTGGCTTAAGTAGCATGAAAGCAATGCAAACTGAACAGGAAAAAAAAGAGTTAGCAAGTGGCAGGTTTGTGTTTAGCAATGCCAGTACATTGACCCTCATACAGGAGGGGAAAAAAAACAAGAAAAAGAGTATTACAGGAAATGCTGAGAGCTTGTATCTGAGCTTTGCCACCCTCACTTAACAAACAGAACATCATTTTGATTCCCCACTGTTTTTTGTGAAAAGGGACTGGGAGTTCCCATAGCTGGTTTCTCAGCACATGCATCTCAAAGTTTTTCCCTCCATCAAGAAAGTGAAGTACACAGCAACATCAATTAGATGTTAGAAAAAAAAAGTAAAGTAGCAGAAGCTAAATTGCTTCTTGTCCTTCATGTTCCTGTGTGAGCCCACTCCTGCACCAGTCCTTTCAACCCAGGCCTGAAAGTCTTAAACTCTTCTTCCAGCCCAGGCCTGAAGTCTTAAAACCCTGTCTGCAGAGAGCATTAGGCTGGATTTATTGCAAACACCTCCTCTGGACACTTGTAAAGCAATCTGAGAGCACCTAATGGATTTAGGATTTAGCTAAATTGGTGAAACACAATAAAGAGATTAAGAACACAGTCCATCACAAGCAATTGAATTAGCACATCCTTTAAAAGCTATGGCCATCAGCAAGGTCCAGGAGTAACTACCAAGCAGGGAAAAAGTGGAGCAGAAGTGCAGGGCAGAGGATGGGGTTTCCTCCAGCAGATTGTGGGAAAGTCTCAAGGAGCTGCACAGGGCAGGGACACAGAGCTCTCCATTCCTAGCACAGGAAACCCTTGGCAAGAGGAAGCAGTTGGTCCAAGCTCATCTGTAGAAATGAAAGCTCACATTACTACTGGCCATTTAACTTTGGAAAACGTATTCAAAGAGAATGAACAAGTTTAAAATAGCACATTGCTAGATGCAGACCCATTCCCATGGGTGACCATCTACATGGATACCTCCAGGATCCAGTCAAGACCTTATAGGATCATCTCACAGCCTCATCTGACCTCACCAGGTCTCACCAAATGGTGTCACAAAAAAAACACTACACGAGGCTGTGTCCAAGAGTTTCACATGCTCTGAATGTGCAAGGTCTTTCTGGAGCATGGCAAGGCACATTTTTTCTCAGATTTTACTGCATATTTCCACGTGTTTCCCTGAGTCCTCTTCCCCTCCATCTCCACTCCCATGCTCCACTGGGGGATGCAGGGGAGCAGACTGCACACCAGCCTCTCTCCCTGCTGGAACTTCTTCTCCAGCTGGACTGAGACATGGTACAGGGAGGTCTTTGGGTAGCAAAAATTGAATCAACTCAGGGAAGTTACAGCAGCAGCTCCATCAGCTCTCAAATGGCTTGGCACCACCTTGCACTGGCTGCAGCATCTTCCAGCCTAACCCCCAAGAAAAGGCTCATGAACAGATTTATCATAAAACAGTCTTCTTTGCAGTCCAGAAAAAAGCATGAACCATATTCTGGTTTTATGTTCACAGAGACTCCACACAGGAGCAGAGCCAGTCTCTTCTTACCATCCTATCAGTCACATTCCTTCCTGCAAGATTTGTTTCCAAGCAAACAGAAACCCTTGATAACCTTCCTGCTAATGACCTGAGCCTGCACATCTTCAGTTCAAACAAGTCCTACACTATTCCTCTTAGTCCTCACCAACATACTTTCATTTCAGAAGAACCCATCCATATTCCTCAGTCTCAGAATAATTCTTCTTCAAACAAGTTGCAATAAAAGGTTTCTCCCCAGCTCCAGTATCATGTGAGAACACAAGTATCCAAATATTTTGGCTGTTGGAATTATATAATGATAGCCTAGCTTATTGCTTCATCTTGTATCAAACTTAGTGAGGCTTCCAGGCATTTACACTGCCAGCAGAACTTCCTTTACTGTAAAATCTTTTTTATTGACAATTCAATCATGTCAGGTTTGGAAGAGCAGACGCACTGATTTGATCAGCTATCATTGGATTTACAATATATAAATGACAGCATCATATCTGCCCCACGTCACAAGCAGCTGCCTTTTATCGATTTATATTCTACTAGCAAGGAAGAAAAATTGCAGCACAATGTAGTGGTATAGTCTCAGATCAATACCAATTTTTTTCTTAATGACACGAAGGCCAAGATAAGGACAGCATAAGTCAAAGCCAGACAGATCAAATTTGCCCTATATCCCTTTCAATTACTGAGGAACATACGCAGGGAGATGTAACATTAAAGCTGAGGGGAACATTATCAAAACGCTTTGAAATTACAACAGGCTTACAAGGTTGCCTAACGTCCCCACAGTCCCTGGGAATGGTGATGGAGAACCCTGGGCTGCCCAGCTCCATCAGCCCAACGTGCTGCCTTGCCAGCCCTTGGAGCCTGGAGGCTGAGGCTTCCCTGGAGAATGTGCAAGACCAACTCTGGCTCCACAAGGAAAGGGACTCTGCTCTGGTACTAAAAGTCAGTAACACTCGTGGTTCCTGATCCCTCTGCATGGGCACAGCTCTGGCAGTGCCCAGAGCACCAGGGCACTGGCATGGGGGCCCTGGTGTGCTGGGTACCACTAACACAATACCAAAGAATGGGGCAAAAAAAGCAGCAAATGCCATTTGTGCATCCCTCCTGTCTCCTCTCCTCTGGATAACCTCAGTGTCACCTCCCCACCCCGCAGCAAGTGGTGCCCTACCCCCTGGCATCACTCCTAGGTGACTGAGGAGGAGGGAGTGCAGATTTAGATCCTGTCCCACACTTTGGCCCAGCCAGCCTGATCCCACAAGCCCTGCTGGGTCACAGCCTGGCAGCAGGAGGACCCCACATGAGGATGTGCTCCTCTTCCCAGCACCCTGCACAGCCCAGGCAGGCTCCTCGTGGTCCAGGCACACTTCCAGCTGTTGCATGGAGCACCAGCACAGGCTTCAGGGTTGGCACTCTTTGAGATAACGCATCCCTCTTTGAGAGTCCAACTCAACAATAATAAAAAACTCCTAATTATTCCACTAGTGCCAATATTTCATAAATCCAGTTGTTGCTTAATGAGAAGTTATGAGCAAGCACTTTCTTCATTAACTCTTCTGCAAGACACAGAAATTTCCCAACCTAAACCCTCCATGCTCAGGCAGCTTAAATTCCCATTTTTAATTGGCAGCTGGAAAGCAGCACTGTCATGATTTATACCTCTTCTGTACTCCAGATTTTAATAATTACAAGTTCTGCATGGTTTGTGATTAATCTATTTGCACTGTATGAATTACAAATCTAAACACATTTGGAAATGAAAATTCATGTGCTGGCTCAAATACAGGCAATGTGAGAGTGAAGTGACGAAGTCAAATTGGCCCAAGGCTGTGGCTGAAACAACAGTGCCCAGGATCAGCCCTGAAAACTAGTTTGGGAGATTTTAAAAAAGAAAAAAAAAGGCAGTTAAAAGTTTTTTCCCCTCCTCTCCTCCTTTCTGGAGGCAGAAAAGGGAAGAAGCACTTAGATAATTATTAATTTATACGACCTTGCTGTGTGTGCATTCCTCAGCTCTTTAAAATGCATTTAGAGCAGCCAGTGTAAAAAGCCATTGAGCCAAGGCACAGGCACACAGTTCGAGAGGCAACACAAATTTCAAAGGTGAGTGGGAGGAAATCAAACGGTTCCCTCTGATTATTCCCACAAAATTAAACGCGCCTCGCCTAAGTGCTGCGGTGCTTTGGTCGCAGTGACCTCACACACTGGGCTGACCACTCCAGGAAGGCAGGACCAGCTCCTGGCCACAGAGGTGACCAGCCCTGGGGCACCTGGGTGACATGGCCGGGATCCCCAGAGAGGGACAGGGACCACTCAGTGCCCTGGAGTCCCCTCGGGCACAAAGGACCCGGCGCTCTCGCTACACAGAATTCCCACCCAAATTCCCACCCAAGCACAGCAGGGCAGGGGATCAGACCCAGCATTTCACAGCTCAGCATGGTGATCACTGTTCTGCTCCTTGAGCTCTTTCACATGCCACAGTCTGCAACACCAAGGCTTCCAAAGACAAACAGGAAACAGGGCTCAGGAGGCACCAACATTCCTCCCCAAAACCCCAGAAACAGGTCCCTAAGTTCCTGTGGCAGGTGTACCTAAGCCAGTCATGTAGTGACCAACTGTATTTGAGATCATGAATCTGTATTCACTTATTTTTCAGAGCTTTAATTGGTTTACCTGGTCTATAAAATAAGGCTCATTTGAATAAATTATTTGTCTCAATTTTATAAACCTCCATGGCAATTTCACACCTTGAGTAGATGTGACCCAGCCCCAGCACTCACCATCTGCCCACCTGGAGACTACAGAACGCCATTTCCAACTTCTTTTTCAGAGAACAACTTCACATTTGGGTTAATTCTGGGAGTTTTTTCCTCCCCTGCATTTCAAGATCATTACAATCTATCCTATAAATCAGCCTGTCCTTTTAGTGCAATTATTCTGAAAAAAAATGCCATGTAGCTGTGAAACTTTTCACTCAACAGTAGCCACGCTCCAAAAGCAACTGGAAAAATGTTACTTCCACTCTGAAAAACAAACATTGATTTTTAATTGCCTAGAAGGATGAGACAATTTCCAATTCTGTTGAGAGATTACTTCTTTGGAATAAATATTTATTGATACCTACATCTCACCTACTTAGTCATTTACTTTCTTAAAAATATGCACATTTTAAAACGGGTTTACTTTTTCCGCCATCATAAAAAATGCAGGCTGCATTTCTCATTCATGAGGGTTTCATTTTTAATCTGCCATCTCAGACAGGTTCAGGCTGCATTCGTGGCGAGGACAGGCATGAGAAAAATAAAACTTTACTTTTAGAAGAAAGACTGAAAAAAGCTGAAATAAACTCTCAATCTCCCCATTGTGTTTGCCTCAGAGAATCCCACAAGTCCTTGTGGCAGCAGATGCAATTTGATGTTCATACCGGGTCCTTGAGTCACATTGTTCCCAGAGCACATTAACTTGACATTTAGAGATACTGGTTCTTAAAGCCATTTTGAACATTAAGTTCCTGATTATTTCTGGTCTTCAGGGCAGTAAGAGGAGCAAGGGTGGTAATTAATTTCTCCCCCATCAGAGAAAAAAAAAATTCAACCTGAAATAAAAGCTTTTCCTGGAAAATGACAAAACATATCCCACAAGCAGAGCAGCAGAGACACAGAGCAAGCGCCACCGCTGTGCCAGCTGCATCAAAGGGCCTGGATGGAGCCTGCTCCAGGGATTTTGGGTGCACCTTTCATGCAGAGAGCACTGGCTTGGGCTCTACTGCTTGCAAATTCAATGCAGCTTGTTGTTAAAGCTCTGCTAAGCAGCACAAGAACCAGCAACACTGGACATCTCAGCATCTCTGTCATCATCTGCCTGGACAAGGAAGGAGTCCAGTCCAGCACCATGGAAGGGTTTAGTGACACATTTGAGACCATTATTTTTAAAGGATTTGTCCATTTTCTGGAACTGCTGTCCCCCAACACCAAGAAAACAAGTTATGCCCCATTTATTACACTCAAGAGAGCAGTCAAGCATGTGCTGTGCCAGCTGAGGGCAAAATGATGCCACCCATGGAAGGCTGAGAGAGAATTCACTCGTGCACAGAGCAGTTAATTCCCACAGGACTGCACTGTAGGAAGGGCTGATGGTTTATTAAAAGCTTTCACATGATTTCTGGATTCTTGCTTTCCTTCCCAGGCACCCCATTCCAAAGTATTACAGATTAAAGTTACAGCTAAAAGAATTTATTAACAAATAAAATAGCATTAAAACAACTAATAGCAATATTGCAAGAGTCCTGGCTAAAACTAACATTGCAGGAGTCCTGGCTGCCTGACGATAATATAAAAATCCCTTGGTGTGGAAGGCACAAAGTTGGGACAGTTGCCTGGGGCTGAGCCAAGTCTCAGACACATCCTCAATATCTCTGCCAGAACTTCAGCCCAATAAACTCAGAGCTCAGTTCCCACCCTAGGCAGCCACCACATCCATCACAGGGCACCTGTGACTGCCAACTTCACTGCAGGAGAGGCCAGAAATCATCCTTTCTGACTCATGCAGGAAGATCTGCTTGATGCTGCCCAGTTGCATCCTTATCCTCTCCACATCCTGCTTCCCCCTTGCTGGTAAAAGAAAGTCCACCTGCCCAAGATCATCCACCTTTCTGCCCATCCCTACCATGTGCTGCTCCTGTGTCTCTCTCAAGGGCTCAATTCAGAACCAATGCAGAAGACTCTGCCATGAGGAATAAGCGTTTTTTGGCTTTTCTGGCAAAAATTTTCTGGCAAAAAAAAAAAAAAAAAAAAAGGAAAAGAAGTCTGGCTCCTGTGTTGATACAGGTCTCAGGCACCACTCGTCCAGTTGGCTTTGACTGCTTCATTGTCAGGACTTTCTGAACAGGATGGTGACCCAACACTACAGGTGGCAACTGCACATCTATTGCATTGAAAAATAAACGTTTTGTGGTCTTGCAGGAGAGATGTCAGGGTGATTTTATCCAAGAATGCCCAGGGCTAATAAGCTGCTAAGAGGAATGCTGGAAACCTGCCTTGGTAAGAATTTCTTCCTCAGCTCTCCACAAGGAGTTCACAGATCAAAGGGATCCTCAGTGCTGTTGTACAGAGTGGTCTTTAATACCCTTCTGGCTGCAAAAGGGACCTTCAAGCAGATAAGCCAATACCTCACATCCAGCACCTAGCTGCTGTGGGGATGTGCCAGCCATCCCAGGTCCAGGGGCTGTGTCCAAACCCCTCCATCCTGCAGCTGGTAAGGGCAACAGAAATGGGGCACAGCATCAGAGCAGTCCCCACAAGCGGCTGAACAGAGTGAGGTAAAGCAGCAGGCCAGCAATTATTAGCCAGTTATTGCTAACACTGGGACAATTTTATTTTTTAAAATTCTTTAATTTCTGAACTGTTGTGCTGTAGAGCACATCTGTCCCTCTGCAGTACCCACATTCTGCCTGGGACACCTCCATGTTAGCAAAGGACCAGAACAAGAACCACCAAGGTGCCTTCAACAAAGAGGTGAGGACAAAAGGAGAGCAAGACTGCAAAGGGTGGGTACAGGGCAGAGGAGAGCAAGGGGAATGACCAGCAGCAGGAACTCTGTGACCTGTTATTGCAACTCATAATCGTTTCCTCTGCTTTGAGAAAGAGCTGTACCAGAAACTTTAATACGAGAGTTACTAATTTCTAATTTTCTGTAGTCCCAACTGATAAATGAGCCCAAAAAGCCTAACACAGCAACAGGCACACAGCAACAGGCACGTGCTCTGATTAGAGTCCATCCAGCTGCACCCAAGGAGAAGGAAATGTCCTCCCTTTGCATCCTTTGCAGAATGAGGCATGAGCAGCCTTCACTCCTATCTGCACACACCACTCTGCTCACAGCTAGTTTAATAGCATAATTCCTAATTCAGGCACACGCATGAAGAGTGAAACAGATTCTGTGTGCAGAAAAGTGCTGTTTACTGATGGAGATCATTTTTGCAGCGATGGACTAGAACCGTTCCCACTGTGTGCTCTAATGCTGTGCTACTGACAGAGCAGGCATTTTCCTGCTTTTCCTGTATTTCCTCTAAATCCCAAACAGATGGGTTTGTTGGACAGTTCGTCACCCGAATCTGCTACACTAGAAGCAACAGGAATTTCAATCCAGCCCAGCAATCCACCTTGTCCTTTATAAGGCTTCTTTCAACAGACCCCCAGGATCCACCCCTAATACTGACAGGCAAGCAAGGCAAGACAGAAGAGCTGTCATAGATATCCATGGGGAAGAGTTATTCTGAAAGACAACATGCCTCCTTCACTTAAAAAAAAAATAGTGCACAAAACAGCAGTAAGCTTATTCAGTCCAATAAACCCCATGTGCTGAGTTTCATCAGTACCTGTGAGTTCCCACGGACAGGAAAATACCTCTCCAAGGTATTTTCACACTTCAGATTTGTTTTCCTTTTAGGAAAGCAGTGATTTAGGGCTAAAGCAGACGTTTGGCTGCCAGCATTGCTTCTGCCTTCTCCATTATCGGATTCAGACACATTTTTTTCTCACTGCACTAAATGACAAACAGAATATCTGTGATTGCCAATACCTCATCAACTGGTACAAACACCCAGCACCACCCTCCAAAGGAATATGCTAGTATCTGTCATTCAGCTGAGAAGAAAAAGTATCTAAAATGTTACTAAGGAAGAACAGCCCTGGCTCTTTGGAGGGGGGCTGAAGCTGATGACTGACTAACAGCCGGTTACAGAAATGTGTTGAACTTATCAACACAAAATGTGTAATTGCACACACGTGATGCCACATATGGGGCATCCCAGTACAGCAAGCCATCTGCAGGAAGGGAATATTTTAAAGTCACTCAGAAAAAAAAAGGAAGAGGGGAGCATTTTATCATTTCCTCTCTCTAATTTTGGTCTCTTGCATCAATTTTTACCAACAATCCCAAGAGGGACGACATGTGCTCCCTGGTTTGAAAAGCTTTAAAGATTTTTTCTTCTTATCTTACTGAAATAAGGGGTTTGGTGTTTTTTTAAATGGGAACTGTGATTTTGGACCAACATAGCCCCATAGCCACTGAGCAGCACAGAGCACAAGACAGAAGATGCAAAGCAAAGTATAAGCAACAACTTTCAAGCAAATATTCTATTTTAAGCTCATGATTAGTGGGACAAGTTCTCCCTTCTCAATAATTATTATTCAAGCAAGTCCCATACATCTAATTCTGTAACGCAAAAGAAAAAAAAAAAAAAGGGGGGGGGAGGAAGAGGATGCTGCTGATTTAGCTGGCATTTGGCTTCATCTGGTTCAGTGTGCTGCCTGGTCTGTGAATAGCTGCAGCCCAAATTACAGGCTACATTCTCCTCTCTTACACCAGCCACCTGAACATCAGCATAAATGGTATTATGGGTATAAAACCGGGCAAAGTTTGATGCAAGTTTCTCAATAATCCCACTTAAAAGTAACTTTCCCTTCTTACTCTTTCTGCTCTGACCAATCTCAGTGCTCCAGAGAGATCCAATTCCATTTCATACCCGCTAGTCAAAAAAAAAAAATTCAAACAGACTTGAGCTAAACCACTGTAATTAAGCAGCCTGCTCAGGAAGCACAACTTCAACAGCAGAAGCAGCAAAGCGAGTGCTTGCAGAGCCTGTTACAATTAGAAATGGCTATCCAGAGAGAAAATGCTGCCCAGGACTGCTGATTCCTTCCCCCACCTCACCAGCCCTACCAACCCTGGCAGGCTGTGCTATTGGGATTTTCCTATTATTTTAAATTTTTTTTTCCTGTGATACCTCAGTCAAAATGTAACTACAGCGAGTCCATTCAGCCTTTGAAGTGCAAACATCTGTCAAAGTGACAGCAGAAGCAGCACAATGCTCTTCAGCCTGGATAAAGCGAGTTACAGAGCACGTGGCTCCCAGGGCCAGGCTGGAGCCAGGGGGCAGGAAGAGAAGGCTGCAGTGCTCCCAGGAGCTGTCAGAGCACTTGGAAGGGCACACGGTGACACACATCTTGCCACCCCTCCACTCTCCAAGCGCCATCACATCCCATGCACACAAGGGAATTGGGCAGCAGGCCCAGGGAGCTGTGAGGGAGAGGCAGGGGAGAGTCTGGGGTCCTCCAGCAGCAGAGCCCCCCACCAGCACACCTGGAGCCCCTTTGCCAGCAGCACACACACAGGGGATGCTCCCCCAGGCAGGCTGAAACCTCGCTCAGCACTGACAAGATCAAGGCAAAGGGAGCAGCAGGACAGGCAGAGCAGAGCCAGGTTTGGGACAGACAGGCACGATGTCCTGCAGCAGAGGGTTTCTGGTCACCAAAGCCTGTGCTCACTCTCTGCCCACCCAAAGCAGTAAAAAGAAGTCACTAGGCTAAAAATCGAGGGCATTTAATAAAAACGAGGCAGACTCATTTCATTTGTCTCCGACATCTTAGACTCTAAGGCAAGACCAGGCTGGGTTTTTAAGCCTCTCCCTGCAGTTACCTAGGCTCAGCTTTGTTTGGGAGGAAAAAAAAGTAAAAAAAAGCAAACTCTCTTCCTTGGCTAATTGTATAAAACTGGGAGCAGCAAACTTTCCCTTAACAGCATACTAAGTGTTGTAAGAAAGCTATCTCTCCTGTTAACCAATAAGCTCTCAAGTGTCCAAATGGAATTAAACAGTCTCTTCAGCAGCTAAATTCACAACAGCGCCCGACTTCACGAATGGTTCACTAATTTCAGGAGAAATGCTCAAACTTCTGTGCAACTGAAGGCTGGAAAAAGCTTCTGCACTGTTAGGAGGCCATTTGGGACTTGGTATGCAATCTGCATTTTAAGGCATGGGAGTGACAAGCTTTGTTAAACCCTGACCTTGACAGCCGTTCTGTGTTCATAAGGGATTTTATCTCAAATGTCATTTAATGCTCTGTAATTACCACAGCATTCAACAGCACCCAACTAGTTGCTGTGTTTATTTGCAGCCTTTACATTAGAGAACATAAATATTTGGGGTCTTAATCCTTCAATATGGATAAAGAACAACCACACCTTCATCTACCTGCAAACCAAGATAAAAGAGGAGGGGATAGAAATACCAGCAACTGAACTCTCAGACCACCAAGAACAGGCATTACATTATTAATAGAATTTCCCTCATATACTGCTCTATATCCCTTAATTTAATGCTTTGCTTTTCATTGCAGAAAATAATAATGAAAACTCACAACAGTGTGTAACCAACTCCCTGGCGTGCCAAACTGCCACTGAACACACAGTGCCCGAATCTCTGGGTGCTGGTGATCAATGTTACCTTCTCGTGCCTCCAAGGAATTCCCTCCAGCTCCTCCTCTGCCCCACGCACACACTCAGGGAACACGGGACACGCTGATTGCAGCTGCAGTGGAGACACTGAGCACACAGATTTTGGGAGCTGGGAGCCAGGTCCCTGGGCAGACACACCCCTGCCTCCACCCAGCAACAGCAATTGTTTCACATAATTGGGTTTAATTGATATTGATGGGTGGAGGTTTTGGGAGTCACCTCCTCAAGCCCACTGGAGGCTCTGGGAGAGCTGCTTGGGCACAGTGCTCTGGGATCACACAGGGCTGGGTGCCAGCTTTGCTGCTCCATGCTAGGGGCCACACATGGACAGGTATGGGACATCTGCCTGAACAAGAGTGCAGAATTACAGTGTCATTTTAGTTGGAAAAGACTGAGTCTATCTGCTGAGCCAGCACTGCCACATTCACCACTAAGCCACGTCCCCAAAATGACACACTGACATGCCTTTTGAACACTTCCAGGAATGGTGTTCCACTGCTTCCCTGGGCAGCCTCTTCCAATGCCTGACCACCCTTTCAGTGAAGGGTGACCATTTCCTCTCATCCTGTCACTTGTTACCTGGGAGGAGAGCCCGACCCCCACCTGGCTTCAGCCTCCTGTCAGGTGGTTGTAGAGAGCAATAAGGGCACCCCTGAACCTCCTCTTCTCCAGGCTAAACAACCCCAGATCCCTCAGCCATTCCCCATCAGACCCCTTGTGCTCCAGACCCTTTTCCAGCTCCACTGCCCTTCTCTGGACTTGCTCCAGCACCTCAGTGTAGTGAGGGGCCAAGAACTGAACCTGCAGTAAAGGTGCAGCCTCACCAGGGCTAAGTACAGAGGGATGATTGCCCCTTTCACTCGCATCTTATTACTTCCTTTCCAACAAAAGAGACATATATTTTAACATATTTCTTGCAGCACAACTGTGAAAGAGACAAATCGAGTTGGTGTTGACTTCTTTGTCAGTTTTCCCCAGCAAAACAAAACCATGCACAAAATACAATTCATTAGATGGATTCTGAGCTATGCCAGGAGGCAATCACCGGTCCAGGTTTTACTCCTGGCTGTGACTGAAGTCCCTCCAGTGACAAGGCAAGACAAAATCACGGTCCTGCCACAACAGCTGCCTTGGGCTGGGAGCAGACATGAGCTGGAGGGGCCCAAGCCCGACAAGCAGCAGCACTGGGAGGCTGGGTGGGTTTTGTTACTGTTATGCATCCTGTGTTAAAAAGGGAGACAAATATGAACACTAATATATTTTGATCATGAATTAAACAGAAGAGGAGACGTGTGCTCTTCAGAAGGGAGTGCTACAGGAAAGTAAATAATGAGGCACGTAGCCAGAAACAGGCTCAGATCAAAGAGAGGTTTACAGACAAACCAGACAGTTCAGAGCAGATAACTGTAGAGTAATGACGACTTTGATGAGTCTTTATCACACATGCCTCTGTGTCAATGACTGCAAGAAATAACAAACACGAGAGGAAGGCTCTGCTGACACTTGTGTACATCATTAATGAAGAATGAGGAACTGAAACATCCCAGTGCTGAGAACAAACACAAGGAGGCTGCATTTGAGGAAACTCCTGGCAGTCCCGAGGTAGGAGACGCACTCCACAAAGCAGACAACATTGAAAATGTTCATACATCACCTCAAATATCAAACACTTCTGCATTAGAACCATGCCTGTTGGAGGCATTGCTCACTGGAGGATGGTGTCAGAGACAGAGATCCATCACATTTAACGATGCCAGGACCAAGCTTAATATTTCACAGTTATGTGCAGTTGGACATTACTATACCCCATGAGCCCTATGAGCTCTAAATCATTTTTGTTAACTCGTGTATTCTGCATGTGGCATTGGGTAATCATTTCAAGCTGGTTCTATTGGTTTAACTGGTGCTCCCTGTAAACTTAGTGACCCAAGTTAATTCAATATGTTGAAGAGAAAAATTCATGCCCATGAACAGCACCAGATAAATCAACAGCAAATCACTTCTTCATATCAACCCTGCAACTCTAGCGTGTGAATCAGAACTCAGGGAGGAGGCATCTTTGAAAACAGCAACACACCAAGGCAGAACAACATCAGGGCTAATAAACAGAGAGATCATGAGCAGGGAAAGGGAGCCAAATGCAGGCAAAGCTCACTGGACTGGGAGATGCTAGCCCCTGGGCTGGGGCAGTGCTCTGAGCTGCAGAGGTAACTTGGAAACTGCAACCCCTGCCCTGAGGAGCCAGCTGGACCAGATGAGCTCCACACATCCCTACCAGCTTAAATTATTCAGTGAACAGACTGGAGAGGTCAGAGCTAGCCAGCAGGTTCCCAATGGGCAGATTTTTTTTCTTCCTACATCTCTGTTGAAAGCCCAGCGAGGCCCAGAGGACTTGGTAACTCCATACTCCTCCAGCGATTCAGAAAACTGAATTTCTTGCACTGTCTCCCACATTTCACATTGTATATTCACCACATGAATGTTTTAGTCTCTCCCACCACTGACTCATAAAGCCCAGTCCAGGTTGGGCCACTTTGAATCACAGGTTTCATTTGTATGTGCAAACATGAAAGAGAGGTCTGCCAAGGCACAGTCACTCCTGAGACCAAGCACAGCACCAGGCCCAGCACTTCCCAGCATCCCACATCATTCCATTTTCTACACATTAAAAATCCCAAAAAACAACACACACAGAGCACCCGGGCAGCAAATTTATGCCAAGTGACAATCCAGTGGTTTTAGTTTCACAGCTCCTTCAGAAACACACCCAGGATGGGGTCTGCATATTAAAACCCACGGCTTTAGACAGAACAAATCCAGGGACATTTCTGCAGCCTGGCCATTATTTACACATGAACAGAGGCACACAGGAAGCCTTAGAAAGAGGCAGCAAGGCTGACACATTCCCATGGGAGGGGAGCCCAAAGCAGGGTGTGAGCACACTGTGGATGCTCTGGTGAAGGACACAGAGCTGGCACAGCATCCCCCAGTCCCACTGGGCAGACAGCACAAAACCTGAGGGGCACTGTCCTCTACATAAAAAAGGCCATCCTTAGTTAAGAGAAGGGCATTAAAGGAAGAAAAGAAAGCAGACTGGGCATAAAACAGGGTTTTTTGCAAATCATCTTTCTGGTCTCATTGCTTAATACATAATAGACACCCAAACTATGTGTGGTTTTAAGAGACACTGCTACTTAGGGGAGGGGCACAGCACCCCAGGCTGTCTGGGAGCACTCCTACTTCCCTTTGATAGAAAAGGGAGCTCTCCTAGAACCTCACTGGAGAGGAGATTAAAAAAATTCAACCAAAAAAAACCCATCAAATTTCTGGGAAACAAGACTACAGTTCAAAATCTTCTGACAAATTGGAGAAATGATTCAATTAGCTCAACCAAGAGTCCAGAGATGTCCTCCACCAGGAGTCACATGGGCAAACACACCAGGATGGGCAGAAGCACAGCAGGAAAAGCAGCCAAGGCTGCTCAAGTGGCAAGAACAGGAAGGCAGGGGTGGTGATGCCAACTGCCATATATAAAACAGAAGAAATTTGTTCTGCTCTGTGTCATCAAATGGTGAAATACTAACTGGATGTCAAATCCACTCTGCTGTGCCAGATGTTAAGAAAGATGCAAGACAACTACAAGAAATTCAGAGGAAAGCTACAAGAATAGGGGCTGGTGTTGGAAGAAAACTGTAGGGCTCATACTAGAACTCAGTTTGACTACATAAAGGTAGTTTGAAGTCTATTGATAGGGTTCACCCCATCCTTTGTATGGCTTTTCATTGAGATGCAGTTCTAAACAAGGTTAAATAGATGTCTCTCTACCCCAGATCAGCAACACATCCCTAAAACAAACTTCCCCAACCAACTCATAGAGAGCAACTTTGTTTTTAATAGTCATTAGCGAGGGGAAGAAAGGAAAAAAATGTAAGGGGTGGGGAATCCAGAGCCTAGAAACTCCAAAATATCACTTCTGAGACCAGACTACCCCACCAGTCCAAAAAAATTCAGTGTCTTTCGCAGACCAGCCTATGAGCATGTCATCCATGAGTAGAGACCTACAAGAGATAATTCTGGTATGTCGCTTACAGGACACAAGATGCAAAGGCAAAAGATGATTTAAGTGAAAAAAGTGATTCCTGCTGCAGCTCTTCATTCCCCCCTCACAGGAAGAGCATAGCAAGGAGCAGGCTGAAGCACACAGATTTCCATCTCCTGGGGCTGCCAGCACAATGCCCAGGTGTTGTATTTGCTGACCAGCCTGTGGCAGTGAGGGACTCCTGGGACTGAGCTGCTCATCTGTCAGCCCAGCTGGTGCCTGGCAGCCCCCAGGGACCACGTCACTCAGAGCAAGGAAGTCCCTGGAACACCCTGCTCTGTTCCTGGATATCATTGCTCTTGCAAAACAAGGCAGAAAGGTCAGGATGTAAAACCCACCCCGACACAGCCAATACCTTGGGGTCTCAGGAATAAAAACTTATCAGAAAGCTGTCATGTGAGCCATGACAACTCAATGTTGGCACTGTCTTTACACACTGATGGTTGCTCCCTGGGAGAACAAAAAAAAAACAATCACCACCACTTTGGAGCTAAGCTCTACAGAGCCTCTCCAAACTCTGTGGTCCTCCCACCCTGCTGGGGGATCTGGGCCACAGGACCAGCCCTGGTGCAGACTGGCTGACACAAACCCCTGAGCAAGAGCCACCCCTGCTCCAGGAACTCTGATCCACCCCAGTCCAGGGGCTGGGAACAAAGGAAGGCACTGGGGTATGTATACCCATGGCAAAAGCAATACAGGGAGGAGTTAAAAATAAAGTATCAGCATAGGAGCACCCAGAGCTGCATTTCACAGGACAGCAACCCACAGATGAGCACTAAAGGGCACAGCCAAAAGCCCAAAGTCACCTACAGAGCTCACATTTAGACATATTAGGCCATTTATGAGATTGCAACAACTCTCCCATAGCCACAAGGAGGAGGCCAGGCAGGCTCTGCCTCATTGGTTTTAGTGTCTTTCTGGTGGAAAATGTTGTTACAATAAAGTCTGGGGGTGGTTTTGAGTGCAGTGTCAGGAGTTGTCTAAAGTAATTGTTACTTGTCATACAAATTTCCTCTGAGCAGCAGCAGAGCAGCATTTACCAGCGACAGACACCCCTGGAGATGCTCACACAGGTACAGCAAAGTGGCACCTGTGATCTGGGCTGCTCTGTGCTCCCACAAGCATTAACATCTTGGAAACAAATAATTTGTCTTGCTTACTGCCCAGCTACACTGGACAAACAGAAAAGTGACCTCATGTTATGCTAATGTAATCAGTATTTCATGCAAGGCAGATAAAAGTTTAGATGGTCCATCCAAATGCAAATTTGAAATAAAAAGCAAAGTTCCCTTCAGAGCCTGGCATTAGCAAGCCATTTCACAAGGAAGGGAATTTTCAGTAAATTGCTCATTTAATTTCCATGTTATGGGAAGTGGCTTCCCTTAGCTCTTCCAACAGTCACCTCCTGCTATTAATGACCACAAGCAAAGCAGTGACCCTTATAACGTCTGATTTCACAGCAAATATTTTAATTTCCAAAGGTGAAATGTGAGACATACTCTCCTATAACACTTATCTTTATGGCTCTCTTAATTCTTTAGGATTTATCGTCTCTACTAAAAGCACACAGAACATAATTGAAATAGATTTTCCAAGATATATCTGAAGTATTTTAACCTACCTTTCCCTGTTAGCCTTTTATATAATCTTATTCTAACACAGGAAAAAAAAAAAGTATTTTCACACTATGAGTTCACCAGCAGGTTTTTAAACTTTAAAAAACAAAAAATCTTTTTTTTTTTTAAAAAAACACATTGGTTCTGGCAGCAAAGATTTTCAGAAACCAGAACTCGAGGGAGGGCTTTATTCTCCTATTTCATACAAATGGATGAAATAAAGGCATTAACACTTCTTGAAATTATGTCTGAAAACAAAATGTTCAATTTTGGGGATTCTAGAACGATATGGACATGACATTGCAATGAGTCTCCAGCACATGAACAACTATGGTGTCAGCCATCCCTCAGGATAGGAAAACAGCATTTTTCAAAACTTTTTCCTGCTTACAGGAGTCCCACTGTGCTCTGGGAGAGGATGCCACACCTCCAAGTTTAAGAACATCAAGACCAGCTTTATAGCCCATGAAACTTCTGTTTTTCATCATTGTTTTATGTGTGTTTTTTTCCTCCAGAAAAACAATACTGAGACAAAAAGCACAGTTTGAAGAATTAATGCCTTTTCCAGTGTTATCACTGCAGCAATAGGCACATATGGGAACTCAAAGCAAGCTCCATTCTGATTTATGTTTGATATTTCATTTAATTGAATTTTTGCAAGAAAACTGGTTTCATTATTGAGAAATGGACCTCCCATCATGCAAAGAGGGAGGGAATCAAATGCTTAAACTCCGTCTCATTTAGCAGTGACACTTCAGGAATGAACAATAGCTTTGTACATAAATTTGCTTGTTTGGCTGCCACAGATATGAATTGTCAGGGCGTTTTAGAACAAAAGAAATGACATGTCAAAGCAAATCTATAGTTTAGCTAATCAAAATGCCATGTTTTAAATATTCAAGCTGTTTTACACCAAAAGGTGGCATTTATCAGAAAGCACATAAATTGACAGGAAATATAAGATGAAAGTGGAATGCAGACAAAATAAGGATTTTCAGATATATACAAGAAATTTATTTCTCTGTGCACTTTATCAACCAACACCTTCCTCCTCAAAAAAACCTCTAAAACCAGCACATCAAAATCCTCTGCCTCTTTTAAGCAATGAAAACATTAAAGCCAGCTAAAGCAATTTAGCTATCAAAGCTGGTTCAGCATTTGGCATTGCTCAGAGAGCCCTTGCTAGACCAAGGGCTGAGCTTCTTCCCAGACTTTCCACTGTGTTTTATCCAGGCACGTTGGGTACATCTGCAAGGCTTCAGCTTGTCATCTGCAGGCAGCCTGGGAGGAGTGTGAGGGGATGCATTTGGTGACTCTCACACTCCTTACCTGTCAGCAGGTAAAGGCACGTAGACACCTCCGAGGGCACTGCAGCAAAAGCCTACCTAGCTATGAAAAAAAACCTAAAGGAACGAGGCACAAACTGCTCATTTTTTAAGTCCCCTGCAGGACTTTGCTGCTTACAGGCAGCCTCCTGGCACCCCCTGGGCACAGATTCCATCGAGCCTCGCTCCCCCCTACACGTCTCTGCTCCTGCCAGCCTGCTCTGAAGTCACAGCAAAACTTGTCAGATCAAAAACCTTATTATGTAGGCACGACAGCTCGCTGTGCTTAGCTGCTCCCAGCACAATGCCCAGTTGTGGAAGCTTAACATTATCTCTTAAAAGTTAAGCCCCATTCGTTTATCATCTATTGGCAGAACAGTTACTGGGTTGCTAAGAAAACACTCCAAAGGGAGACTTTTACAGCAGTTGGTCTGTTTCCTGCTTCTCTGTGCTTGGGAGGTTAAGTCCATTGCTAGAGCTTTGCCTGTGCAATACAAACACGTTCCAGAGAGTGAAAATCCCCCTAAGCCCACCAAAGGTGTTGGTCCTGTCGTGAATCTCCCCACTGCCCGTGTTCCAGAGCCTACAAACCTGCAGATAAGCTTCCTGGAAAAACACTGGCTCTCTCCCAGCCTGCCACAGCACAGAGAGCTGCTACATCCCAGAGGCACACAGAAAGAGCCACAAAAGGTCACACCCAGGCTTGAGAAGAATTTCAGGAGCTGAGTTCACCGTCCATTAAGGAGCTGGGAGCCCAACAGATGAAGCAGAGCTCAGGAAAGCCCAGCTGGGGCCCTTTTCCAGGAGGATGGAGAGCATTAACTCCCTGCAGCACTGTTTGCCATAAGGAGAGCACACCAGGCCATTGGATAGCACGGTTCCATCTTCAGATAGAATGACAATGTTCTTCTCCATCTGTCACTTTTAGCCCATCTTCCAGCAGGTCCCAAATCATCCCCCTACCAGCCTCACAACTGACTCTTCATTGCACACAAAAAAATGTATGAAAATAATTCCATTTACCCAAGGTCCCATCATAAGACAGGTTTTTGCATACCTGCCCAGGATTTCTGCTCCACAGCAGGTACAGCACTGATTCTGGAAGGAGGGGATTTGCACAGACCACAGCCCCCAGCCCAGGGACCTGCAGATGTGCCAGAAGGGCTGCAGAACGCAGCTTCAGAAGAGGCAGCACCTGCTACAGAAGAGACACTTTTCCTGCTGGGCTGAAAGACCAGGGTGTTTTCTACAAAAGGCTTTATTTAGGGTCACTGCATTCTTCATTCAGCAACAATAATTTATGGCAGCCTAGACTCACAGACAGCAAAGTGACTTCATCACAGAAAGGTCTCGCTGAATCCGCAGAAGAACGCAGTGTCACCCTGCTACTGCCAAGCTCCAGCAGCAGCACTGTGAGTTCCTGCTGATTTCCTGAGAGGCTGAGCTCCTGTGGCATTTCTAGTATGTGGCTGGACTGGTAAACATTTAAGCCTAAGACAAACACCACCCCCTAAAGAAATCCAAAGATATTGCTGTACTTAGTGCTCCTGGGCAATGATGCCAACTGGAGTTGAAAACAAATGGCACCCAGAGCTGTGTGATTAAGTGTCTCATTTCTCTGACTCCCCAAGAAGCCATCCCTTAGCAATCTGACAAACCTGGCGATTCCAAATGACTAAACACTTGCTGATCCCTTCAAGTGACAGCTAAAAAGCACCATCTAACACTTTGGGGCTTTACTTCAGCTATAGCTGCAAGAAAAGCCATTCATAAAATCTTAAACTGCAGTTAAGAACCCTTTAAATGTTTCTTCTCACCAATTTGAATAACCAACATTTCCAGAACAAAAGCACCTCTCCAGCAAGGGCTCAGGCAGATGGCATACCTGCTCAGAAGAAGCTTCTATTTTCTACTTTGAAGAAGGGCACAAGACTGACAAAATCTCTGCTCTCTGCATGCCCAGGGCTCTCCTGCCCTAAACCCTACCCAAGCTTCCACCATCCAAACCAGGTGGCTCTGCCTGCAGCACCCTCCACCCTAACAGAGCAATGAGTGGTGAAACTGCTCTGGTGGTGATGTAAAACAGAACTTCAGATATAATGTAAAATCACAGGCTTCAAACACCTGCCATGAACATATTGCAGTGTTTCATTATTTGCACTGGACACGTGGCAAGCAGGGCACCACCATCAGATGCATTTCACTGGGGTTCTTGATCTCTCAAATGACTAAAAGTTCTCTGTTACTGCTAACTACATCATTTTTTAAAATTCTGAACCTGTCTCCCACAGAAGGAGCTCAGTAGCAAAGACATTGCTCTAAGTCACTGTGAAGCTACAACACAGTTACACCTCCCAGCCTGGGCTGGGGTTTGGGCACAAGATTGCACTGGCCTAAAACAGTGAAGCCGTGCTACATTTGGAAACATTATTAGACTATTTAGCTCTTTATTAGTAAAGCCATTGAGATTTATAGCCTACAGAAAAGGGTTGTTCAATCAACAAGGAGCAAGTGAAGTGAAAAAGCATTAATGTTACCACTGAGGCAATTATTGCAACATGATCGCAATTCCTATGCATCTTTTAACTTTTTTGCCAACACAACAGATTCTCTAATGCATGGATCCCTGTTCCATTAAAATGATATTATTTGTAGCAATAATATGAGGTGGGTGAAACAGAATCCAGTTTCTTAACACCTGAGCATTGCTTTCTCTTGGGGAATATCAGTACACAAAATGGGGTTCCAGTAAAGTGCTTGTAATCACAGAAGCTGGTGCACCCATTAAACACTTAGCAGGGCTCCAGCAGAAAGACAATCCCAGAGAAAACAGTCTCAACTGAGACAAAAATCCCAGTCCTGGCTCTCAGGAGCAGAATGCTGGTTTAGCTCCATTTAACACCTTATCTATCCGGAAATCCAAACAGGCAAGAAAATGTCATCACCCTCCACAGAACAGAGCAGCAATTCCCCGATCCCACACAGCTCCAGCAAGGCAGGCTTGACCAGTTTGACCAGTTTGTGCTGGTGAGCACAGCACCAGGCAGGTGACCAGTTTGTCATGGGAAAACAAATTCCCTAGAGCCAGGTCTCCTGCCACATCTCTCCTGCTCAAGGGTGATGCTTTCCTTTGGTAGTCTTGAAATGCAAGTAAATTCCCATCCAAAGGGATGGGAAGGCCTTGATACAAGAAATCAGTCTGAACTATTGCTTCAAAATTTTGTGGGGTATCTTTTTCTTCCCTTCTCCTTTTTGGGGAAAGGAAGAGAAAGACAGAAGCAGGCACCAAGAAAACAGACTGTTCTAACTAGAATATGAAAAAAAGGAAGATGAAGAAGATTTCTACTAATGGAAAAATCTACTGCACTATAATCATCACTTTACTAAAGGATCAGATCCTATCAGGTCATCTCCATTCATCTCCCAATGAAAGTTTATCTGAGGACTGTAGAAGGTCTGGTCATGGACCCTACTCCTAGCACAGCACAGAGTTTGACACAAACTTTAAAACTCCTAAGATTCTTCATTTAATATTTCACCAGGTCGTAGAAAGGGCCCAGTCTTGTCAGGAAGAGACACAACAGTTGCAGCAGAGAGAGAAATGTCTGTGCTGTGTAGAGTCAGAGGAGTGCAAGCCACAAGGCAAGTTTCAGAGCAATGTAAAAGAGCAGGGCAAAGTGAGTCCCTTTCAGGAGCAGTGCTGAGCTCTGCATGGAGGCAAAGAAGGAAGAAAGAGTGATTAAAAAATTTAGAGAGGAGAAAAAAAACCTCAAAACACAATTTGCTCATTGTGCTTTAGAGTGAACATGCCCATTTTTGTGCTTCAGGGCAGCTGCTGACCCTGTGCATGCCAGCAGACCCCTGGCTGCAGCACCACAACAAATGAACACAGTCCTGCCCCATCCCTCTTCAGATCCCCTCTTCAACAGACAGATTTTTGCCACATGCAGACCTCTGACATGCTGCTGGTCTTGTACAAAGCCACAAACCCCCTTAAAAGTCACACCAGCGTCCTGGCACCTGCTTTTGACCCCCAAAGGAAAGAGCAGAGGGCACCATTACTGTGCCACTACCTGTGGAGGTATTGTCCCCTTCACACCACTTCCAGAGGGCACCATGCAATAAAGCAAGAAGGGAAAACAATAAATATGCACAAGGCTCAGCCATTCCTATGGAAACCCTCCATTGGATATCCTGTGGAAAACTGTTCATGAGTCAGTCATGTGGTCATCCACAGACCACCTTGGTTCATGGTAGCTTAAAGGTGACAGTTTGGGCTTATGGAAAATGGAAGCTGTGACATTTGGGGTATTTTCTGAAACAGATGTTTTTAGTTAGCAGGCATTTTTCTGTCCAGCTCTCAAATTGATTTTTTTTTCCTGGATTCTCTACACAGTGTCACTGTGTCTGCATTATGCACTGAAAATATTTACAAAGACATGAAAATTAACTCTGGGTAGGACTTTGGCAAGCAGGGGAGGGAGGCCAAAAGAAAGCAGTTCTATATGTGGAAAAGAAGCTGCTTCATTTCACTGTAATCAAAGAAACAGAGCAACTGGAAGACCAGCTCTGAAGTCAAATAAGATGAATGGTAACCACAGCAAGGGCCATAAAAACACCAATAAAAAGTAAGTTGCCATAAGGGAAATACCCAGCTCAACACCTCTCCAAGAAGGTAAGCATAATAAACTCACTCCTAACATGGACACCAGTTTATTTTTTCAGGTGCAACCTAAATACAAAACCAGGGAGAGATGCAGGAGAAGCAGCACTTAAATTCCATCTGCTATGTAAATAGTCTTGCTTGTTGATGGAATTAGTTGCATGATTTAGATCAACATAATCTGACCTTAAACAATGAAATTAACATCCAAAAGCCAATGCTGCTCCTTCCCCAGGGGCTGCAGCAGTTCCTCTGCAAATCCCTTTCTCAGACCCTCAGAGGAGAGATTCCTGCCATGCTTGTCTTGGCACTTGTCAGAGACCATGTTTTATTTTACTTTGCACCGATGCAAAGAGGTTCTAAACATTCTGGAATTAAAGCTACCACAAAACATGAAAGTGCTTATAAGGCATTTCCACTTTCTCATCTGGCAAGTGAGTGGCTGATTTACAAGCCAGCTGTCAATACAGAACAATTGCTCACCTCATTTTACAGGAAAGCAAAAAAGTACTTAAAACAAAATACTTGCAGTGTAGAATACTACGAAAATTTGCTTTTTTCCAACATGGCAATCAGCAGTGTGTGTTCATTGGTGACCTGTCAAGGAGAGATGCTTGTTTAGCTTTCAGATGAGCCCCCAAGAGTTGGGACCTACTAAGCAAATAACCAGAGATCACCCCAAAGTTTCCCTCCCTGCAAAGCAGTGACCAGCCTCTCCCCAACCATCTGCAACTTGTGTCAACACAAAGCCCACAGGCTCCCTGCACCCCAAACCTCAAAGGGAAGATAATCCTTGCAGTTACTGTTTACCTGGGCCAGCACAGCTCTCAAAGGAACACTCTGGTTTGGAAGTGGGAAATGTTAAGGTCTGCAGAGGGTGGATGGCAAGTGCTTCTCTCCATTTGGGTGTAACCCTCACTGAAATAGAAAGGGAATGCAAAAGGCTGCCCCATGCACCCAGGGACACCTCTGCAGTCTTCCTGATTGAAGGAACCAAAGGAACACAAAAGAACTGACCTTACATCTCCCAGTTATATCTGCACAAGACTGATTAGCATGCAGCAGCAGATGGTATTGCTCTTTCCTTAAAGAAAACATGCATGCTTTAGGGAACTGTGTGCAACATTACTGCATCAAGAAGGGCAATTCAAGCCTTGTGCGAGACAGGGAGCTGACTTTCAAGTCAGTAGTTTCAAGTTTGAGGCATCTGGCACTTTTCTGTACAAGGAAACCTCAGAACTGCCTCCTCACCACTGGCTGTGCTGCTTTTCACCACTGGTCCTGGGTGACCTGCAACACAGCCACCTCAGTGCCAGCCTGGGCAGTGCCCCAGGGCAGCCACAAATGCCCATAAAATGTCCTGATGCAGTGACATGCCAGCAGCAGGGGATGGATGACCAATGTGGAAACAAAGAGCTCCCAGTTACAGCTCCAGCCCGTTCCCCATCTGCATCCACTGGTATCGTCGTGGTCATGCATTGAAGAAAGGACTCTTGACGACAAATTCAGAAGGCTAAAATTATTTATTAAAATGACTCCATAATTCTAGTATTTTTTTATATTTGCTCAGCAGAGAGCATTCTATGCTCCTGCTGCTGCTTTGTTTAGGGAAATGTGTTTTTTTTGAATAGTTTACAATATTAGAAAGATAAAGTAATTTCAGTTTAGTCTCCTCATAGGTAGGAGGAGGCTAACTAATTCTATGTTTTTTGAAGAACAGACATAGATATTTTGTTTACAGAAAGCTTATACAGAGTAAAAGACAGTAAAAGGATGTTTTCAAGAACAGACATAGATATTTTGTTTACAGAAAGCTTATACAGAGTAAAAGACAGTAAAAGGATGTTTTCTCATGGGAAAATGATTAGAAGGCTTACACACAGAGAAACTTATAATATGTTCATAGCAACACACTGGAGGTACCTGTGCAGGGTCTTCCCTTCCAGCTGGCCCATGGGGACACCAGACCAGCCCTGTCCCCCTCCCTGACCAAGCACCAGCCTCACAGCTGCTCATGTTGGTGCCAAAACTCCCCTTTTTGGAGACCCCAGTCTCCAGTAAAGTGTTCTGCTCTTTATTTCTGAACTGCTGTCTGCAGAGGGTTTTGGAAAGAACCCAACTCAGCTCTACACCTCCACCACTTGTTCTTATTAAAATCCTGACAAAAAACTCTGTAAGACAGTATCACAATGCATTAAAACTAGAATTATCTAGTAAGGACAAGGCAACTGCATTTTGAAGGAGCAAGTATGACATTAGCCTAGAATGTCATTACTACTAGGAAAATACACAAACCAAGGACACTTCATTCTATACCATTAAGTATTTCAAAGTAACTGGGTGACACCACTGTCCTAAGTAACAGACTACTCACTTTCCCATGTAATTTTTTTAATAGGCAGATGAAAACATTAGAAAGACAAAAGGGAGTTTTTATATTCTGATCATTTACATTTTATCTACATTAACAATCAAAAGCATCATAAGCAGTGAAGAGACTGTTGTCAGATACTATTTTGATGACATGCATCCTTTTAAGTGTATCCAGTGTTGCTCATATCATTAGAAGCAGGGGGAAAATTAATAGAATACTAATGGCCAAGCAAGCTCCAAGTACAACAACTACTCCTTTTTTCTGTTCGTGTTATCAGCCCATATTTTATCTCCATTTCTTCTTGAAGACCACTTGAAGAAATAAAATAGAAATTTGAATACACTGTTTGATGAATTTTTCTCCCATGCCCCATTACACCTCAAGGGCTACCAGAACCATGGGCAAAGCTACTTATTTCTATCCCTTCAGGTTCTTCCTTCCCACCCCTTTTTTTTGTTTTTTTTTTGCTGTGATGCTGAGACCACAGTTCTTTGAGTGCTCATCAATACACACCTGTTTCTTTACATCCCCTCTTTTGTCCATACTCAACTGCTGTCACCTGTTTACACCTGGACTGCAAACCCCAGAGAGAAGCAAGATCAGACACACCACCACCACTGTCCCATACAGGGGCTGAAACACTTGTGTGTGTATTTATATATTGCTACCTGATGGCAATTCATGTGGACAAGCTGTCCCTAATCCCAGATTTCAGCAAGAACTTGAATTATCCTTTCCTTAGTCCTACTGTGAAGCTCCCTGATGATCCCTTCCTTTCAAAGGACAAAAGGAAAACCAACACTGAAAAGGTCACAAAGGATTAACAGCACAGCCCTTTGATATTTTGCCTCCTCTTGTGCTTTTTACTGGATCTCTAACTCTTAAGAAATGCATGCATGCACCAAACCCAGCTGGTTTTCCCCATTGTACTCCCACATGCTCCCCAGGGCAGCACACGAGGAGCTGTAGGAGGTCTATCTCTGCATGGAGAGGAACAGAGACACAGAGAACATCACAGAAGAGCAGAGAAAGTCATAGTCTGTTAACTGTAATTAGAGAAAAAACAAATTTATGAATCAAATCAACTTGGATGTGTGCTAGCTCTATACCATAGAGTGCACAGAAGGTAATGCCTTCTGAAGAGTTTCCATTGCTCCCTGATAATCCATGCTTAATTAGATCTTTTTATCTTAATGCAGATTTCCTCTCCATAATGTTCCTGCTGTCCTTCCACACCTCACCCTTGCCCCCTTATGTCAGTGGCTTTGTCCTCTGACAAAAGCCCATCACAACAGGCAAAGTGCCAACACAATTAATTTTTCAGTAAAAGCCAAGTTGTTGTTTTCTCAGAAACATTTTACACTTCAGAAAACGTCAGAAATGTCAGAGTCCATAAGCAGAAACAAAATCAGAGATCTGCTTCCCTATTAATACTGCATGACCTCCTCAAGCATCTCACTCCAGGAGAGGAAGACAGTGGGAGGGGGCCAGGGAGCCAAGCAGTGTCAGCCACTGGCTGGTTAGAAAAGCAAACAAGAATTAAATACACGGAGCACCAAACCAAATGCCTCTGCCTTGAGAGGGCTGAAAAGCTGCATGCTGTTCAGAAGAAGGGGCATGCAATGCCCAGAGGAGAGCAGAGTGGCAAGGCCTGATCCTCAGTGCTCAATCAGCCTTAAATTCCTTCTTTGACACTCCTGCATGCAGAGGTGGCAACCCAAAATTACAGCTGTCTGTAGAGAGGATGAAGGAAAGTGCTGTCTTGACTCTGCTTGTCTCTCAGAGGGATCCCTGGAGCCTCCCCTCAGTGCTCACCCCAAGACAAGGCAGGGGGTCATCTTCAGGAAAAACACATGGGAGTCCTGATTTCTGTCCCCTTTCACCCCTGAGCTCAGCTGCTGCTGTTTCACTGTGACCGAGCTCCAGAAGGAGCACAAACACCCTCCCTGAAGCTTGCAAATACATCACAGTGAGTTATGTGCACTTTCAGAGCCCTACAAAAACACAAAAGGAGATATATCTCTGCTTCCCCAGGAGCCCCTCGGCTGGGACACATGGGGCATTGAAGGTGCAAGACACCACTCACATTTCCACAGGAGTTTTACAGCCCTAAAGATCTAAGGGCTCAGTCACCACCAGATTTCATCATCGGCTGCAGCTGATGGCCAGGAGTACCAAAATGTGTACAAACAGGGCTGATTGTCTCCTACCCAGAGCAACTCAACATTTTGGTATTGCTTAAAAATCACAGAACCATTTAGGCTGGAAAAGCCCTCTTAAGATCAAGCCCAACTGCTGAGCCAGCAATGCCAAGTCCACAACTAAACCACATCCCCAAGCACCACACCTACATGATTTTAAAATCCCTTTTGGGATAGTGATTCAAACACTCCACCTGATCCAAAGGAAACTCTGCTCCAGCCTGCTGGGGGTCCTCACACTTTTTATTGTTCCATGAACCACAAGCATCAACATTACTGACAGAACTGAGCAGAGCTTTCTGAGGCTCCACTTGGGCTACTGCAGCATCTTCTCTGCAGCTCCTGTTACAGATAAAATCACATCTTTTCTTTATTTTCTTCCTCCATTTCTCCTCTCAGCACACTCAGGAATTCTAAACACTTTCTGGCACTTTCATAGTGCTTAGAGTAAAGTCCTTGAACAGGTGATCATTTTTCAGCCTACAAACTAAGTTCCCTTGCTGGGTTAGTCCCCAAAGGGTTTAGAAAATGGTACTGAATGGAAAAATATCCACAGGTACCTTAATTTGCTTACACTGATTCCTGCAGCATCACAAACACAAATGAAAAAAAGAGGCAGAGCCATTTACAAGGTTGGAACAAAACTTTTCTTTACAAATGCATCAGTAAATAAGTAATAAACTCCAACTTATTAAAGATTTGCCTATGATCAATGTTTGCTTTGTTCATCTATTACACAGACTGATTACAGGATGAATAAAACAAATCACAGGCACCTGAGGTCTACATGGCCACAGCAGGTACAGCTCACACAGATCCAGCTGAGAGGAAGGGACACACTCCTAACATCATATATCCAGAGGATAAAAAACCCTCTCACATTCCACAAGCAAACTCATTTTAACTACAGCTTTGAGTCCCTTCCAAATCTCTGAATGAATGATCACACTTCAGAACAGCCTAAGAGCTTTCTGCAAGAGACATTTAGATTAAATATCATAACTGATTACAGGAAGAGCTGGTAGCCCTGCTTATTACAGTTGCCTAATGCTTCTGATCTTTAGACCCTATTCCTACTTACCTATAATTTTGCCAAACTCTAGCCACCATCTGGACTGCAACTTCATGTCCCTTTGGTCTGCCTCAGGCAAACTTTAATTTCAGCCAAAACGGTCCGACTGCTTCTAAGAAAAAGGCAGAGAAGAAAGATTTATCTTTCCTTTTTTTTGCCTACAGTAAGAAATCCTGGTGACCTTTTCTTTAATTAGCTAAAGCATTTCCAAGACTTTGAAACAGAACTCAGCTTTTGACAGGATTTTGTTCCAGTCTGTATAAACATGAACCTTTTGGTCACAATTTGGGGGTGTGGTCGAGTTTGGTGCATTTTTGCTGTATCTGCAGGAACATACCCAGATCCAAATAATTTTTGTCTTGAGAGATGGGAGATAGAATAAGAGTTGAATTTTTTTTTTTATATTTACAACCTTGAAAGCTCCTGCTTTTTAAAAGAGAGGCCAGGGTCTGGTGCATTAATGCTTGTAGTGGTTTTGGTTTTTTTGTAGTGGTCGTTTTATTAACTTGAAGACCAAGTGGAAGTACTCAAAGCTGGACACTGCTCCTCCAGCTCTTTGCCTTGCCAGTTTCAGAGGACAAAAGGTGTGCGGTGTAAAAGCCAGCTTTAACCAAAGAAGCTGAACCCAAGACCTAGAACTTGAATATCTATTGTTACACTGCAGTGAACACAAACTTAAAAGGTCTTCATTAGGGTCCTTCTGAATTCTAGTTTTTCTATCTGTGAAAGAAATGTGCTTCTGCTCAGTGTTGAGCATTATGGAGCAGCACGAAAATGAAGTACATGCAATTGAAAATTTGGAAGAATTCTATCTTTAGGTGTCATTTTAAAGTATTCAAAAACAGACATCAAACAACAAGAAGAAAGAAAACGACTCATTAAGGGACATTCATTCAGTGGCTTTACACAAGGGAAGAAGCTTGTGGGAAAACACATGATGCTATAATTAAAGGCTGTATTCCAATGCACAAGAAACCAAACTGAGGTTGCAGAGATTGCCTGGTTTGTTCATAACCTTTACAAACTTTTCACCCTCAATTATGACCTTCTGATGTGGTTTCCTGGACACAGTTTTGTGATCTAACTGTTGGTGTGAGATGAATCCAGGAGGATCAACATGCATCTGGAGAGGCTACTTTCTTCCAGCTCTTTATCTTCAAGATGCATTTCATGACCAATTATTTACTTACTACTGAGTCTAATTATTTTCCATGCTTATGTCACAGTGAAGCATCACAAACTAGACAAAGAAATGGGTTTCAACCTCTCTCCAGTTCAAACACTGCCTTCTCATTTGATGTGAAGCATTTGCTTTTATTTAACACTAGTAATGCAGTGCACTTTACAGGGCATCTTCAAGGTAAAAATCTATGCAACCTACTAAAAAATACCATTATACTGTCCATTAGTTCAAGAAGCAGATTCTGAATCACATCCCTTTGAAAATGAACCATTGCTTGAAATGTCAAATGCACTGTTTACTCCTCACTGGTAGCAAAATGTGATGTACAAGGTTACTAATATAATTTCCAGGCCGTTATCTAAACAAACAACCTATGAACAAAGCAAGAAAGGGGAAGAAGTATCTTATCACCTCCAGCTTAAAAGCTGCTGCAGATTCCAACATACGAGTGCCATCTCTCAACAAACACAGGAGAGCTGCTCAGTATGGAACCATACCTTTAGTCTTTCTTCAGAAATCACAAAGCTCGTTCCCAAGGACAATGAAGGCTCCATCAGCACAGTGCCCTTCAATGCAGATCTTCCCCTCCCTTTCAAGGCTACCCCTCCAAATGCAGGCACTCCATTCATTCATTCCAGCACTGCAGCAGGAGTGTGACCCCCTGGTCCCTGCAGTGGGTGGGCTCCCCTCTGTGCCAGCTGACAGGACCCAGCACAGCTGGGCAGATGTGAGCCTACAGCAAGCCAGGAGGTGTTGGGCTGTTCCTGCAGGCGCCTGCAGAGCTCAGGCCATGCCTCAGCAGCACACCACCAGCATCTTCCTCCTGCTGTCCCTCCTTTCTGCAGAGGGTGAAGTCCAGCACACAGCCCACAAAGCAGCCCGGCCACCCTCCTGCTGGACCACAGGCAAGAGTAACCATCTCTGTCCCCAATCTCCCCCAAAAGCAGCTCTCTGCTTGAGCTGGGTCAGCCACAGGTGCTGCTCCTGTGTGGCCAGCCTGGTGGTCAAACACCATCCTCCCTCCAAGCAGCACACACAGCTCTGCTGCAAGGACAGAGAAGGTCACCAGCCATCCTCCCTGTCCTCCACAAGATGCTGAGCAGAAGACCACTATCCACTGCTGGGCTCCTGTATTTTCTCAGCCAAAAAAATAAGTCCAAGTTTTCAATGTGCCTGACAGATATGTTAACAGCAGAGGCCAACTCCTCGTGACTGAAGTGTTTGCTGGAAGCAGAAATGCTGTGCAAGAGATTCAGCACTCTTCTTGTCATTTTTCTCTTTAGACAACACTTTTTTTTTTTTTAAATGTCTTATCTGCACAAGAGGAGGCATAGCTGCAGAGCCACCCACCAGCTGTTCCCCACAGCCCCACAGAGGGGGGCAATGCCTTACATCAGATGTGAAAATCCTTCTCAGGCCACCTCAGAGGCCCCCATCCAGCTCTCACTAAGTACATCCCCATTCCCACAGGTCCCATAAGGAGGTGGATCAGGGCTGTGCAGCTGGACATTGGAGACCAAGCACTCCCCTGACAAACAGCAGCATAAAAAAACAACCTTAAAAGCCTCGTGCAAAGGGAAGCTGTGCACCTAAATCAACCAGCACAGATTTCCTCAGTACAAATGGTAGCTCTGACCCTGTCATTCTCAGCTGAAGGACCAGGGATGCTATTTTCTTCCATTTAAAGAACTATTTTGAATTTATGAGCCAATATTTAAGAATAGTTGATAGCCCACTTACATGGCAGACTCAAGCAGATTGAAATAATTTCATAATTAAAAGGCAGAAAAAGCATATGTGTCATTTTCAATATAATTCCTCAGAAATTCAGTAGCTATTTGATTTTATTTTTTTAATGAGATAGATTAGAGAGTATGCATTGATCTGATTAGTCTTCACATTCTTTCCTCCTTTTAATGTAAACCAATCTCCTTACATGGATTACTAGGCCTATTTAATTTCCTTTCCCTAGAAAAAGGAACATCATTTTTCACTGTGATCATAATAGGAATTTGACCAATACAAATACACTGCATTACTGCAATCTGTTACTCGCCAATTTCTTTCAAAAGGAGTGAATTCCAAAGCTGTGAGCTGTAATATCCTAGAGGCAGCCTTACTGTTCTCTACTGCCTTTAAAATTGCTTCTTTATGGCGCTCAGTCATAGATTTTTTGACTTGAAGATGACAAATTTCGGAAGACCTAATCAGCAAAAGAATTCATTTGCAATTGATCTACACTGTTCTTTGTTTTGCCTTCTTTCAGAGGGTTGGTTTTTTTAATCTTCACTTGCTAACCAACAGGTTTGTGGTTTTTTTCTCCCAAGCACACATTCAGATTATTTTTTTCCTATTAAGTTTCAGGGTTTTTTTTTTTAATAGTAGCAGATTAAGCATGCAGTGCTTCCTACATTTAATCTGTCATAAAAGATGCATTAATTCCTAAATGCAATACTTTGTGGAAATGGCTTTACTTTCACACATTAGAATTTCACTCATCTCCTGTGCATCCCTGGCTGCCAAGCAAACCCAGATGTGCTTCTCTGACCAACCAGTGTGACACAGGACACAATCCAGCACCCATCACAAACACCTAAATAAGCCCAGCCACTGTGCACACCACAGCAATCACAGATTCCATCTCTCTGGAAGTGCTCAAAAACCATGTGGATGTGGCACTTGGGGACAAGGTTTAGCGGTGGGCTTGGCAGTGCTGGGTTAAGGGTTGGATTCAATGAACTTAAAGGTCTCTTCCAACCTAAATGATCCCAAGATTCCTGAGACAGCTGCACTCTGGGGGCTGCAGGTAGACACAGCACCAGGTACTGCATCCCAGTGTACCTGGATGGAAGGGACTTTTCCAGGTCATCCTAACCAGACACAGTCCAGCCTGCATTCCCTTCACAGCTGCAGGATAAAAACCTAAACTCAAACATGCAGATAATGCTGCCACAGAAACAAACACAGACAATCCCACATCCCTCAGCATCTCTCCACCATCCATGCCAGATGTATCTGCTTTATTTTCTAGTGAGCAGTAATACCACCAATCTGCCACAAGCACTTCTTTGATACCAAAAGCAATGTGGAGAGCTCTGCCTCTTCTGGGCTGAGGGAATAAAGCCAATTTCAAACTACTCAATTTCACATGAGTAGTGGAAAGTTTGACCAAGGCGCTGCTATGATTTTTTTGAACATTTTATGGATAAAGCCCCATGCTTGAAAACTGGATTGTCAGTGCCTCCAGAGTGTCCAAAGCTACACTGGTTCCATGCACCAGATAATCCAAGAGGCACTGCCAGCCACACACACTCGTGAGGAAAGCTGTCATCTGTCCTCACTGTCTGAGTGGTGTTTTTCACAGATTAATATACTTTCACAGGAGAATGAAAGATTATAAATTGCTAAAATTGATTTCACATCAGTGGTGAAGTCAGAGTGAGTAACACACCTGAGGTGACCCAGTCTGCTCAGGGGAACGTGAAACCACAGTGTATTGACAGTTTAATTGGCTCAGCAAGAGTTCATTTCCCTCAGATGAAATGCACCATTGGCCATTTTATCGCTATATCTTATTGCTGCTTTAAAAGTGAAGCAGATGACAATCTAGCAAAATGTTTTCGTTACAGAGACAGCCCCTGTCTTTATTGCTGGGTGCTGGCTTCCTTCCCCCTTTCCTCCCCAGCAAATGCAAACTAGCTCTTGTGTGCATTTTAAGCACTATGCAGGATGAGAATGCCTCTATATATCCTTTCAGGACAAGTGATGGAAGATGCTGCTCTGCCCATTTCTGTACTGGAACTACAAAGAATAAAACACAAATATTCAACAGCACCAAGCAGATCTATAAATACCACATTCAAGGGTAACATGACATTTATATCACCTTACTGCAAGCTAAAGAGATGTCATTTGACTGCTTTATAGCATTGGGAGGCATTTAAAGAACGTTAGTACTTGAACTATCAAAAGATGATAACTTGGAGCTCAGAAGGTAATTACAGAAAACAGCCCACTTGTGGAAGCAGGAGAGGTGGAGGAACAGGGAGCCCTCAGTCCCTGCTGCCTCACAGCTCACACTCTGACAGGGAATGCAGGCAGAGCATCATGCTCTGCCAGCATGGTTCAGAGCAGAGGGGACAGAGGCAGCACCACCACACAGACGTGGAGAAGCTGCAGGAAATGCCAGAGGCACCCCAGCAAGGCTGTGATCCTGCTGCAGACCCCTCCCCATCCAAAAGGTCTACATTCCCTGTGGAGCTGCAGCATTAATTCCAGGGAGCAGCCCCAGGTGCACAGAGCCAACTCCTCCCTCACCCCTCAGAAGCAGGAAAGCACCATCCCCTGCCACAGCAGAAAAGCAGCACCAGAGCTGGCAGGGACAGCACCCTGGCAGCAGAAGACACAAGCATCCAGGAGTTCCTCCACACACTTCGAACTGGGGGCTCCCAGACACCAAGTGCCATGCTTAAAACCTGCTGAAGCAGCACACAGGCAGTTACAAAAAGCCCCTTATTAACCTCCAAGCCTCATTTCACCAAGAGGGGAAGGACGTCAGCAGTGTTTAATTGCAGGGCAGAAACAGAGGCATGACACAGGGAGGGATCTCAACCACACACAGCTCCTCACTGCTGCACCCCTCAAGCCATGAAGGCCCCAAAAACAAGGGCTGGGGGGCCAGGGATGTCTCCTACTACATATTTTACTGCTCTGGGGACATGCCAGAGGGTTGCTGCTAGCTCTCTGCAAAGGGCATAACACAACCTTCCTGCAGCATTCAACAAACAGATGCCTGGAAATGCAGGTGGGAGCATGGGAGGCCATGGGTGTGGGGATGCACTGCAGAGCTCAAGGGGGGATGCAGGGGAACAGCAGCAAAAGCCAACCAGGTCCCTCCTGCAAGGAGACACCCCAGAGACACATGCCAAGCTCTCCAACTATGAGCAAGGCTGTCCAAGATGCACCAGGATTTTGGGAAATGTGGGAAATGGGACCACTCCGGTACTGGCTGAGGCAGGAGACAGGGAGCCCAGGCAGGAGGGGAGCCCCACACCTCAGGCTCAGCATGGTGAAGGGCTCCTCCAAGGGGAAACCCATCCAGCACCCCCTGAGCCCAGTGAGCTGCATGCCAGTGCTGTGCTAGCAGTGAAACTTCAGGCAACGAGGGGAAGAAACAAAAGCAAAACCAAACATCTTTCAAAATATCCCTTCCCGGTAGCATGCACTGTCATGCAATTCTTCCAAAGCCATGGTTTATGTGGCTCAGGAGGGCAGTTTCATGCCCTAACTCCTGCATGATGGATTTTACAATTTGTTAAAGAAACTCATCAATCCTCAGCAGTCATTTTTAATGCCCAGAGCTTCCACAAACTCCCGCATTTTGCTGATCCCCCAATTTCAAATCATTTGAAATTGCTGCTGCTATTACAGCTCTGCTCCTAAAGCTAAGCATTATGGCACACTCCAGACTTCCAGCTTCATGTGCTGGTGTAATAAACAGATTAACTGTGATTTATGAACAATAAGTTCTGGTTATTTGAAAGGAAACATTACCTCCCTAGACTAATTCTGACAACCAGAGATCTCTCATTATGCAGACATTATTTCCACCTACCCATAATCATTGGTTTAGAACATAGTTTTCGACCTGGTAAATGTATCACTATAGTTTTCCACGACAAACTTTGTGCATCCAAAACATCTGGCAGGAAGCCCCACCAAAGGCTGAATACGAGCCTGAATTGACCCAGCGAGACACTTCCTATTTTAAATTCAAGTTATTAAAAAAAGAAAATATTAAAGCAACAACAAATTAAAAAGCTTTTGCAGAGAAGGGCCACAGTGGAGATAGGCACATCACAGAAGGATCCAGCAAGACTCTAGTTAGCAGAGGACTATTTAGGAAGAGAAATGATAAGATGATACAGAGATCTGTTTCTTGACCTTATTTACTAGTAAAGTCCAAAAAGAGTTTTAAAATTTTCTTCCAAGAAATGGATTCGTTCTTTGAGTCCATGCTAAAATGTCAGCTTAGTATTTTACAAGCCCACAAGGAGGAGTTGACATTTTCACATGCATTTTTCACCTGAAGCTACTAAACTGACCACCCCACTCAGGACACTTTCAAGTCCCGCTAAGCATCATCTTATACATTTATTCAGCTAATTGTAATCACTTTCCTCCTGTTTGGAAAAGCTGAGCAACCCTGCCCACTGCTCAGCCAAACCAAGTCCATCCACACAGCTGTAACCCCTTGGTCACATCTCCCCTCCGCAGGGCTGGCTCAGCTCCAAGCCCTCCCGAGTCCCAGCACCTCTCAGCTCCACATTCAGAAATAGTTATTAACTTTCCAAGCTAGACACTTCTCCCACCTGCCCCAAATCACCTCCTCCCTCCCCACACACACTAATGGCAACAATGCAGTGCTAAAGTCCACCCAAGGCTCCTCCTACTGCCAACACCTGAAAAACCTTCCTGGATTATCAAAACTTAATTGGCTTAAAGACCCTGGAGTATTAAACTACTCCAAATGATGAGAGACAAGCTCTGCTGGGCAGTGCTGGTATCAGTGGACCCATCTTGGTGATTAACATGCAAAAGCTCCCACACACAGCCCATCTCTTCTCACCCAATTGCTACGTGCATCTTGGATGTACCTGTGCAAGGCATAATTAGTAAAGATAAAATTCTTTATATACTTAAACCTCTTTAATAGAATAAAAGAAATCTCAGCTCCCTCACCTTGACTCTAACATAGTAACAGAGGCTCGTGAAAAATGAAAAGCCTTGAAGGATTTGGAATAAGAAACTTGGAGAGACAATCACTAATCTTTTATCTTCCAGACTTCAAGCAGAATCAAGTTCTTCAAAGAAAACCCAATAAAGCCCAGACATTTTCATCATAACAAAATAAATAATTCAGTCATACTTTAGAGGACTCCAACATTAGGATTGGCTATGTGATACATTTGTGGCTTAGGTGCCTCTAAACTGATTAAAGATAACCTGATAGAAGCTTGCAATGTCAGAACTGCCTTCATTCCTGACAGATATGAATGGATAGTGTAAATAACCAGAAATAACCAAAATGGCTGCATTTATGCCTAATGGAGGATTTACAGCCTTCAGAGCTGCCTGGTAGGACTAAGAGTTACAGCTCTTTATCCTACCACAGCACACAAAGAGAGATGAATCAACATCCTCCCCACAGCACCTGCTCTGCCAGGATGACCAAGGGCCCTCTCCAGAGGAGAAAAGGAACAGGATTCTCCCATGAATAAGAAAATAAACACGTACAGGCAGGTTTGTTGATGGTGATTTATTATGGTCATCCTAGAAACCACTGTGCAACACACATCCCAAAAGCCCCTCAAATCTCTGCAGCCCCTGCAAGTTTCCCCCAGTACAGCTTTTGTTATTTTCCAGCTGCCAGCTGCAGAAGGGAAGATGCCATTTCCTTTGAGGGAACAGACCAGGTCTTCATCTACCCCTCCAGGCCTTGGCCAAGGGGGCCTCAGCTGCAGCATCCCAGTCAATTTTTCAGTTTGGGTTACTGCACTCCTAACCTTCCCACCATCCACCACCTTCCCAAAGCTCCAGCAGCAGTGCAGCCCCACAGGAGCTGTTTGGGAAGCGGGTGGAAGCAAATCCTGCACCCACACAAGCACTGGGGCAGCTGGACTCGGGGTCAGGCACGTTTTGTAGCTCAGGATTTACGCCACAGCCGGGGGATCGCAGCGCGGAGCCACTGACACTCCAACAGCTCCGTGTTTGCTCCACGTGGCAAAGTCCCCCCAGGACGGGACTGCCATCGACAGAAGAGGCTGCAGAGAGGCAGCACGAGACCCTGCTGTTCGCTTATTTGAGCAATCACTTAAAATACTGGAAGCTGCTCTCCCCAGGAGCTCGCTGTGCAGAAGCAGCCCCTCACAGTCAGCTCGCCTGTTCCTGCTCTTCTCACTCGATGGAGGGGGAGATTATCAGGAAATCTGACACAAAGAACGGGTGCAGATGCTCCCCTTCTCTCAGAAGTCCTTAATTGTGCTTAATTGTGTCACCATCTTTCCACTTTTTAAAGTACCCTTTCCCTTGAACAGAGAACTGGTAGGAATGTACCACAAAAGCTGCAAGTGAGCAGTTGCTAAAGTTGCTTTAATTTTCTGTTATCCACAGAGCAATGGGGCCAATATGCAGGGCAAGAAATAAAGTGACCATTCAAAAGCAAATTCCTGAGCTTGGGAAGCAGGAGGAATCAGGCTGATAAACATGCACACAAGCCAACCCCAGGGAACAGAGTTCTTTAGTGAGGGGAAAGGGAGATAAAGAAAAACCACACTGGTATTTTCCTGCTCAAGTTTACCTTTCACAAAGTTGAGCTATTCAGATTTAATATTTAGGAAATCAGCAGATTCACCAAGTGATTTATCTGTTGTCATTGTTTCAATAGAAAAAGACTAGATGGTGGCAGGGCCAGAAATTCCCCCACTGAAAAAAGCAAATATCTAATATCAGAAGAAAAAGAGGGGAGGTTCCCACCGTTCTCTCCAGCAGCTGAGTCGCACTAACTACTGGTTAGTTTGGATGAGAACATTTAGCAATACTAAATGTCATGTGACAAAAGACACACGAGCAGTTCTGAGGTCATGGGGTTCACCCCAGCTTCAGAGCTGAGAACCCCAACCAGGAGGTGCCCACACAGGCAGGTACCAGCATGGATACACCAAGGGAAAGCAAAAAAACTGCCCACAAAAAAAAATCCTGGAGTAAGATTTAACTGCAGTCGAGGCAGCCACAATCCATTTTTACCACTGTCAAACGCAGCAAGTTTCCAAAAGATTAAATCACTACTTAAATCATCTTCATAATTTTAAAAAATGCCTGCAAGATAAGACCAGGAGCTAATTGTACCATTTAAATTTAGTGAAGGGAGGATTTTTTTGGTTGGGATTTTTCCTTCTTAACTGCAATAAAGAAAAAGCCCAAGGGTCTAAAACTAATAATCTAATAAACTTTGCTAAGTGAACATTGTAACAGATAGGCCTGGATGAGATTTCCTGTAAATGCCAGACAATTTCCCTTGATCTTTATCAGTAGAGATGCTGCTCTAGCTTCAGCAGGAAGAAATTAAATTTGGTGCAAAATAATAACATCTGGGTGAGATTCTGCTTGTCAGACTAGCAGTCCCTTTAGATGCCAGGGTAAAAATATTTAAATTAACTTTGAAGGATTTCACATTTGTGTTTTTAATATGAGTAGTTGAGCTGTGCTTCCATACCAACACATTTCCCCTCTCTGGAGAGAGGTGCAATTATCCATCCTCTGCACTGGGTCCCCAGACTAGGGGGTCTGACCCAAAGCAAGACACACTGGGAGCTCTCTTCCCTCCCAGAGCACATCTCAGAGCTGGCACTGCTTCCAGCTATCCCATCCCTGCTCTCCCAATTCCCAAAGCCACAGGGAACCTGTCCCCAGGACCTGCAGGAGGTGCTCAGGGACCACTGGGACTCCTCTCCCCCGAGCACTCCAGCATCCCCCCCAATAGCTGAGTGCCCTGCACAGCCCCAGGCATAGCCCTGCCAGGGGCATCCTGCACAATTTCCATAGCTGGAACAGCCTCTGGCATTGCAGCCATCAAAATACTCTTAAGCAAGCAGCAATCAAAAGATCAACCTATTTTAAAGTGTTCTCCAGACTAATTTTAAAGATAACAAAAGTGAATGGTGTTCAAAGTCTAATGAGTCGTCCTTCCAAGTCCAAAACACTTTATACAAGATAATTAAAGTTAGCTCCTCAATGGTTCCAGCTAGGAATTCCTCCTCTGCAATGGGATTGCAAATTATTTTTAGCCACTTTAGAGCTTTTTTAATAAGCAGAAGTGGTCAGAAACTGTTCAATTAACTGCTTTTCTTCCCCACCACCAAGAATGGCAATATACCAAAATACCAAAGCTTCTCAGAATAACTTCAGCTTCAAAACCCCTGCATGGGTCTCTGGGCCAAGGTGGAAATAACAGTTTAAAAAAGGTGGGGGGGGGGAGGGGGATAATAAAAATCAAAGCAAGGGATTCAGCTCTCTCCAGAAGTGGCAGAAATCTCAGAGCCAGAGCACCCGACTGCTGTGCACAACCTGCAGTTCCACAGGGTGTCATTCCCACACGCAATAAAAACTAATGTTGCAGTTTCTGTCAAATGGGAAGGAGGGAGGCAGTCAGTTTGTATTCCACTCAGGTTATTCACCATTTCTGAAGCTGGTCCACATTTCCAATGCCTAGGAAACCAATCTTTCATTAGTTTTACCCCATTCTTGTTATTAGCATTGGAACTTAATGGTAACTGCATTAAGAATTACTGCGGCGGGGGGAAAAGTGCGCTGTTATCTCCTCAGCAATTCATTTGATCTTACACTAAGAAAAACAACATACTAGACTTCATCAGTCAGTTGTGGCCCAGAACAGAGCTCTGCCCTGATCTCACAGGCTTCAGCAAGTCTTGGGTCCTGCTATTAGTGAGGCATAAACAAAAATAAATCAATTATTCCGCAAAAATATCATCATGAAGGAAAAAACGCTTGGTTGCCCATGACTTCTTTTTTAAATACAGGCAAAACCACCATTAATACAGAATGCTGGAACCTCAATAGGACAGCACTCAACAAATAAGCAATCATTTCACCACACATTAACCATAAGCCCCTAAAAAAATGATTGCAGATTTAAGTGGCACAAACTAGCATATATCCACACTAAAAAATATCTAAAGATACATTTTGCAAATAAAAAACAAGCAAACAAATAAACAAAACCATCATTTTATCATTAGAAAGAGAGCTGCCCCAGACAGCAGAGCACAGGGTCACCAAGCACTCAAACACCCCATGGGGCACCAGGGATCACAGTTAGGAACCAGCAGCCTCTGCCACAGAATATTCTCTTTCTCACAGAATAACCAACTTTCTTGTGCAGTGGATAACAATAAACACAGCTGAGGCAGATCTCACCAAGCATTACACTGAGATGACAACCAGATCACCTCACTGCAACCCATATTTCGGGACTAACACAGTCAGACAAGACAACACTTGCACAGAGATTCGAGTCCTTAGAAAGGTGGGGTTTTTTTGTTTTGTTTTTTTTTTTTTTTAAATTTGCACCTCAAGAAGTTTAGCCTTTAAATTTCCAGTCATTCTTACAGCTGCAGGAATATCTAGAACAAGCCCTGCAGAGCAACCATACAGCAAACCAGGTATATTACTAATCATAAACAAGCACATATAATATCTGAAAAAAATGAAAATATGAAAACAAGTGAACAGAAAGCTTCCAGCCACTTGCACTTCCAATTGCCCAGTGCTGAGGAAGAGGAGCAGGAATGCTGCCTCCTCCTGCAGGTGACTGGAGCAGCCCCAGCACTCACCCTGGAAGACAGCAGCGTTCTGGATGACCAGGAACTTGAGCTCCACGCTGGCAGACTGCAGCAGCTGCTCCATGTGCAGGCGGGCGGCCGCCTGGTACTTCTCCTCCATCTTCCTGGAGCAGCACGTGGAGCCCTTTGGGATACACACCTGCAGATCAGTCCCTGGAGAGGCACAGGAAAAGCACACAAGTCACATTAGGAGGTGGAATTAGGAGAGGAAACCAACTCCAAGCATCGGTATGGCCGCAATTACTGTTTGGGCAAATTGATGACATTTCTGGAATTTGTCCTGAGCAAGCAGCTTGGCCAAAGGAAAGGACAGATAAGGCAGAGCCCAGATTGCTGAGCAGTGGCCCCTGAGAGCTGTCCTTGCCTGCTTCAGCTCCCACACACTCCGAGCACTGATGTGCTGGTGCCCAGCAGAGCCATCCCCAGCCTTGCCCTGCTGTCCCCTGTCTGCCCACAGCAGTGAGGAGTCAGGGACAGGCAGGAAAGATGGAGTGGGAGGTAGAAAACAGAGACAGGATTTGAGGCTGGGGATTTACAGTGAATAGAGCAATGTATGTAGTACACCAAGGAGGATATGCTTGTGATTTGCATAAAGACTTAAAAGTAATTTGGAATGTAACAGTGCTATTTGCCTGCAATTTCTACCCTTTTGTATCCCCAGCAGCAACACTAATAGCAGAAGGACACAACTGTAATGATTTACTTGGCTTTTTAGTGCTGGCTTTTAAATTCTACAACCAATGTCCCCATCCCATCCTTCCTCCATTGCAACAGGCAAAGCACGTGGGCCATTGCTTCACTCATGGATGTCCCACTGCAGAGGGACAGATCCTGAGGGATCCTCTGAGCACTGCACAAGGCAAGAGCCTCTTCAGCAGCACCTTCACTCACTCACCAGGATGGGACAAAAGCCAGGGAACAAAGGCCAGAGGGACACCACTTGCTCTGGCATCTCCAGCACTGCTTAGCCATGCTAAACTTCTTTTTTTGACATTCCCAAAGCATTTATTCATGGAGAAAGTAGACAACTTTAAGAAAAGTGTTGTTAGCTAAAAATAAATAAAATCCAGGGAAGAAAACAGAAATCTTTCTAGGCTCAGACATGAGAAGATTAAACAGGAGAGCTGGAAGTAGCAGCAAAAAAAGGCCTCATCTTCCATCAATTTTTAAGAGCAAACTGAGGCTCCAAACACACAAGCAGAGCAACAAGCTCATATCAAAGCAAAGAGCTCTCCTCATGCAAAACACATCTAATCTGATGCTACTCTTAGAAACTGAAACAGCAAAAAACAGCTCCATTAAAAATGCCTACCCAGGGTCAAAGAACAGCCAGCACCCACATTTCACTGTCTGCCACCCAAACTACAGCATGCCCAAAGCAAAAGCAGTTCCCTGCTAGGTTCAGCTCTGCCAAGAACCTGGATTGGGAAGCAGTTCCCAGGCCAGTGACCAGCAGCCCTGACAGAGTAAAGGCTCCTCACACCTCTCACTCAGCCTTCCTGCTTGTTATAGAGGGTTTTTTCCTCAATAAAAGCTACTTTGGTAATTTACATCTTTGCTCAGGAAGGATTATGCATCCTTTCAGGTTCCTGTCTTCTCTCCTTCACAAGAGTCTCTTACCACATCCACTCACTCCCTAATTACTAGAAAGTGTCAAAAGTCACTTTTGCAAGTGTAGTCTAGAAGAACAGGATTAATATTAATGGCAGTTCAATCGTGTGCCTCCTGAAGAAGAGTCATGCACAGTGCCAAGGGAAAACCAGCTGTCAGGGCTCAGGAGCAGTGACAGCAGAAATCCTCCTCCCTCCAGCCCTATCCCTTCCCCTGGCACAGCATGGGGAAAGGAACATGAAACACTTCATCTACAACATGCACTACATGTGGAGAAGGGAGATTTAACCAGTGCAGGCCCTGCTGCTGCTGCACAAAAACCTCATGCAAAGGGGGCAGAGAAGTCCACACTGCCATCCTGGCTCCATTGCTCCCTGCTGCCTCAGTTTCCCCTTCTGCAAAGCAGGATGCCCAACACAAGTCCCTTCCTCAAGCCCTCTGACACAGAGCCAGCACCACCAATGTCTCGAGCTCGAGCCTCAGTGATTCGTGAACTCACCAACTCCAGAGGGGCACAGCGACAGGTATTTCATGCATTGAAAAAATAAAAGGGACCATAAAACCACGTAACAGCAAGATGCTGCATTAATGAGAGAAGCAGTTATATAACAGCAAGTTAAAGAGGTTTTTTAAAGTCAAACCCAACTCAATTTACACCACAAAAAGGCTTAGCATGGTCTCTTTAACACTACAGTACGCCCATAAATTTCTTTTTAATACAAACCTTATTTCCTCCTACATTTATTATATTAGGACACGTTTCAAATTATAAAATAAAAATCCTTCCATGATTAATGGAAATACCAATATAGAAAATCTGAGAGTTGGCAATTAAGAGGTCTCTGCAAGTTAAAGCCAAGGATAGGAAGCAGCAAGGTCATCTACTCACATCCCATCCTTCTTTTTAGCAATTAAGCCAACTTCTCCCCTTAAATGGACCTTTATTTTTGTGCAGTAAAAAGACAGACACATGCTGTATCAGAGCAATCACGGAGGAGGAAAAAGCCTCAGAATTAACTCAGCTTAAAATGTTTTACAGAGACAGCCAACTAACATGGTAAGAAATGTCATTTTAAACACAACAAGATAACACAGGCAGGGCAGGCTCTTGGAAGGTACCAGGGACAAGGTCCTTCTTGGCAGAGGGACGGGGAATGGGGGCCTGACACCCATCTGCCAGCTCTTCTCTGTGTATGGCACTCCCAGATGGCGAGCTGGCTCAAGCACTCCCATCCCCAAGTTCCCCAGGAGCAGCAAGGATGGGAGGTTTCAATGCCAGTCCCCCAGGAGCCACTAACCCACGCGGCTGCAGACACAGATGAAACAGAGACAAAGCTTTTGACCCACAACTGTATTTGGGGTGTATCCATGGCATTGCTGGAAGGAGCCTCTCCTGCACTGAAGGAGCTGCAGCATCGCTGGGGGCTGCGGAGCCGTGAAGGACGCGGAGACACGAACGCCGGGGAACGCAGCAAGCCCACGGACCAGGCACTGGCAAGGAACCCATCAGGGTGCCACACGTTTCTGACTCCAGAAAGATGCACGGGGAAAGGTCCTGTGAGTCATGGAATCGTACCTCTGCCTCCCAATCCGCCCCCTCTCAGCATTTTATCTAACACAAACACCTCCAGCGATACTCCAGCTCATGAGATAGCAAAGCCCATTCCGCTGCCTAATGGCCCTTTACTGCTAAAACCGTTTTTATCTCCCAACCTACACAACCCCTTCCTCTTAAAGTTTCAAGTCATTACACCTTGTAATGCCAGTCTCAGCCCTTAGAAACAACCTTCTCCTTTTGCCATAAATCACTGCAAACACATTTTCAGAAAGGAAGTGTCCCTCAAATCACTGCCACCGTTTTATTAAATTGCATTTGGATGCTCACGTACCAATCTTTGCAAGATTAGTGAGATGATGAGATGCCAAGCACAGCAGCCTGACCCTCTGACACCCAACTCCCACGGATGGGAAGGCACTGGCTGCAGCCCCTTCCATGGTGCAGAACACCAGGCACCATCAGAACTGTGCCATTTATGCCATCTTGGGGAGCAGCGGTGTAAATGCTCCAGCAATTTCGCACACGCTCCCAGCTGACAGAAATAAACTCTAAAGCTGCACTCATTTCAGTAGCACCCTGCCTCTTCCTCCTCCCGACAGGGAATTTTTACTGACAGCCAGGTAGCAGTGAATTTAAACCATTACATTTGACTTTGATGTACAATTATTCCCGCAGATAGGCGGTTAGTACAGCAGAAGTAAAAATAATTTCAGTGAATTAAATGTCAGAAATAAAAACCCTCAAGATCATCTGTGGGGAGTTGTGGACTCCTTCATAAGGCTGAAGGATTTTCCTTTGATTTTAAGCATCCCAGGCTAGCTTCAACCCTGTCATCAGATACAGGCAGACAAGCTGTGCACACTGAGGCACACAAGCCTTCCCACCCAGATCCAATGGCAGCTTAAATCAGATTAACATTCCCCCCAAATTTACCCCAGGCACTGCCAAAATAAGAACCTGTCCCTGCTTAATGCTACATTCCTGCAGCCTCCTCCCCATGTGAGGGGGCTCTGCTACCCCATGCAGTGGCACCTTCGCCTTCTGCAGTCTGCAAGTGTCAGAGGAGTTCCTCCCACCCTCTTAACTCACCAATTTGGTAATACTACCCACAAGAAATATGCTGTTTTGGGTCAATTTTCCTCCTCCAATTGTTTTACAACCAGCATCATGCTTTAAATAGATAAAAGCAGTGACTCAAGATTTAAATATAGTGGATTTTCCCCCAGCTTTTTCCATACTTTTTATTAAGAACCTTTTAAATTATGTGATTAGGAGGTTGTACATCTGTCGGTGCCTTTTAATGCTCAGCATTTAGGGGGAGGAAAAGGAAATGCAACTGTTTAGAACCCAGATTTAATGCTGATCTAATTAAAGAGATATAAATTATAAACCAACCTCATTCAATAGGTGATTTAAGTTGCAACAGTATGGGTACTACATGGGATATTTATTACTGCTTAATTATCCTTTATTTTCTATTCCATCTTGTGTTTCACAAGGCCATCTGACTCTGGATTCCTCCCCTGGTCTTACAACGTTGCCCAGATGATTCTCATGCAAATCTAACACCCTATAAAAAGACATCTTTTAAAAGAAGACATTACAGCGAAAAATAGGTTTTACAGAGTAAAAGTTTCCTCCTAACAAATGCATCAACACTGTCATCAATGGAGTTAACTTTGGGCACCCACTCCCCACACAGATTTATTACAGTCACATGCACACATCCCACAGCCATTCCAAAGACCGGGAAGAACACTGTTCAGGATGTTGTTAAAGTTAACCCCTGGGAAAAAAAAAATAAAATTAATGATCTCACTATAAAACCACTGCCTGGGGAGGTCACTAAATTTTAGGGTTCTGCTCCTGCTCTCTTAACTATCAAGAGAGCAACTTGCAGGCCTGAAATAATTAAGAACAGAAAACTCAATTATCTAGTAAACTAAGCTTTTAAACCACCGTGCTAAGCTAAATGGAAAGGCTGCACAGGGTGGAGCATCATTAGTCCCACTCAGGAAAAACAGAATAAAAGAGCAGGAGTACAAAGGGAACCAGCTCATGAGCAGAGGCACATTGAGCAGGAAGAGTTGGGATTTTTCGTTTTTAAACTGTACATTGGCACACACCAGCTGCCAAAAAGAAAGAAAAAAAAGAGAGGGAGAAGAAAGCTTGACATGTTCAGCCAGCCACTTGTAAAGTACTACACCTCGACTCCAAAAGGTTAATCTCCTATTTTCTTGGGGTGAATCCATATTTGCTTCCATCAAAGAAAAGGAACGAAAAGCTGGAAATAACACTTTGCTGTGGAAGAAGGAAAACAGACCTGCCAGCAGATATTTCTGTCAAGATAAACATTCCTCAGTTTTCCATTGTCCCAGAGCAGAGACATCCATCCCCTGTCCCCATCCTGCCAAGGCACCAGCTCACCCCTTCCCCTCTACCTACAGGCACCAGCCCAGTTACCTGTCACCACCAAAACAGAGAAACCCAAATGGCAAAGAGGAGAGAAAAAACAGACCAGGAGAAATGGAAAGTCAAGCTGCTGTTTACAGATAGGATAAATTATGCAGAGAAAAGACAAATGGAGGAAGAAAACAAAGACAGGCAACACAGGAAAAAGAGAAATTAGTTATTACTGAGCATGAAGCTACCCCAGCACAGAACCACAGGCTGGCTCAGGACCTGACATTCAGTCTCATCTTCACCAAAAGTAGAAAAAGCACTCTCCCATCACCCTGCCTTCACTCCTCTCCAGCACAGGATCTCTGATCCAGGTCCAGCTGAGATGTTGCCATGAATTACCTCCTCCCACCCCCCAGAACAGTCAGCCAGAGCAGACAGTAGTTAGGCTTTGCTGTTCCCCACCAAAGCACGCTCCAGAGTGACAAAAACCTGATCCCCAGACTGCAGGACCAGAGGAGACCAAGCTCCTCACTGCCTGGTCCATGCCTGCAGCTACTCCCAGAACATCAACACTGCTCATGACACAGCATGACACTTCCCTCACATATAAAAGAATTGCCTTTTTTTTGGTTTGTTTTTTAATTAGAAGTGTGGTCTCTGTCTACTTCAGAGCTCTCCTATGGAGCGTGCTGTGCCAATGTCCCTCCTGCCCACGCACCACTGATGCAGTAAAACTGAGCTGTGGGACATTTCTCCTGGGCCTGTTGCAACTCAGCAGAGTTTTCACTACTTACTCCTTCAGCAACAACTGGTCATAATGCAAAATGGGGCTTCCAAAAACAATTGTCTTCCATTTGTGTCCAAAAAAAAAAAAAATCCACATTTTAAATAAGTTGTTTACCTTCAGTTTCTCCAGGGTGGTGTGATCCATAGGGAAAGGTTCTCAGAATTGATTCTGTGGTGATTTGTGGCTGGGAACTCCAAAACTTTTTTTAATTGACAGATGTATGAAAGGAAGAAAAGTAATAAACAGACGCCTGGAAAATAGTCCTTGAGTGATGTTCCCCTATTACAGAGATTTATGCAGCTGCTACTAGGAGAAGCAAGTGCTCTGAAGTGTAATTACCACACAGAGTCATGCAAGATGGGCCAGATCCAAGGTATAAGCAAGCAGTCATTGCTTTAATTATGATCAAGTTTATGTACTTAGGCAAATGTAAAATCCACTTTCAATTCGATATGTGGGAACTTTATCATCGTAACAAGCTGGAAGCATTCACTTGAAACACCAGCCCCGTTAGGAGGTATTGATCCAGCTGCCCACAGGCTCTGCAGAGAGGCAGAGGGCTCCTCACTCCTCCTGACTATCAGGGATGCAGCTGGGGCTCACAGGGGAGCGAGAACATTGCTGAGGAACCCCAACAACCTGAACCCTGCTGGGAAGGGAGGACACCAGGGCAAAAACACCCACTGCAATCACAGCCAGGCCAGGCTAGAGGATGCTACTGCTTTCTGGGGAAGGACCGATCACACTGCAGCACGGCAGCCCCAGCAGCTCCTCAGTACAAAGCGAGTCACTCTCCAGGAACCTGCCCAGCCCTCCATCACCTCCCTGGAGTGTGTAAAACATACTCAGCAAAGTGACTTAGCAATCAAAGCAAGAATCTCACTGACTTTCAAAGAAACATCTTCCCTTCCTTCTGACAAACAGAATTTGTCAATTCAGTGGTGATGAGAGCAGCTCTTGCCCTTTCCTGCAACTCTTCATGCAAACAGTTCACTGGAAAGTCTTTCCAGTGCCACTTCCTTACTGACCAGGAGACCAAGGCCCTGTGGGACAGGGAGAGAAGAGATGCTCTTCCTGCAGCTAGCCTGAAAGGAGCATTAAGTGTCAAAATTTACATGAGAAGAGACAGTAAGGACAGGTAGGGACAGGACAGGCAGACTCTCACCAGGACTTACATCGAAACTCCCCCCATATCTCTCACAGTTCTTGATAAGATGAGGCATTGCTGCAGTCCTACAGACCAAAAGACTTGGGATTTGCACCAGCAGCCTCGCAGTCCCAGCTCTGGGCACCCCATTTCCTCCCTCCCTCTGTTGTGCTGCGGCAGATCACTGCTGAGGGAACTCTTGTGTTTCTGGCCTGTGCGACACCGAATGCAAGAAACGTAACTCAACACATCGTTATTAAAAGCGGCCACCGCTGGCGATGATCTCATTGCACCTCCCCTGCCTGTCACGTTTGCCTGTTATCTCTTCCTTTTCATACTTTGATCAGAAGCTTTCCAGGGCAGGCGTTCTCCGCTGCCTATCGAACCCAACACAACAGCTCCCGGCTCTCCAGGCAGCTCCGTAACGCAGCCATCAAAACCGATCGTTTGTGTACACGCACTCCAGCACACAGCCACCCACCTGGAGCAGCCGACACTCCCTAGCTCCCAAAAAGCTGCAAAGAACCTTTAAAAGGCAAGGAACTCATGTACTTCACTTACATTTTAAAACAGGAATGAGGCGTATATACAGAAAGCAGCCTTGCAGGGCATAGGTGCTGAGGTTCGGTGCGGTACCACCCCGAGAGCCACCTGTAATGGGAGCTGCAGAGCAGAATAACACCTCTCCCAGACCCATCACAGACTCCCACTGCGCCCTCGCACCCCGCACGGCACCCGCACAGCCCGGGGAATGCCGCGCTGCCTCCTGCCAGCCCCATCCTCTGGAGCTGCGGCAGCCCCGGGCTCAGGCTGGGATGAGGGTTTGGATGCTCTCGGAGCAGCCCTACAGAGCGGGATTGCCTCGGACCCTGGCACACCTCGGGCAGAGGAAAGCGGGTCTGGCGGACCCGGGACCTGCAGAGACGTGACGGGTGTGCGGAGCCTCCGCTCGCCGGCGGGG
>VXAX01007434.1:3706653-3722380 GCA_013399835.1 Leptocoma aspasia | reverse complement strand
CTTCCCTTCCCTTCCCTTCCCCTGCATGTCCTGCAAACCAGTGGCTCCAGCCACATTTCTGCTGCCCCTCTACCCCAGGGTTTCTCTCCAGAGAGGCACAGGACACACAGAGCTGATAGCCCTGGCAGAAAATGTCTGTGTATTTTAGGCTGTCAAAACACAGGCTATGCACACCAACAGCAGCTAAAGCTGTCAAGCATGGCATTAACATCCCCTGCATCTTAGGTTCCCCTAAATCCCCAGCTTTGCCATGGCTGGGGCCACCTGAAGCCACCCAGTGCAGTTCCTGTGTCACCAGCACAATGCCAGGAGCTGAGCACATCAGGGGCTGAACAAAAGAAACCTCCTCCATCCCTGCTGTCTCCCCCAAATCCCTCAGTGGCACTTACCCCTGAAGCAGGCAGCAGGGCAAGATGCTCAGAAACATCTGATGAGATGGTTTGAGGCACTGAGCATCAGATGCAGAGCACGTGGCACCCGTGCCATGGCTCGGTGATGCACAGAGATATTTACCTGACCCCTCAAATGAAGGCAAAGTGTTTCAATGGCTGCCAAGGGCACAGAAAGTTCCTTCAGAGGCATAGCTAGAGATTTCTCATAAGCAGTGAGAGGTGCAAAATTAAAAGCTGTGCCAGTGTTTCTGGACTGGATTTTGGGTTATGAATTGTTACAGATTAATCATGTATCACAGATTAATGCATTGTATCATGCATTACAGATTAATCACGTATCTGTCATGTTTGGAGGATTCACATCCACCTTCAGCTCTTTAATGCTGCTTCTGTTTTCTAGGTTGCAATAACAGCAGAAATCCAACAGTTGGTCCCACAATGTGCAAAATTACCAATTTCTTCAAAGAAAACCTCCCCCTCCAGCTGTTCTGCTTCTCTAGGTTACAACGTGTGGAAAGGGAATTAATTAACCCAGGCAGCTCTCTGGTACACACGTGAACTCTCCACAGCCCATGTAAAACCTGCTTGGAAATGCTGGCTTAGCAGGCAGGCCGGCTCTAAATACAGCTGCAGATTGAATCCCTGAACATTCCAGTGGTAGTTCTGAACAGGAATAACTTGACATTTAATTCTGGGACAATAGTGAAATGTCAACATCTGTTGTGGAAATACAGTATAATGATTAAATTGACACCACTTGCATCTTTTAAGGATGTGGTGGTGTTAACACCTGTTAACACCACACTGGGATCCACTTGGACAAAGCCATATTGAGCTTTTATGGTTGAAGTTAAAGAGAGCAACTGCCCAGACTGGAGCAGAACAGGACCAGGCCCTGCTCTGGGCAGATGTATTTCAAGGATGGAGAGCCCACCACTCCAGCCTGCCAGCTCTGAGACTGCCATATCCAGATCACTGGGTTGCTCCAGTCCCTAAATGCCTCACCCACAGCCCTTAGAGAGAGTCTGTAACTACCACGGAGACCTCAGACCATCCCTTGTGACTTGCAAGAGCCTCTCTGGGATACAGCAGAATACACCAAGGCTTGCTCAGCATTTAATTACAAATCTAAAGTCTTCTACAAAGGTTTATCCAAGGATTTCACCTTTTGCATCCTCTGATTGTGGAGCAGGCTGATGTCCAAGCCTCAAAACTCTCGTGATCTTGGTTTGATGTCTTCCAAGTGAAACACATCACAAGGGTGTGATGGTGGAGACAGCGTGAGACCCCACAGAAGCTGAGAGAGCCAGAAAGCAAGAGCCTTGCAAGGCTCAGCACACAGATGGGGATCCCAGCAGGAGCTCTGCCATTCCCAGCTTCTCTACACCAGGCAACAGCCGCAGGCAGGCAGTGAGTGCAGCAGCCAGAAACAGCCTGGAAAAAAGCAAATAACAGTGCATTTTGGGCAAGACACACAAAACCCTCTGCATCTCAGAGTCTCAGCCAGGAGACTCAGTCTCAGTCTCAGCCAGGAGCAGAGCTGGGCAGCTCACCCTGCTCGCAGGATTGTGTCCAAGAAGAACCTGTGGCTCCCTATGCCCCCCACAGCCCTGAGAGGCACCAGCCCGGGCAGCAGCTCATCTGAGCTACATGGCATTGCAAGAATTTGTCAAATCACTTCTGCCCATCGTGGCTAAAACAGAATCACAGGACAAGCTGAAGCACCACAGAGTTGGCACTGAGTCAGCTTCTGAGCTGCATTTTAGGAATTGGTCTGAACACAGGCCAAATCCCAAAGTACTCAAGGACATCAGTGCCATAGATTTTTTGATCTGAAGCAAAGTTACTGTATTTAACCATTATGGGGTGATGTTAAAGAATGGTCACTAAAGCCAGTCAGCAGTGGGGCAGCATGTTAGCAATCCTGGCCTATTTGGAAAGCAATAAATACAAAAACTGGCCTTGGTTCCCCCTCCCAATGGTCATGCATCTACAGATTTTTAAAAAAAAATGCCTAGGTCAGGTGGTTTGTCTCCTTGGACATTTTATACCACTCTGGAGGAGCCTTTTGTTTTCCCAGGGTCAGATCCAGAGAAGTGCTGAGTCTTAAAATTTAATTGTGGGTATTTTAAGGGTGAACTGAATGCAGGAGAGCATTGCATGCAGCACAGCAGATCCTGGTTCTTGGCATCAGGCTGAGCATCCTGAGCCCACTGTCAGGCTGGTGCCAGAGCCACAGAGAAAAACCCAGAGAGGTCACCAGTGATCCCAAACTAGGAAAATGAAAGGCAGGTTTGTTCCCATACCTAAGTTCTTGGTTGTGCAGGGAGCTGGGGTGGGAAATCCAGTTTGTTACCTGTTAGTTACCACCCAAGGGAAAGGGAAAGATCAGGGACAGCCTGTGACAGAGAGAGGCTCAAACAGCTGTGCAGCATCTGATGGCACTTCAGCTCCTGCAGCCACCACGGCAGAACTGAGCAGCAACAAATCCAGAAGGCTGAACTCTGCTAAAATAGAGGTTAGTCCTCAGGTTGCAGTGCTGGAAATGGGGCAATGGAGCTGGGCTCAGCCACAGCATTTTGAGCTTTTAATGCCAACCCAAATCCTGGCTCAGCTGAAGTCAGTGGGAATTTTCTCGTTGACATTCAGCCCCTGGATTTTGCAGAGGGCTGGATTTCCCTGCAGAGCAGCTGGAAAGCTTTCCTTCCTTTCTACCAACATCACACAGCTCTGCAAAGAGATTTGCTCTGGATTTCCTTGGATTTGAGCTTGGCACCAGGTCAGAGACCCTGCCACAGTGGCATAAAAGAACTGCAGGAACACAGCCCACAGGGACAGTACCAAGAAATAGTGGAAATGTTGCTGTTATCCCACAAACTCTGGGACCAGTACAATATCAACTGCAAGCCAGGGGCTAATACCCACCAGTCCTGAGTTTTGTTCATCCAACTAGCTCATTCCTGTGCCTGTTGGTACATTATTACATATTTAGCAAAGGAGTCTATTCACCATGCAAACAGTTTTTCAATTTAGTGTTCCATGTTTTCTGGGTAGTGGAGTGGACAGGATTTGGGGACAGAGGGAGCCTTCTTCTGAAAAGCTACTTTAACCCATTCTACCATTGGCAGCTAGAAAAGGTGAGCAATTTCCTCAGCCAGCTCCAGTCCTGCCAGCAGACACTGGCAGCAAACCAACCCCACAATCACACACCACTGGGCAGGTCCTGGTCTGGGTGCTGGGACCTCCAAGGAACACACTGGGAGGTGATCTGGAGTCAAGGCTTTATCTCATCAGCTGATAACACCCACAGGGCACTGACTTTCCTTCCCCCTCATTATAAGCAGATTAACAACACTCATGGAGAGGGTGGTTTTCCAAATTCAATCCCTAAACTCCATCATGACCTGTTTGCTGTTTACTCCTGTAAATCCCAGGAGAGTGATAGCAGAGGAGAACCACCACTTCCAAAGATAAATAACATTTCTGTCTCCACTGGGGCCAAGGGGCCACATCCAGGAGGCAACAATTGCCCGCCTGGCCATCTCCCTCCCCAGATGCTGTTTTGAACTTCAAATCATCACACAACAGTGAGAAAAAGACAACTGAGGAAATCACCTCTTCCCATCCTGGAAAAAGCCCAACAGTTCAGCACCAATTAATGTCCCTGTAGATGGAAAAAAAATCCATTTTTAAAAAATGCAGAAAGAGAGAATAAATTTGTCACTGGTCAGGGCAAGGGACCAGCACTTCCTCTGGCTCTGGCAGCCCCAAGCCCAGGATTTACTTGCCTTACATCAGCAGTCACAGTGCCATAACTGTGAAGAGTGAGGATGAGCAAGAGCAGGGGTTGCCAGAAGTGCAGGTTGTGTTTTCCTGGCTCATCCTCTGCCCAGGATACATCTGTGGCACAGGACACATTTCTCCCACAGAGCTGCAACAGCTCCACCAGATTGAAGACACTAATAAAAACTTTAAATGGATCCAAGGTGTCCTCCCAAATGCTTCACACAGGAGGACATGAAAAATTATTTGAGAGAGCGAGCAAACCAGAAGCATTTCTAGGAGGAGCTGACTGGAACAATCTACATTGATTTAAATCCACTGGTGCCTCCAGCTCTGCAGGCAGAGCCCTGAGGGCAGGCAGGGGTTGAGCAGAAATCAGGTTTTGAGCAGCAGGAGGGCACAAACTCACTCACAGTGAAAGATGGCCTGGGCTCCAAACACCAACATTGGACACTTCCCCCAGCAGCCACCTCTGGGCTTTTGGGGGTTTGCTTTCTGTTGTTCTTCTGTGGGGTTTTGGTTTTTCAAAAAACCTGGGAAAAGCAGCAGAGCAGGAGCGAGCAGGACAGAGCCACACTGAGAGAGTTTCCCATCACGTCTCCCAACCATATCATTCTCAAGGTAACTGAGAGAGACTTGGGGTTTATTGCAGTCACTGTGATGTGTCTGACTCTTGGAGATTAATAATATCCTGTAGGCTTTTGCCCACCAGCAATCACATCACTTCACCAAGGGGCTTGGGCTTTCTCCTCATGCCTGGCTGTTCTGTCACTTGCAATGATGTGTGAGCAGCCAGCCAGCCCTGACTGCGGGCACCAGGATTCCCTCGGATACAGAAATTGCAGCTGGTGCTGTCAGTGACAGCAAAGCATCTTGTTAGTGCAGCAGAAGAGGCCTTTGGAGAGGAGCATCCTTGGAGCCACTCCTAGGGCTCCCACTGTCACCCCCTGTGCTCCTGCCCAGGGCACCAACCACACAGCCTTCAACATCCTCCTCTGACACCCCAAGTGTCCTTGCTTTGCTTTAAAGTCCACAGGTCATAAACCCATGGGTATTATTTGCTACACTGACAAATCCATATTGTTTTGTTCTTCAAGTCATATATTCCCACTGGGCATTTGCTGCTCCATGTCCATACAAAAAAAAAAAAATCAAGGAGAGGCATAAACTCAAGTCAGAGGCAGCATTAACAACTATCCAACAAACTCCAGTTAACTCTGAACATTTTTTAAACCACTGGAAGCTGTGTTAACTTGCACAGTAGCCAGAAGCTGTGAAGTCAGGTGAGACCATGGTGGTAAATCCCCAGGGAGCTGGCTGACAGCATCGTGATGCTGCCCAGAGCATCCCTGCACTCAGGGGGATGTGGGTACCAGGGCAGGCAAACGCCACAACCCTGCGGCTGGTGGAGCAGCAGCACGACGGGAAAAGACATTTATTATGCAGAGCTAATAATGCCATTAGAGTAAATGGAGTTTGCCCAGAGGAATAACAAAGCAGTGAGATGGTTACAGGAGACGCTGGAGGGTTCTGCTGGGCATGGGGGACGATGGGGCTCGGGTGGACTCTGCACATCCAGGCCCTGGGCACGTCCATCCTCATTCACCACATCCCCCTGGGCTTCTGGGGGACAAAACCTGGAGGGGGCTGCAGCAGTCAGCCCTCCCCGAGCCAGAGGGAGCCTGGAGCTAGAGAATTTATCCACTGAGCTGAAGATTTCTCGCTGTATCTTCTTTAGAAACAGCCTGCCCTCATGTGGTGAATGGAAAACCAGGAGGCTGAAAATCTTGGACTAAAACTGTCCAGCAATGTGTCAGGGCAGGGGCCAGGAGCCAGGCAGGGAGAAAATCCCTCACAGCTAAGTCACACACAGCTTTTCCTCAGCCCTTTTTGTCCCTACTTCCCTTCCCATCTGCACAGCACCCACTTCTGCTGGCCTGGTGATTCCCAGATAGCCACAGGCAAGTGCCCAGCAGAGCCCCTGTGTGCCCAGCACAGCACCAGGGCAGCAGCACCCACTCCCGTGGCTGAGCTGGTCCCATGGCATGGGCACGAGGGGCTCCACAAAGCCAAGGCAAGCCCTCCATGGAGGCAGAGCACTGGGGCTACAACAGCTGAAGTGAGGAAAAGTCCCATTTGCTGTCAGTTTGGGCAGAACAGTAAGCAGATTTTCTTGAACAGCTCCAGCGACACTTTCCATGAGGGTGCAGCCTTGGCTCAGAAAGGCAGTTGCACTCACATCATGTAAGGTGGTTTCTGGGCAGCCTCCTGGAGCAGGCACAGCTTATCGTGACAGGGAATAAAAGCTTTATCCAGAATCAACATTAACCAGAATAAATAAAACCAAGCTGAGTAAGAGCCAAGAAAGCTGTGTTTTCCCCACCCAATCAACTTTTTACATTAGTGATATGCACAGATCTTCCAAACCAGCACTGAAAAACCAGCCGTGATGCAAGACCAGGCTCACCAAGAAGCAGCTGGGACAGTAACTCAGGGGCAGTGGGTGATGCTGTGGGCCAGGAGCCAAGACTGCCCAGCAGCCAGCCCCAGTGGGAGCTCTGGTATGGGGCTGCAGCTCATGGCTCAGGCAGGACCCCCTGATATGCAAACAGGACACAGTGACTCCTGTTTGGGGCTTGCAGGATCCCAAAACTCAGTGAGAAAACAAGAGAATGTGCCTGCACATCACCCCGAGAGCCAGCACATCCACAGTGCAGCCCCAGCCTCTGATGGGGCACAGGCAAAGCAGAGCTGATTCTCACTGCCTGTTGCTTCTGAACAGCATGGGAAAAGCAGAACAGAATCCCACAGTGGGAAGGAAGTTGAAGTGAAGCAAATCCTGCCCAACACAGATGCAGTTTCTAACCCCAGGATCAGGAGAGTGCCTGAGGTCTTGTGCCATCACTCCAAGACGTGCTGGGGGACAGCTGGTGGCCCGCTGAGCACCACAAACTGATGTGAAGCCACAGGGGAGGCATCTGCCCACTTCTTCCACACACCTTCATTTAATGCTCCTGTTTGCAAAACTCCTTGACTGCAGTCCAAGCACCAACGACCTGTCCTGTCCCCATCTCACTTGTGCAGCTTCAAGGCCTCCCCGAAGGCACTGACTTGCAACAGCCAATAGAAAATAAGGAGAAATTCAAGGAAAAGCATCAGTCTGGATGGTGGTCATGGATTTTTTACAGCCTGGACAAGCAGCAGCTGCAGCTTCACCTCAACACCCACATTTTCCACGAGTGTCTCACAGCAGTGGGTCCCACAGGCACGGCTTTCTGAGGCACCTCAGGCAGAGCAGCTGCACAAGGAGGTCTCAGTCCACACAGCAGGACACTCACACACATCCACACCCGAGAAGTTCTGAGACCTGCTAATCCCAGTCTCCTGCCAGCAACCTTCCAGCAGCTGGAGCGCCAGCACTGCACCACAAACTGCCCGAGCGAGAAACCACGAAAGGCAGCACTGCAGCTCTGCCCGCAGCGAGCGGAGGCTCTAATTCCATTTTATCTGCTTGTCATCACCTCCTAAAACAAGCCAGGACCGTGTTTTAGTTGGAAAGTGAGGCGTAACTGGGTAAAAGAGATTTTTGGTACATAAAAATAATTCTGAGCGGGTCTGTTTACGACAGGGCTGCCTTGGGAATGGCCCGACAGCAGAGCCAAGGCAAGGCAGCAATCAGGGTTAACACCAGGGTATTTGGCTGTATTTACTGCACTAATAGAATTGCACAGGAAGGAGCAATGAATGACAAGCAATGCTCCTTCCATCCCCACTGCTCACACGTGGGATTGGTGGTGGAAGAGCCACACTCTGCTGATGCAGCCCTAATTCTGTTAGTTTTAAATTTTTCTTCAAAGCTAACCACTGCTTTTACTGCAGATGAAGCACTTACCATGAAGCCTCCCCAAAACAGAGGGTGAGCAGCCATCTCATTCTTATTTCTTATCTCATGATGAAGAGAACTAAAACATTTTTAGCCAATCAAGCTCTGTCATATGCTACTCTTGGTTGAAGGATAAGGCTTGAAATTTTTTGGCTATAAGGTCGATTTACAAGGTTTTATAAGGTTTTCATCACCATCATCATCACCATTTTGTTTCAGTAGAAACTGGTCCTTTGAGGAAAGAAGTATTTGGAGGCTTGCATAAACTCAGAACGAAAGCAAAGATTAAATTCTTTTCCCATCTTTCTGCATCCTTTTTACTCCATATCAATGCAAATCTGCATTTTTCACCAGTGAAACCAGTAAACTTCTGTTGGTACAAAGGACTCTTTTTAGTATGGAAATAAGAAGAGGAAAATTAAAAAGGAAGTGAGAAGCCACGTGAGAAGCCAGTCCTGCAGCCTCTCTGAGGGAAGAGCAATGTCTGGAGTAGATGGGCAGGGCACACCTGCCATCTCCTGGGACGGTGCTTCCCCATCAGTCCCCAATTCCTCCCACATCCCAGCTGGAAAGCTGCAAACTCAGCTACAGGCAGCACCAGTTTGCAGCTGAAAGTCCATCAACACCTCCAGCAGCCACCCTCAGCACAGGGATCCGGGCTGGAATTTCCCAGCCCTTGCAGGGATTGAAGCGCCCATCTCGCAGCACTAAAAATTAATACAAGTGCATGTTCTGGGAGCTGGTGCTACTTCAAACACTGCTGTTTATTAGAGCATCAACAGGCACCTGCAGCATTGCTTGGTATGGGAAGGGACAAGGGAATTTACACTGAGGAGTGGTCTGGCCTTGGAGGAAGGAAGGGGGCTGTGGGTTCAGGGCAGGGAGATCTTAATTTTCATTGCTGCAATGAAGCTCTGGGCAGGCAGGCAGGGCCGGCTGACAAAGAGTGGCCTTTGAAGTCCCAAGAGATTTGTTCTTTGAAGCTTTCAATCTGTCCTGCCAGCCATTTGGTGTTGCTGCAGGGTACCTACCCAGGAAAAAGCCTGGGTGCTTCCTCCAGCAGGCAACAGCACAAGGATGGTACTTAGCACCAAAGAAACCATTTCAAATTAAAAAAAAAAAAATTAAAAACCCAAAAAGTTTACCAAAAAAATCACTTCATTTCAACTCTGTATCACCAGAATAACAAAATGGTAATTTCCAATTTTCTCTACTGTATTATTTCATATATATGTGTGCGTATGTATGTGCAAAAACACATTGATGGTTCCCCCTTTGATTCAGTAGAGCAATTCTCCACATTTTATAAAACCCTTTGGCGAATGAAACTTAACCTTTACAAAGCAACACTTCTACTGGGAAAGGTAATTAGCCAAATAACTGGTGACTTATGACCTGGCTGCAGCAGCCAGCACAGCGACTGCAGAAGTACAGCAACTTAAATCCCTAGGTAGACGTAAAAAGGCAAAAAGAATGAGGAATGTTATTGTGGTGCATTATCACAGGGATTTGATACAAAAGCCAGGAGGAGACAAGGGCAGGTGCAGCACATAATCACTTTCTCAGCCAGCGGGTCCTGGTCAAGAACTGTTTTGGATCTGGACAACACTTGATCCAGTGACCAATATAAGCAAATTAGAAATACTTACTCCTTTCTGTCAGCTATGATTTAAACCTAGTAACATTTGGAAATGAAAAAAAAAAACAAACAACTCATATTTTTTGGACATCACTGTGATTACTTTGAAAAAAGTAACTTGGGAGCAACCAAAGATGATGGGCAGCGAGCACACAGACTGTGTGAAAAACTCACCAGTTAGAAATGCTTACCTGGGTGTACTGCACTGATTTTTAAATAGCATGTTCATGTCTAAACCACTCTGAAGACCATCAACAGCAGAAGAGCAGAAGATACTTTTCTAAAAACAAGATAATTCAGAAGTATTAAGCATTATCTTAACAAGCTCCCCTAAAGAGAAAAACAAAGCACCCACTGGGTGCTCTGCAGGATAACCACTGATTACAGCTGGGAATAACCACACACAGATTAAACAACAAAGCGTTGTGTGACAGGAAGGAGACTGAAATAATATGAAATATTCCCACTCTATAAAAATAGCCCAGGCACTCTGATGTTAGAAGCCCTCTGGAGTTTCCAGAACAAGAGTTGTCTCTTTCCACAATCAGCCCTCACGTCTCAGTGTGCTTGTACCTATTTATATACTTGCAGTAAAAAATCACCAGTGCTGACTCCTTTCTGACATCCCACTCCCAGGAACAGCCCCAGCCCCTTGGCATCCATGTCCAACAATTCTCATGGGTTAAAAAATCCTCCTGGTTTAAAAAGCAGTACAGCCACCCCTGCACTGGCACAGAGACAGCAGCACTGCACAGACAGGGGGATTCCATCCCTTTCTTCCTCTACTGGAGCACTGGAATGCCCACCCTTGCACCCCCCAGGGCATCCCATGGGACAAGGGGCTGCACAGAGCATCCCGAGACAGACAGGGGAACCCCCAGATTCAGCTTTTCCAAAGTCAGGCTCAGGGCAAGCCAAAAGATACAGAAAAGATCCCATGGATTCCCTCCTTGCAGGGAGCTGGAGATAAAACTCCACAGCTCCAGAAGCAGAGTGGATATGGCACTGCACAGCTCTGCACATCCCATCTCTGCATCCTCCCTCAGTTCAGATATCCAAACTACCCAAACCCACCATTCTCAGGCCGGTTTGCTTTGGAGTTGAGCTTGTTTGTGGGGTTTTTCTGAGCTTTTTCTGTCCTTCTGGGGCTCCAGCTGATCACACAGAGCACCCAAAACCTCAGAATCAAGGACATCTCCTGAAAAAGCTCCCAAAGCAATGCTCTGGGCTTAAGGCAATTCTGCTCAGTGCTGCTAGTATAAAAACGGGTCATTTGTTGCTTCAAAACAGCAGCTTCAGCATTTTTAAACCTTTGGAAACCTAAGTCTTGACACAGAGACTGGGGCAGTGTAAAGCAGGCTGTAGGCTGGGAGAGCTCCTCAGAAAGGGGAGGAGTGAATGCAATGTGTGAAAGCCGAGTCCATCCTCAGGTAATAGTTTATCCTCAGTAAGAGGAAAGGACAGAGGAGCTCACAGACAACACAGGTGCCTTGATGGGATAAGCAGTGGTGAGTTAGTTCAGAGCCAGCAGACTCTGCTGTCACATGGAGCCTCTTTTCATACCATTCACTCCTCATCAGCCTTAAGAGATTTGCTCAGGTGATAATAGGAGCATTTTGACTTCCAAATCCTGCAATGCCAATACCCTGTGGTTTAACGCCTCCTCACCATTCCACCACCAGGCCTGGAGAGGCACCACCTGCCCTGCTGTGCTCTCAGGTACCAGAGCCTGACAATAAAATCAACTTAAAACTGAGCATAAGCACACACAGGGCATCACTTAGCAGAATCTGCTCTCAGGGAACAGACCTCGCTTCCCCCTGATGCCTGAGCTGGTTTACAACTGCAGGAACATTCAGCTGGCTTCCATATTTCAGCACTTTGAGCAGAGTCAGTGGAATCCACGCAAACCACCCAAGCTGCACACCGCAGGCTCGTCACTGGGAACAGATTGTGTAGATGCTCACCAGCCCAGCACAGCACCTACGCTGCTGGTGGAGAGCTTTCACTCACGGGAACAGACAACAATCCCCCTCACTCGGCAGCTCCAACAGCACCCCGCTCACTGCTGAAGCCATCGGTGATCTGCCAACAGCTCAGCCTGGCTGGGGTGGCTTTGGGGTGCCCTTCTCAGGCTCTGGCCCACACACAGTGCTCAGAAGCCCTCACAAGTGACACATCCCGGGATGGCCACACCAGCCTCTCGCACCAAACACTGGCTGTGCTCAACACACACGCTGGTGGCACAGAATTCCCCTCCAGCACCCACCCCACCAATACAAGCCTGCATCACCCCAAACCTACCAGTAAGACACCGTGAAAGAGCTGGGTGCAGCTCCAGTACCAGCAATACAAAGCCAGGCTTGGAGCATCTCCCAAGAGTGCACTAACACCGTAGCAAACTTGATCTTCATTCCTGGCACAGACACATCCCAATGCCTTCCACCCAGCTGGGGTATGGTACACTACAGTAAATCACAATTAGCATACACTCCAACCCATTGTTCCTCACCGTCACTAAGCGGTGCAGCCAGAAGGGCTCTACACTTAGGGAACATCTTTTCCTCTTGTTTGCACAGGGATTTGAAGACCAGATTACAGCTCTGCAGGCACAAGGAAGATTACAACTCAGCCTCAGATTAAATTCTGGGGTAGAAAATCATCCAGACCCACCAACTGCAGGGAGGGGCACCCTCATAGGAGCTCTGCAGCTGTGCTTCAAGCAAGAAAGTATTGCTGTGCTTGCCCTGTCACCTTCTCTGCTGCTCACAACCAGCCCCAGACCACATCTGGGCATGGGACACTGGGGACAGGTTTCCATCAGGGACCCACAGTGGTATCAACCCAGCTGGCCACAGTAAGCCAGACCAGCAGTAAGATTCTTCTGGATCTCAGAGTATTTTAGCCAGGGGAAAAGTGTTAAAAACTCACTGGTGCTGCCCACCCACTACACAGACCACATCTGCTTGTGCCAAGGCGACTGCAGCAACCCCACACTGCAGTGCTGGGGCACATCCACAAGTTTGGCCACACAATGCACATGTAACCATAGAGTTCTAGGAGGGCAGGCTACAAAAAACATCCAGAAACTCAAGAATCCCAGCAACCCTCTCAAGAGGTTCCCCACAGTAGATAAACCATCCAAAAAAGGCCAAAGCCAACCCAACATGTAGCACAGGACAGCAATGCAGCAGCAGTCTCAACACCACCAAGTCCATCAACCCTCGCACACCCACAGCTCAGGCTCAGCTCCCTCCCTTTCCAAGGCACCCAGGTCCCACACTCAACCAGCAGAGGCTCTCCCAGCTCCTACATTCAGCTTCTACAGCAGCCTCAGCTCCAGCCCCACTTGTGGTCACACCATTCTGCCTGTCTCTGAAGCTGGGACAGACCAAGGGGTCCCCACTCCCAGAGCAGCAATTCCAGACAGGATGCAGCTCCACTCCCAACTTCAAGACTGAGAGAGTCAAAGAGCTCAAACAAGAGTGGAGCATGACCATAGCTTAAGGGTCAGCACTGAATAGACATCCTTCTGACCTGGAGAGAAACATCCCCCTTCCTAGCAAAGATTCTCCCTGAAACGGCAGCAGCAAGATGCACCTTTTTTAAAATCAAAGTGGAAGAGGTTATAGGAAGCTGTAACCCACAATCAGCAAAAAAAGCTCCTTTATTCCTTACTTGTCTACTGCAACCACACTCAGTGAAATCCATCAAACACAAGTTTTATTTTAAAATGGTTTTATTGGTAAACGCACCATAGTAATTTACATATTACAGGAACATATCCCCAAAATGTGCTTCCCTCGACCACCAGAAGTGTTCATGGGGTTTCCTTTTCAGATGACGTTTTGGGCTTTTTTGGTCTTTTTAAATGGTGGACAAACCTTAGTATGGAAGTTTTCTTTCTTCGTGTCCCTTGAAGCTGTGGAGCCACCAGCAAGGAGGGTCCTGTGAGCAGGGATTACTGACACGAGCCACACTGGCAGCGATGAAGGTCTTGCGGTTTACAGATGGATACCGTGCAATTTTTCTCCTACTAAACTAATCAAAATTGCATCGTGATCCACCCGACAACAGCAAAACAAGAGCTTTACCAAACTGGCAAACTTGGGGCAGTTCAGCCTGATGACAAGTCCTCCTTTCCTCCACAGGCCGGGACAAGTGCAATACTCTACATACAGCTACAAGTAATGCAACAAATCCCCACCCACGGAGAAATCAGTGCAAGGCATCTTCCAACCTTCCATGAAAGAAAGAAAGAAAAAAAAAAAAAAAAAAGAGGGGGGGGAGGGGAGAAAAAAAAAAAAGCTTGAAAACCCATTATTCACCACAGATTCACCACCACCACAGTCAGTTTTGCATGGATTTGCACAGCAATTTTAGTAAGCTGGGATGCAAACCTGCAAAACTGACTGTAATCAGCACCATCTTCTCCAGCAACTGGCACTGGTTAGGATGCACTTTATCTAGCAGTACTGTAAGTGCCCACATTACAGTAGGTCCAATTCCAAGCTACCTGCACTATGAGCACTTTGATACTGCTAGGACAAAACTACTTCCCGAGCAATTGCCTTCAATGGAAAAAAAAAACCCTTTAACTAAAAACAGTAATTGCTGAGCCAAAACCAGATGGACACAGTTGTTTGGTTTTTTTTTTTTTTGATGTGCAGGCAGCAGCTTGTGCCAGAAGGAGCATTTAGGGCAGTAGATTCTACACTACATCACTAACTGCACTAGATGCACCTTAACACAAGGACCATTTGCAGCATGGCTCTAACACAGCACAACAATCCTGGTTCCATCCATGCTCCATCACCATCACGGAATCGCCACAGTAATGCCAGAAGTGCTTAAACTGCAGTAGATCCTAAACTCTACCTGCACTGTAAGCACTTTTGCACAACTCGAGGCCCACCACCAGACACAAATTCTTCTATTTCAGGGTCTTGTTTCAGCACAGCTAAAGCACCACAGAAGCATCTTGACTGAAGCACAGGAGCAAACAGTACCTGCCAAGAGAGAATACCAATATTAATGTTGCATAACACAGATATGGATTTGCTTCTCAATTTAGAAGAGATTTTTCTTATTAAGGCATAGAGCAGCAATAGGTTCAAGAGTTTTCAGAAGGCAGTTTAACTGAGGGCACACCAAATAAGGAAAGATTTGCAGCTGGTTCTCCCTTGAATTAAGGTAAAAATGGCTTCTTCCAGATCTTAGTGGCAATTAAAAAGCCTGGTAATAGGTATCAAAACATCCCGGTTTCCTGCTCTCATGTGTTACTACAGCACGAGAGACATTTTAGTTGACCTTTCTCCTGGAGCTTTACCGAGGGTCTTGCATCACCAACCACCAAACATTCTCCCCCTCAGTAGTGCAAGAAAAGTTCTGACACGCGATCCCGCACCGTCCGCATCAGATAATGGAGTATCCGTACCTCAGATGATGCGTGAGCTGCGGTGCGGCACAAAAGCGGGGGACGCACCGCAGAGGAGGGGAGGGGGACAATTTCCTATTAACAAATTTCCATTTCCCTGCGGAGCGGCTCTGTCAGAACCCGGCCTTACAAACCTGCGGGGGTGGGGAGGCTCTGCTCGGGGGTGCCCCGGTGCAGCGGGGCCGCCCCCCGAGGGGCTCTCCCGAAGCGGAGCCGCTCCGGGTGCCGGTGGCTGTGCCTAGGAGAGTCCCCACCCCCGCGGGGCATTATCTGCCCCCGGGCCGCCGTTATCTCCCAGCACTGACCATCTGCTCGGGGGGGCGGGCACCGGGATTACCCGGCCCTGCTCGCCACGTGCACGGCGTCCCGCACGCCCGGTGCAACCGGAGCATCCCTGGGGGTACCGCTCGGCGCCGGCACCGGCACTCGCAGAGGGGGAGCGGCGGCCCCGTCCCGGGAGGGCTCTCGGGGCGCCCCGCCACGTGCTGCCCGCCCCGTCCGGGGCCGCGCGCGGCCGCCGCGGCGGAACAAAGCACGGTGGGAAATGCAGTCCTCCATTCAAAGCCCCAAAAACGCGCCAAGCCGCCCGCCCG
>VXAX01007434.1:3679454-3706178 GCA_013399835.1 Leptocoma aspasia | reverse complement strand
AGAGAAAGAGAGAGGGGAAAAAAGAGAAAAGCGATAAAATAAATAAAATAATAGAAGAGGTGCAAAGCGGGGAGTGCCCTTGGGCTCGCGCCGGCTTTGGGAAGGCGAAACAAAAAAAAGGAGCGCGAAGGAGAGAGCAGGGAAAGGGGAAGATAAACACGGTACCTTAGAGCCGAGCTGAGCCCTGGAATAAAAAGGGTTTTACGAAAGTGGCGCGAAGACAATATCATGTGATCGGGCCAGGGCGGCTCCTCCCGCCCGGCCAGCCAAAAACGGGGAGAGGGATCGGGGGGAAGCGAGCACATCCGCTCCCCGCGCCATTAGCATAATTAATTGTGTCCTGCAGCTGCGGCCGCCGCTGCCCNGCCGCGGCCCGGCCAATGGCAGCCGCCGCCCCCGGCCGCCCCTTCCTCCCGCGGGGGGATGGCGATGGAGGAGACCCCGGGCAGGGCCGGGACGGGGCGGGCGGGCCGGCCGCGGGCTTCGGCGGGGATGGGGAGTGAGGGATCGAGGGTGAGGCATTCGGGGGGATTTTGGGGCGCGGGAGCTGCGCCCGTCCCTCGTGGAACGCGAGCCACCGCAGCCTCCACTGCCGCGCGTGGCCGCAATCCTCCGGGCCACCAGCGCAGTGATGGGAGGAAACTTGGGGCGTTTTGGGGTGAAAAGCCCCGAAATGACGTGGCGGGTCCTGTCCCGGCCGAGCTGGGCTCACACGGGCTCACCGAGCAGCCCAAAGGTGCATCCCGAGGGCTCCTGCTGCACCTGGAGCCCCCCGGGGCACCCCCAGGGCTGTCCCCGCGCGCGGGCCGGGCTGGGGACCCCAGCGCGGGGTGTTTGTCCTGCCCTGGCGGGCGGCCCTCGCAGGAATGCTAAAAATGTGCTAATTGTGCCCAGCCAGCGGCCACGGTTCCTCAGGGATTAGGAGTAATCATCTTTTTAAAAAGAATAAATAACCTAAAATCGATTGATAACGAACCGTTTTGCCCCACTTCCCCCGCTCGCTTCGGCGAAAAAGCCCCAAAAGCGCCTCAGCTCACTCCGATCATCGGGATCTGAAGTCAGAACAAAATGTCCCCATGGAAACCGGGCAGTATCTATCGGGACCGCGTTCGCACACAACGAGAAAAGGGCTTTTGTGTCGTGTCCCCCCCCCAGCCCCCGGATTTATTACTGTTTAATTTCTCTGCTAGAATTGCGCGGCCCCGTTCCCGCAGGTCGGAGGGCGAGGCTGGCGAGGTGCTGCGCGTGTGAGGCCTCAGACAAAGCGGCCGAGCCCGGGCGCGGCCCGAGCAGGACGGGAGGGCTCCGCAGGCAGACCCAGCCACCGGCTCCTTCTGCATTTCTGCCAGAAACTGCGATTTGCTTCTTCATCATCACTGGAAATCCCCAGCCGAGTTGCTCCCTGCAAACTTTTGTCTTGTAGCGCCCGAGATTGATAGGGAATTTACCGGTTCGGAGCTGCAGGGAGATCACGTGTAATGGAGGACGCAGTCAAATTCGAAATTTAAATTTTCTCCGGATTAGGCAAAGTGCCTTTCTGAGGTCCCGACCCACAAATGCTAAAAAAGAGCAAAATGCTCAACCCTGAAGTCAGCAATTTAGCATGGGTGTGTGAATTTGTTATCAACACCCCTGCAGAAACAGAAGTGAATTGACACAGTGATGGAAAATGCAAAAGTGTCCCAGTAACTCATACGTGCATAACAGGGAAAACATTCCCAAAGAAAAGATGTTTCATGTCTAACTCTGTAAAACAAAACTTTTCTAAACTGTCAGCAAATAAACATGATGCAGTACTAGAAAACTTTCTCCTTTATATAAAAAATGTTTTGTATGCTGTGCGTTGATTTTTAATTCTTTAATATAAACATTTGTATCATAAGCATATTCAAATCTTATATATGAATAAAGTTACATGTAAGGGTAGGAGCTTTTACTCAATTCACACTGCAAATTGATTATCTCTTTTTGTCAGTTCAGAAATAAATTAGTCTTTCAACAAAGAGAGCCTGAAAATGGTGAAATAAGGCTACATGAAGTGTTGCACAGATAAGATTAAATGGTATTTTTACATCCTCCTGCTGACCTTTGACTTGTGTTTTTGTATATCTTGGAAGGGAGTCCTGGGGTCTGCAAATACATCAGTTGCTAAAAAAAGTAATGGTCAAAGAAAAAAGTGCCAGAACTTTTCTTAATATTTTAAAGGTTATTGTATAGTGAAAGCAGTTCTCTGCCATGTCAGCTGGGCAGAGAGTTTTGACGGCCTTTTCAAGCACATGGTGATTTATAGGTTGCAAGGTGGTGCTTGTAAAACACGTTACTGTGGGAGGGTTTTGGAGGTCTGTTAGCAAAACTAAGTGAGGTGCAACCCATATACAGAGATAGGAGAAAAATGTTTTTTAGATTACTGAAGATCCCTTTCAGAGTTTGTTCTGAAATTCTATGCCTCACCCTTACAACAAATATACTGAAATTTGGAATTTTTTTTCCTGTAACCGAACTACATGTATGCATACGTGCTGAGATGATATTTCTGTTTCATTCACTGCACTTTTCTTCTCAGTGCTGCACATAATTCTGTTCTATCTCTTCTTGGTTACTGATTCATTTATATTCTAACAACCATGACCAAGGCTTACCTTGGACTCTCTTCTCTAATTCTGTTCCCTACAAAAATCAGAATTGATCAGAAAAAATCAAAATACTGTCTGATGTTTTTCATACTGGAGAAGGCACAGTGAATTGTGCTGAACTATCCAAATGCATAAAAGAAATCAGAAACAGCTAAGAGGGATGAATCTTTGTGAAACAATTTTTTTTCAAAACAAGCTATCCAAAGATCAGTTCCTGTATGGAAAGATTTCTGACAGATTAATAAAATCTTGTTTCTGAAAACTTTGGGAATAGTTGAAAGCCTGAAGATCTTCTAAACTTGCAGAACACCAGCATGAAATCAATGTCCAAACCCCTATTTTATAGCCACATCTGGAGTCTTTCAGACACCATACTTTATACTTTTGGAAGAAAATGTTTGGAGAGATCAGGTCATCTTAAAAAGAAACAAAAAACCCAAAGGAATATTTAAGAGAAGACACTTTAATCATTAGCTACAGAGTTATTCTCCTGATAAGAGGGAGGCTGCAAACTTTTTCTCTGAATTCTCACACAGTCACAACTCTGGTAAATCTTTGCAGCAGTGGAGTTCCTTAAAGGTCTGTCTTCATTTGTCTTCTGTACACTTTGGGGTTTTTGTGTAACTGTGGATTACCTGTCATGTGCTGCTGAACTGTCTTTATTTTAAAGCATTCAGCTAAAAAAGATGTAGAATGAAAATTTTCCTCTTGTGAGGACAGAATAAAAAGAGATACTTTGAGATTTTCCTCAATGTCAATGAAAAGTTTAATTCAATATTCGTTTTCTGAGTTGTTTCTATGTGCTTGAACTTGTTGTGAAAAATGACTGATAACAGAGGTTTTATTTTAAAAATATTTCACACTTTTGTCATTGTATTGGTAAGACATTTGAAACTGGCATTCACCTTTTAATTTCTATTTGCTTCATTTGTAAAACTATTTAATAAGGAAAAATGGGGTATGAATAAGCTGTGTTACCTTTCATTTTAGCTAAGTGAAATATGCTTATAAAAACACTAAGCCCTCTCCTAAATAAGACCAATCTACATATAAAATAAGAAACAAGGGTACAGTAATGGCACAGACTTCATGTCTAATTTTTTTTCACTGTATTGATTGCTGTAATAAATAATGTAACATTTGCTGTATCTCTGATATGCTGTAAAGGACTGCTGCATACTAATGTCTCAAACCTGTCCTTTTAGGAGCTCTTTGACAATTTATTATAAACATGTTTATTATAACAAAATTTAAAGGTATAGAGTGAACTCTGCCTCATTTATCTTCACAGTTTAGTAGCTAAGTATACTGAGCTCTGCATTTAGCTTTCTAATCCTTTTATTATGTATCTGTATTAGTTTGTAGCAGGCTGAAATTACATTTCTGTAAAGCTCTTTTATGCAATTTCTATCAGGTTTGATTCTGTGAGTTGCCTCCATAACATCATGGGAAGTTAAACGAACTCATCCTTTCACAGCACTCAGTTCTTCATCTATTTCTTTCCCATTTCAGGTGGGTTAAATCCTGAAAACTGGTTATAAGTTGTCAAATTGAAAGGCAGCTACTTGCATAACTAAATGAGCCTTTTTGTGGTACAGGATAGGGCCATGTGTAATGCTGAAATTAGAAATGTTTCCCACATGAACTTGCTGAGGAACAGGGTTTGTATTTTTTTCATGTCAAATCAATTCTTGGAAGGCAGGGGTTTGAATGCTGGCCATCTATTTTCTGGTTCAGATTCTCTGGATAGTCTGTCATGTTAAACACCTTTTCAGACACCCCACACGTCCTCCTGCTGTTTTGACAGATCATGGGTTATACCTGCCCACAGCACTGCATTAAAGTCCCTGTGGTTTGAGATTTGCCTTTCTCATCAGAAGGTTTTTCTTGTGTAACAACTTCTCTGCTTCATTCATTCCAGATGGGCAAATTCCTCTCACGCACAGGTTTCCAATTTTGCCAAATATTACTGGTATTTTGATGAGTTTTCTAATTTGTACATACAGCATTTTAATTCATGCATATGTCCCTGCATATTAGTTCTGAAGTACAGTTTCTATTTTGTAACAGTGTACAACTTCCCCTTTTGTAAAACTGCTTAATAGATTTTATTACTCTACAGTTGGCAATGAGAATATGTTGTGGACTCTCTAGCTTTTGTGTAAATCTTAATATTTGGGTGAGCCACACAATCCAAATATGTGTTTAAGCCCTTAAAACTGTGTAAATAGCTTAAATGAGGAGTATGTAAGTTTGCAAACCATGAAAGCTGTGTCTTGAGGAGCAGTGTTCTTTCCATCAAAGCAAGCTACAAAGGCAGGCTGCACCACGAATCTGATCCTCCAGATTTTATACACATGGTGTGTAACTTGGACATGAGTGTTCCTGCTGATGCTTCAGCCCATCCATAGGTTCAGTGCAGGAAGAATTGTCCCCAGCCCTGCACTCACCTCTGTACACTCTCTGAGCTCCTCCTTCAGGGCAGGGGAACAGAACAGGACTGGTTTAACCCTTTTTTCTGTGCCTGAACTTAAAAATATGCTCAAGTCATTTCTAGACGAGACATCTCCTTCCAAAATATACTTCCCTTACACCACGTGGCATTTTAGAAATGAGTCAATAAATTACTGTTTGACTCCAGGGTACACACGAAATTGTTATTTTGTTGGGCTCATTAACTGTTACTGCAGGATGATGTACAGCATTGCCTGCATTTTTCTCTGAAGTCCAAATATATTACCAATATATCATGTAAGGACCTGATGGGAAGGGCCAGGGACCAGACCTTGTCTTCATATTTCCATTGTGTCCTGTGGTTTGTGTGTTGATCCCAGGGAAGACATGTACCTCTCCCCTGTGTGCACTCAGGGGAGTCAAGCAGGTATTAGATTTTGAGAGCTCTTTCTGCCAGGCAGCCTCTAAGAAAAGGCAGAGGTTTGGGTATTGTACATGTAAGAAATGTGGGAGTTTACAGACACACCTGATCTTCATGCACAGCAAAAAACCAGCTGGTACTTTATTCCACTCTTGAATTCCGACAGTTGCATGCAATAGGAAATGCAAGGATTCCTCTTTTTTTTTTTTTTTTTTTTTTTTTTGAAAAACANTCTTTTTTTTTTTTTTTTTTTTTTTTTGGCAGAAACATGAGCAAGTTACAGACAGAAGCTCTCGGGTTGCCTGTTAAATGTACAAAACCCGTGCAGGTGCAGGGCAGGCTCTGGAAACCACCTGCAAGTGGCAGGATGCTCATCCTTCAGCCAGCACCCAGAGCATCCCTCAGGCCCTTTTCTCTGTGCAACACCAGACTGTGCTTCAAGAGCACTGATCGAAGCAGATGTCCTAGACAGAAATCTCTGTATGTGTTCATTAAATTCAAAATCCTGCCAGTTAGGATGAGTTCCTTGCAGCAGGACAGTGTGAAGTAGGTTTTACATCCATTTGGGGGAGGTATTTCATTATGCAGCTTGTCAAAGTTCTCCTTCAGTGATTTCCCTTCCCAAGACTTGTGCAGGAGCTGGGCACTGGAAGGTGCATTTTAGAGGTTGTTGCCTCTCATGGGAGCATTTTGTAAATTCAGGGAACAGCTGAATTCACAGGTTAGTTAAAACACACGGAGATTCAGGCTGACTAAACACTAGGATGTCTACCCCAGCCTGCAGAGCATCTCAGGATTAGAAGGGCATAAAACAATCTTAAACCAGCTATATATTCCCAGTTCTGTGGCTACAGGCATAACATAGAATCTCACCTCTCATCCCAAGGCAATGCTTCTTTCCAGTGCCTGTGTCTGCTCCAGATCCCTGCTAAGAAGATAAAATACATTAACAGTAGTTTAACACATTTTGGGATGTGCATACTAAAAGGATGATCCTGTTATCCCGAGCTCAAAATGTTCTGTTGGAAAAGAACAGCGTGACAGGAGGCAAACAAACCTTACCACGAGGAAGCATGTGAAATTGACCTCAGCACAGTGGGAAAATGTGCTTGCTTGGAGTAATGAAGTCCACAGATCCAGCCCAGACGGGAAATACGGCTGAGGATGGATACAGGCTGGAGTTCGCATAAAAACATGCAAAGATGGGGTTTAGGGGAAAAAAATCCTTTCAGGAGAGAAGCAGAATGAGGTAAATAAATGTCTGCCAGAGGGAGGGGAGTGTTATTCCCCGTCCAGAACCTGTCCCAGCTGCAAAACCCTCCGGGAAGCGGCTTCTCCCGGCTGCCGGCACCAGCCGGTGTGGCTCTGCCCCCAGGCTGCAAACAGGCTGAAGTACAGCACTAGGAAAGAAAAGTATTCCAAAGACGGAATAATATCCACTCGCTTTAATAACCGGGAGGGACAGGGACATCTGGGGTGAAGCCAGAAGCGCCGGGGAGCGGCTGGAGGTGAGCGCCGCTGGCAGCCGGGGCGCGCAACAGCATCTCTGCGGTGGCAGTGGCAGCCCGGGATGCGATGGCAGTCCAGGATGCGATGGAGTCCAGGATCCGATGGGAGTCCAGGATCCGGCACCGCAGGAAAAGCTGCTCTGCACAGCTAATGAGATTGGCTCGCAGCCGCGGCGATCCGCGGGCGGACACGGAGCCTTCCGCCCGTCCTGCCGCTGCCGCCTCCCCCGCCTTCCAGCCGGAGACAGCTCCTGCCTCCTCTGATGTGCAGAAACCCATCCGTCCTGCCGTAGTCTTTCCCTAGAAATTAGGGTTGTGAGTTCGGGAAAGACATCCCTCTCCCTGTTTGCATAAATTTACTCCTGCTCCGTAGCCTATTACGAAGCAACACTTCTGTGCTGTAACTCCATTAACCCACAAAGAACACAAAACTGATGTGGACAAAAGGTTATTTTTCCATGTAAATCACGCATCTCAAGACACCAGGTCCTGTCAGTGTTTAAGAACTGTTTACTATCCAGCATCTTACATGAAATTATTTTCTGGTTAAACATGAGCCATATGCAACCAGCTATGGCAGATTTGCAGTTTACATCACAGAGTTGTCAGCTTTGCAAAAATTAGTGCAAACACACAGATTATATTGTGATTCAGCCCTTGAAACTCATTATAGTCTACCTTTAATAATGCCCTCCACAAGTTTTTTTGCAGAAATAAAAAGTTAAAATTAAAGCCAAAGTGTAGAAATTCTTGGAGGCAGTAATTCTTAAGGATTCATATTAAATTGAGTTAATAAATAAATCATCTAGTTCTCACATCCTCCCATTATACATGCCCTTCTATTAACTCTTTGAGAAAAATCAGACATGGTTTTCTTTAGATTTTTATGGAAATTATAGATCAATTCTGCAAACACCTAAACATGCAAGCAATTTTATTTATGTGAGCAGATTTACTTGTGTATCTACATATTTGCAGAATGAGCCTTTCAAAAGTATAAATCAACTAAAAATATTGATATGTATAACTTCCCTTGTTCAATTAATTCTTGCTAGTGCTGACTAGCAAAACTTTGGCATTCGATAGCAAAAATGCCTTTGAACAGCACAAAATGATGAAAGATTTGTTGGCTTCTGCCTCCTTCAGGATTAGGGTAGAATAAGGTGAGTTTAGTGCTACAGGCAGGACTCAACCTAAACCCAGATGTTCTGCAAACGACTTTGTCACCATGGCCACACTCATTTGTCACAAAATAGTGCATTCTGAGATTTGAATCTATCACAAATATTTTACTCTCCCATGAATTCATTAAAAGAAACTGAAAAGAATCAAATAAAAAAAAAGTAATTGAAAGGTGAAGAGTCTTAATATCAAATTATAAAGCAAAATACAAAATGTATAGCAAAATTCATTTTCTATTGATTTTTTAAAGTCTCCAAACGGTTTTATTGAAAAACTTGGGGATAAAAACCCAAAAATGCACAAAATTTAAGGGCAGAAAACAAGAAAGCAACTAACATGCTGGGCTTTCTTTCAGATCAGTGTGTGTTCACATGGAAACTGAAATCCTTAAAAGATAACAGCAGCAATCCTTGTTAACCCTGAAATCACATCTATGGGCAAGGAGACAGTTGTAGGAGTTTTATGAGCTCTGCAAGGAGTGAAACTCTAACTGAAATATATGTTATGCAAAACAAATTCCCTGCAATTTCAGCTCAGAAATGCTTTTGAGGGACCTTGTGACAAGGCACTGGGTCATGACCCAGGTCTTGAGAAGCCTGAGTTAGGAGATGTTAGTTTTCATTGGGACTTTGTTTACCATGGACTTAGACATTTTGTATTATTAAGAATCTGTGGCTTATGAGGACATTCTATTTATCTTACCAGTCTTTTTTGATGGAAATGCCTGAATTTTCTTGGAAACAGGGATTTTATTGTGGATTCCTGGTGCCCCTTGGAGAGGCTTATTTTTCTGGACAATAGTTTTCCTTAGTGTCACTACCCTTTTGATTTCCCAATGGTCACAGGCTCCCAAGGTCATGCAGAGTGCATCCTTTTGTTATAATGGACCCAGAATTTTGTATTAAAAGGCAGAAAAAATATATCTGTTTAGTGATTTAAAGTATATTTTCTGCCAGGTACCTCTGTGTTAGATTTTGGCTGTTCTGCTTAAAAAAACGCTGTGCAATTTGTTAAGAGCATAAAAGGTTTGAAGGCAAAATACAGGAATACACTCAGTATATATATATTTTTTAATATACATGTAAAACCAAAATGCAGATTCTGCAGCAGGATTTTCCACATGAATCTCTGTATAATTTAAGTATTCGGAGCATCAGCGATTTTGTACCTTACACAGAGTGTAATGTAAAATATTAAGAAAATATGCCTTTCCGTTTTGTTTATTTTGATTTAGCTTGACTTTTCCTTTCTACATTACTCATTTAGAAAGATCCTCTTCTCTTAAATTCCTCCTGGTGAGTGTTGCATTAAAAAATGCTGATGACTGCCATGGCTTGTGGCATCACTGTAGTTTGTGACAGTGCTTTGCCTTGCCCGGAAGGGAAATAGTTCCTATTTTTACTAACCAGGAAGCACAAAACTTTACGAAGACTGAAGATTCAGTGAGAATAATAGGAATTCTAACACGATTTTCCCCCCTTGAGATTTGCCTATTTGCAATCTCCTTCCAACCTCTGTAACAGCAAGTTTTGATTAAATGTGAAAAAACCACATCAACCTTTTCAGAGCGCTTCAATTCTTTACTTTCCGTCACAAGATTACACAGAATTCCAGGTGAATTTATTCCTTGTTGTGTAGGAAATCGGGCAGCTCAGTTCACCAAGTGCCTGCAGCCCGGCTGGGAGTGAGAGCAGTTTGTGTGCGGGGTGTGCAGGCGGCCAGAGGTGCCCCAGGGCTCCAGAGGTCACTGCTGGCTTTGGGCTCCTCGGGGCTTTGTCCTGCAGCTCCTCCCGCCTTCTGCACAACCAGTTCCAGCAGGATCGTGTCCTCTGCTCCCCCTGGAAAACCCACAACCCAAAATGATCGTTAAAAAAAGATCACGTGTGTTAGCAACTTAAAAGTTACTGCCTTCAGGACAGTTTTCTTTTCCAAAAGTGATTATTTCACTTATTTCTTTAGAGATGGCCAACAGCTGCGGCATAAAATGTGTCTGCTTTTAGCATCATTCCCTATGAATAAATTCTCACAATTGGCTTAATTGTAAAAGTATACAATTTTAAAACAATCTTTCTTTAAAACAAAACTTCTTCACTTTCCTGATATAAAAGTAAACTGTTAAAGCTACAGCTTTTTGAACTGTGGTTTTGTTTGTTTGGGTTTTTTCTCCAAATCTGCTGTTGCTTACTTTTTTGGAAAGTCTCTAAGGAGAAATGAGAAAAATCTGTTGATTTAATTTTTGCTTACAAGCAGTATCTGACCATTTTCATTGCTTAAACTTGTTCCACTCACACAGCTTTCACTTTGCTCTGCAAATACCCGAGTAACATTTAAACACAAACAAAAGCGTGGTAACTGCAAATTTTACACACCTTTATTGAACAATTTTATGAGAAGAAAATTTAATTATAATGTTCTGAATAAATTACCAGGCAGTTCCCTGACAAAGCTTACTAAAGTCAGTGGAATTTTTTCTCTTCACTGATTTCAAGTTGAATTAGAAAAAGTCTTTGAATAAGACTTAAACAACAATAACTTTAAAAAAAATTCTGACAAAATATGACACAATAAATTATTTTCAGAGAATGTAACATGAGGCTCACATATTTTTCTATATTTTTTATTTGCTAGTTTTCTATATTTTTCAATCCTTTGGGGAAAAAAGGCTACTAGGTTAAATTGCAGCTTTGCTTAATTAAGAATTTCAGACCAGTCCTTTTTTTTTTTTTTTTTTTGCCTTTTTACTTGAAATGTTTTCGGGTCAAAGTAGAGCTCACTCTCTGATTAAACTCTTACATGCTGCTACATTCTAGTAACGAAAGAAGGCAACAAATTCACTAAATCCTCCAGTTCTGACAAATCAGGTTATTTTCCCATCTGCTCCTACTTGCTGGAATCACTTTTTAAATCTACCTCTCCAATTCCCACAGAGAGGACAGGAGGATTTCCATTACCTCAGACTTACATATTTTATTTGTAAAGAAATGATTAATCCTTAAAAGATTTTTTTTCACATAGTTTTTGGATTTTTTTTAAAGAATATAGATTTTTCTTAGAAACCTGAATTCCTTTCTAGGTTAGATCTTTTCTTGAGCTCTGGATGATGCAAGCCATAGGCATAAACAGCTACACAAAGGAAACTGGGATTTTATTGTGCATTCCTGGTGCCCCTTGAAGAGCTTATTTTTGTGGACAATAGTTTTCCTTCGTGTCACCACCCTTTTGATTTCCCAGTGGTCACAGGGTTCCAGGGTCGGGAAAAGTGCATCCTTTTGTTCCTCCTAGCCTAAAATTCTATATAAAAAGGCAGTTAAAGGATCTTAAATTTGGCCAAGGCATAGAGGGTATTTCATGTAGCAGAACTCAAGTTGCAGGATTTGTTAAATTGCAGTTAAGATTGCAGTTCAAGAGAAAAAGTTTCATTAAACACACAGTTCAATATCCAAACTTTAATAAATATCTATTCATAAAGTCACATCATTAATCCTGGAGTATTTGTTAGCATTCAAATAATAATTGCCAAGCAGCAAAAATTCAATATTATTTTAATATCTAGCCGTAATTAAATTGGTTAATTAATTTTGTACTGTCTTTTTGAAAGGACTTCACTATTTGTAACTGTATTGTGAAGCACTAACAAATTATCTTCTTTATTATCTAAATATTGTCTTAATATCTCTTCCAGTTAAATCATGGCTCTTAAGGATTCCTTATGCTTTTAAAAATATTAATGAAAACTAAATTTCAGACAAGGAATTTACAGCCCACCTTTGAAATTTGTCAAGAAAGAAATAAGCACATTTCTTAAATATGTGTATTTCATCCTTAAAATGAGATTAATCATACTAAATAAATGTTATTTGCAATAGTCCATCTCTTTAACACCCTCACAGCACACCCCATCCCTGTTTCAGCTTTTATGTTTCTGATACAAGGTGGCTCTTTACGGGGAGGTGCAGTCCAGCATTTAATTGTTGGAGTTTGGGGCTCGAAGTGTCGTGCCCTGGGTGAAGTCAGCTCTGAAGGAGAAGGACCCTGGTGGTCACTGCCCCTCCTTCCTGCACATCCACACCCTCGGAAGCAGCTCCCAAGGTCCCGGCAGGAGCAATAGGAGAAGGGTGGAGAAAAGGCAGAAGCTGGGTAAGAGCTGGAGCAGAGCTGCAGGGATGGGGAATGATCAAACACGAGGTTGTGTCCTGGAGGGAGAGGGGCTGGGAGAGAGGACAGTCATTCCTGACACCGGGGCTGAGACAGGACTCCTGATTTATTTATTTATTGACTCCGAGTGTTGGAGCCTGTGGTGCCGTGTCAGGCTCCTCTGTGCTTCAGGAGTCAGGCTGATCCCATCCTTTAAAGATGGAAAATGAGTTATTTCCCATGGAAAGAGTGTTACCTTTGACCAAGTGTTGCTCTGTTTAGTTTCCTAATAAATAATAAAATAAAATTTTAAAAAAGTGTGCAAAACCTGAAACAGTTAATTCCAAAAAGCCTCATGGCACTTGTCAGTGGATTGCCACATCCTCTCATCTTTCCTTTTCAGCCAAATTCCCACGAGGCAGCCAGAAGCTTCTGTGATTCATTCATGGTTTTCTTTTTTCTTTTTTTTTTTTTTTTAAAGAATCCATCAAGATAAGGATGTTTTGCTTACAGAAAAGCAGGATGCATTTCCCAACTTAAACACTACAGTTTGGAAATTAACGGATTTTTTTACTGAAATGTATACCGAAGCCTCCCAAATCTTCCCTGAAAAACAAGATCAGAAAGTCTACTTAAAGCCATTTTCTGGATCCCTGGAGTCCCTTCCCTTTCCAAGAATTCAGCCTGGTAGTCTCAAGGTACAATGCTGATTTTCCTAAGAGCAGATGGAGTGCACCTGGAAATTGGAAGAAAAGACCAAGCATCCAAATCCAGAAGACTTTCTCATTTGTGTTGTTCAGATATCTTGTTTCTTTAAGTGGAAGGTGTTTCTAATTTACCAGAATTACATTAAACCAGTTTATCTATCAGCCACTGGAATGCTCAAATATTGGCTGTATCTAATCCAGACTGCAGAGTCACTTCCAGATTAGCAACCTTGAATCACTGGTGTTTAACACTGGATGTATTTTGTCTGGTTGAATGTATAGATCACACTCATCTATGCCATAAGAAGATGATTTTCTTGGCAGCTGGTGGCTCTGACACTTAGTGAGTGAAAGTTTAACTTATAATGAAGCAGCAGCTCCTGGCTGCCCCAAACTGTCCTGTCTTGTTTGATGACACACTTTTTCTAAACTCAGCTTGCCATTGCCATGTGCTCATCTCAGCCTGGTACCTCCAGCAGCCTGAAGGGTAATTTAAAATGGGATTTCCTAAAACAAAAATAAACTAATATCAGGCAAAAATATAGATTTTGGGGCTGAAAATGGTTTGTTTCTGTTTTGTTCAGTGCTTCCATTTAAGACAAGGACAGAAGCTGAAAAAACTGAGAAGACGACTTATTCCAATAAATGTTCATATATTGAGCTCTTCCTCAATATAGACCAAACACTCACTTCTTACACAAATAGGATGTAGTTCATTCTATCAAGGTGTTAATTACATCCTTGTAAAGTAAATGTTGAGGCTAAGTAAATGTTGATGCTGAAGCACATAATAATATATGTCACACATTTCCATGACATACTATATAGATGAACCTGCACCATGTACAAGAAAGTCACATATAAAATACACTTCAAACCATATAATTACATTTTAAATATTATTTTTATAATTTCATGTTTAAAGTGACATACTACAAAAAATGGCATCCTTTATTACAAGCCTCAGGAACGTATTTTATGTTTGTTGCTTTGATGAAAAGCAAAATACCTTTAAGGGAGTATGAGGAGCTGAAATTGCTCTCCTGTGCCCTTTCAGCTGTGAAAGGGCAACAGTAGGCTCCCCCACCTCCATTAACCCTGTCAGAGGTTCACACAGGGCTGTTCTGCAGGAGGATGGAGTGCAGGATGGGAAACAGTTTTTTCCAACACTCCCTTTGCTTTCTGTGTCCAACAACCAGTATAAGCCACAGAAATCCCAGATGTCAGGTACAGACATCTCCAAACCCTTCCACTGCTCTCAAGGAACACAGACCTGCCCACAGGAGGAGAAATCTTTATATAAAAGGAGGCAAAGAAAATTCTTCTTAATATACAGTGCTGAACCTCCAGGAAAACCTGGGAACCTACAGAGCAATGAAGCCCTTCACAAGTCAGATGTAAGAGGGGCAGATCAGGGATACTTTCCAAACCAAAGCTGCTTCTCCAACTGACTTACATTAAAAAAAAAAAAAAAAAGAGTCTGCAGTAGTACCAGTCTCTCTGTCCTTACATCCACGGGCTCAGCAATCTTTGGCAGAGGACTGAGGTAATGAGCTGAAGGCAGCAATATCTCTCCATTCCCTTCCACAATGTCCTTGTCACTCCACAAATACAGGGCTTGACTGTGGATGCACCATGTTCATATAATATAATGATGGGATTGTCTATCCTCAGAGCATAATATCTGGTGTCTTCTGATTTTTTTTTTTTTGGCAGGACTGTCCATTTCTGTGGCTGGGGGTTGGAATTAGTTAATCATTAAGGTCCCTTGCAGCCCGGATCATTCTGTGATTCTATGACTGGTGGTGTTCTTTCCAGCCTTGCTTGGCACTTGTCTCTGACTGCTCCTGCCCAGCTTTTGACTTACCTAAATGGATATTTCTTTAAGTGAATCTCCATCTGGTTTGTAGGGAGCCAAGGCTACCCAAGCTGCAGGAAACAACAACTTCCTCTGAGATCCAGCTGCAGCAGGAAATCTGATGAATTTCTCTTTCCCTCCTCTCCTGTGCCCCTTTACTATCAGTTTAACTCAGAGGTCTAATACATATTGTAAGGAAGCCCATTTTTAGGGCAAGACTGAGAGGATAAGCTTGCAGTCCCAGAAATTTTGAACCAAAATTGTTGCATTTCCAGAGCTTTTCATCAGCACGTGGCTGGAGAGCTGCTGCTTGAATGTGGGAAGCTCCAAAGGCAGCTATAACTCATGTCAGTTGCTTTGAACTTGTATAATTTACCTCTGTAGTAGAAGAGGAGTAAGCTGCCCAGAGTACCTGTATCCATTTGGGAATAGTGTTTTGGTAATTCCTTCTATTACTATTTAATTTTTAATTGATTTATCAGGCAATTACACCGGCACAAATTATTTTTGTAGGTCACATTGTACACTGTCTCACATAGATGCACAAAATCTATTTATGTGATGGGTATCCAAGGTTTTGGGATCCAGAGTTACTGTCCTGCTGAGGTTTCTGTGGCAAACCAGCTTGGCAGAGCTGGGTGGTGCTTGGGGCAGTTCCCTGTGTGGCCAGGTTGGTGTTGAAGCAGGACAGAGGTACAAAGGAGGCTCTTCTTCAGTCTCTCTTCACTGAGCTGAATTGGCTGATTGCAGCATGAAGCAATGGCGGGAGTCTGAACAAGGACGCAGAAAAGTTCAGCTGAGGATGGTGGGAGGAAATTAGAAGTGCTTCTTTTGCTTACACAATACCATGTCCTTTGGGGTTTTTGAAAATTCAAACTTTCAGTGTCTGACTAAATGTGTATTTGTTGTTGGGTTTTACTTTGTTCATTTGCTGCACTGGAACTCAGTCTACTCTTATTATGAAGCAAATGTGTCATGGCTAATTCTGTCCATTGGTAATCTGGTCAGAAATCCTGTTTCCAAAGTTTGGAGTTTTGAGATATGCAGTTGGAACGAGTCAAAGGTTAGCACTATAGTAGATAAATAATAGTATTTNTTCCTTTCCTTCCTTTCCTTCCTTTCCTTCCCTCTCTTCCTGTCTTTTCTTTCTCTTTCATCCTGTCTTGCTTCTTTTCTTCCTTCTCCCTTTGTCCTTTATCTAGCTGTGGGTTTGTTCCCAACCTGTTCCATAAGAGCAGCACTCTGGCAGATTGCCCTGACAGGCTGCTCACTGCTGCACTCTTGGTGCACATCACTCGTGCTCTAGGATGACTTCAGGGGAAGTTTCCATTCTCTTATGATCAATAAGACACTTCCTGTGTGACTTCAGACTCCTCTCCAGATTAATTTAGTCTCTGAGCCCAGCATGGTGCTGACCTCTGAGACAGAGGTACCTGCTTGTTTGAATCTGGGCTGAAACAACTCTGCTACTTACTGATCACTGCTGGATCAGGAGGATCAAAATCCCACAGAGGAGGAAGACAGATTCTATGATTATTAATCCTCAGTCAACTGAAACAGAAATTCAGGACTTCAGATTGCCTCCACTTTACACTGAACCTCTTCTAATGTCAGTGAGAAGTTCAAATGGAAACTGAAGTAGAAGACATCCTTTCTGCAGCGTTTCTATTTCAATTTATTCATACCACATAGGGGTACCTCAACGCCTAATAAAGCATCTCTGAACTCACTACTGCCCAATTATTTAATTTTGGTTAAATGAAATATTACTGCTGTTATTTAGTTAATACTTTCCTCATCCACAATTATAAAGTCTGTGTCAAAAATCTTGTTTGTGTCTCATTTATTCTCCTTATAATTCTTGTAATTTTTTTTATTTTAGATTATCCAATTCTGAGAACAAACAAACATTTACCATAATCCTTCTACAATATATTTCACTTATTACAGTTTTTCTTATGGGATTTTGATGTAAATCCAGATTAAACTTGTTACTTTTCTGTTTTTAACAACTGTTTTTCGTTTCTCAGTTCAGCAACTATGATGCAATAAAACATACCTGAATAGACAACTCTGAGTAAACATGATTGCTGTGATAATAACATATTCCAAATTTTTCACTCCTGGACGTTTTGATTCATGTCCTAATTTAGTTTCAATTGACAGGGATTTGGACATACCCTTGAAGTTCCTCCAGAAATGTGTTTCTGTATAAACGTGTCTCTGTTTAGTTTGTACACAAAGAATGGGCTGTGGCTGGAATATCAGGAATCCTGTAGGTCAGGATTAAAGGGCAATTGTCAGGGTTACCAGAGGCAGCCTATATTGCCTGTCTATACTCTGCAGAGCTTTCTAGTAATTCAGTGTAATGAGGTCTGACACCTCCACAGTTCTTAAATAACACTTAGCGCCTAAACCGCAGCCGTGTTTCATACATTCAGATCCCAATGCAAATGTTAAAACAAAGGAAAAACCTCTGAGGACTTTGAGTGGTGATGCGATTAAATTAAGTGAGTTTACAACAAACATAGTTTGTAATACATAAATGTAGACATTTCAAACGTAGGTCCTAGAAAATTGACTGAATTTTGAAAATAAGTTTTGCTTAATGCATGGACTGTAACATTTATTTGGTTTTAAAAAGTGTATATTTCCTCCAACAAACTAATATCATACCAACAGCTTTAATATCATACCAACAGCTTTAATATCACACCAACAGCTAAAACACAGCTGAGCTGCTGTGTGTTCAGTTGGTGTATTGTCAGACCCTTTCTCACACTGAATGAAACCACCTTGGTGTGTGAGTTTCCTTATATCAGAACTGCTAAGGAAAGGTATTAAAAGTTTTAAACCTTTCTAGAATAAAACCAGTCAGCATTCACATCAAAGTGAAATTATATTGTTCAAACTTTTTTTGCCCTGTGATAGCAAACAAACTTTTAGGAAAGGAGAGAAAACACTGGGAGGAGATATCATCTAATTTCATTGCTCAGGACTTTTTAGTCAAGCTAATCAATCTGAATCACTGATGTTTGAAAAATTGGATTGAGAGGGAGAAAAAAGAGTGAAAACAAACAACCGACCAAACAAAAAAACCCTCTGCAATGTGGCAATTGCAAAAATTCTAGAGGAAAAATACTTCAAAAGGAAAAGAAGGGGTTCCCAAATTCCTTGTTGGAGCATATGAACCTGAGTTAGGAGGTGCAAAGATAAACATTTCAAAGGAGGAAAGAGCAGGGGATTCTGCCTGCTGTGGGGCTGGTGATTTAGATGTTGGAGCTGAAGAAAGCTTCCAGAGAACAGAGGGTCATTGTGCCTGGAATGCAAAGGCATCCGCAGCTTTGCGGCGAGAAATGCCCGGGAGCCGCCGGAGCTCGCTCGGAGCCGCGCGTGGAACTGCGGGGAGGGGGAGCAGGAATGGGAGGCGGGAAAATGGGATTCACTGCGGACACCCCCTGCCCGCCCCCCGCTTACAGCGTCAGGATTCAGGAAGGGTCACGAAACTGAGGGTTTAAAACAAGGCTTGAGGGGAAAAGCAGCAAACTTCAGGAGACGAACTGAAGAGTGGCTTCAGACAAGAAAAGCAGCGCTTAGCTGTGGACTGAAATTTGAACAGCCGAGTGTGAGTCCGAGCAAAGCTAAAACAGCAGCCAGGATTCGGGAATAGGGTTTGCACGGAGAGGTGGGAATGCAGCACCGCTCGGGAAAATAAGGTCCGAGTTGGCAGCTCTTAAATGAAGAAAAGTGAAGTGAATAAATGTAGAAGNCGGGTCGCACACCGAGCTCCCGGCGGCAGCGGCGGCTTCTCCCGTGTCACCCTCGGGAACCGACGCACCCGGGGCCGGGCTCGCCGCGCCTGCGGGGAGAGTTCGGATTGCAGGCGCAGACACCCCGGCAATGAAATGGCGCATCAGGCGGGCGGTGAATCTCCGGGCGCCGTCACACAGGGCCACAGAAGCCGGGCCGCCGGGACCGGCTGGCCCGGGGCCGTGGCTGCCCGCAGGTCTCCGCGAACCGCGGCCCGGGCGGCGCGGGGGGAGCCGGCGGCTCCTGCGGGAGCAGCGCTGGGCTCAGCCGCCGCGGGACAGAGCCGGCGGCAGAGAGATTTGGGGCTCATTCATCGAGCCACTCTGAGTTTAGTCATCACGGAGTCATGTGCTTGCCTTTCCTTCCCCTCCTGCCCGCGTTCTGTGAGTGGTTTAAAGTCTACCAGGGCGCTCTGAGCCTCAGCAATTCATATTTACATGGGGGGCAAAGAGGGGTGGGATGCATTTAAAAATTACTCGGTTCAAAGGTAGTGGCTGGTCTTTGCTTGTCCGTCAGATCTAAGAGGAGTGAGTGGATTTTCATGGAGGAATTTCATGGAAATTAAATCTCTACTGGAGTGATCCATTCAACTCCTAAAGCTTCAGCCTAGTTTTGTATCCTGGATGAATGCCCTGCTGAATAGCTTGGTGGGGATGCAAAAAGCCACCTTAAACTAGGGATTTTTCTTCTGCTAAATTGACTTCAAAGTAGTAATTAAACAATAGCTAGCTTAAAAAAAATCAAGTTATAAGAACCTATAGAACGAAATTACCCTATAACTAGAGGCTGCATTTTATGGGAGGGGGGCAGGGGATGGGATGTTCAAAATGGAAAAGTAACTGGGTAGAGGCAATTTGAGAGAAACAAAAATGGATGCGAGAAAGTAAAATGAATTGCACTGATTCAAACTTGTTGGTTTGTTCTTTTCTTTTTATTAGAGCTGTACTATAGCCGAGTCTGGAGCTCGGTAAGTGGAGGAAGGGGAGAGACTGTGGAATTGTTTGGGATATTTTAAGCAGAAGCATCCAGTTCAGGGGTGACAGGCTGAAGCAGCTTTCTGTGGCCTTTGTCCTGTCTTCTCCAGGCTGCTCTACATTCGGCTGAGCCTGCACTGCTCAGTATTCATCTCTGCTTTTGCAAAGCAAAAACGGTGTTTGTGGCCAAGGGCAATCTTGCTGCCAATCTTCTCCCTCTTCCTCTGTCTCCCAAACCCAGAATCACAACTGCATTCATCTCTCCCTGTGATGATTTAGAAGCATTTGACTTGAAGCTAAACCAAATGAAAACTAATCTCCTGCCTAACTCCCGTGGTGAACTCTCTCTAATTCTCTCCTCTCCTGCAGTAAAACTCCTTCACTTGCCATTTGCTGATTTTAGTCCTTGGGGTCCTTGCTTTAACATTCAGAATGTTGCTCAGCATTGCACCTCCTTCTGCCTGTTCTGGAAGGAGGAACCTGAAAGTTTATTACATAATTTAATTTAAAATCTCTTTTGGAGTGATTGGTTTGGTGCCTTTCCTGGGTTTAAATGCTTTTGGGACTTTTTTTCCCTCAATTTTGTTGTATAGACGATGTCACCAAATGAGCTACAGAGAGAAGGCGAGATAAACACAAATTCAGGACTATAGCAGTTGCTAGATTTTCTGTGTGTTTAAGGTAAGGCTTACTATTTTAAAGTGAAAAGTCCAACACTGCACTTAATCTGATTAACACATTTTTTTCATACTCCCGGGATATTTCTGAGAATTAATGCTCAGGTTCAGACTATGGAAGCATGGCAGTGTACACTGGCAGAATCTGAGCCATGGGTCTTTAAAATACTGTCCATCTCTTGACTTCTGACAACTGAAACCATGGTAAATGGTACTCCAGGTAATGACTTTATAGTCTTATTAAAGCTTACTGCAGTCCTTGGGCTAGACTATCAAGTTTAAGTATTCCCAGTGTCCCAATGTTGTACTGTTACTGTGATAGTTACTGTTAGAAGAAAGCTCTTAAAATATAATTTGCCATTGTTACATTGTTTTTCAAATACATTTCACAGTCTATTTGCACTGAGAATTGCTTTTTGTTTTTTTAATCTTAAATGTAATAGGTTGCTGATAACTGCAGCGCATTTCCATGAAGTGATGAGCTGAAAACTGGCAAGAACTGTTTGATGGGATATGTAAAATCCTGGTGAGTTTTAGCCCACACACAGACACTTTAATTGTTACAAGCCTTTGCTATACCTGTCAGAAGGCTGGTTTCCTGCCAGGCAGTAGTTCTTGTGATAACTAAATTTTATCCTCTCCAAGTTGATACAAGAGTATGAAGGCAACGCACATTGCCAAAAGTACTGGAAATGGGAAAGCACTTTGGACAACACTGAGGTGCCTCTGTGCTTCTGGCCAGGTAACAAATAGCAATACACAACAACTTTGCAGCAGTGCTAATGTAATTTGCTGGAAAGTCCACAATTTCAGTTCAGAAAACCATGGAAGTTGCAATAAAACACAATGGCAGTGTGTGTGTTTTGTTTACAGATTTTCTGCCTGGCTGTTCCACACCATTCAAACAGACAAACGTTGCTGGAGTGTAAAGCAGAGAGAGCTCTGCAGGGTGGTTTGTATCAGCTGAGCTCAAAGCCAGCAGCTCTGGGACAAGATCTGGCCACAAGTCACTCGTGTGTGGGTGTTGTGTCAGAGGCAGTGACGTGCTGATTGCTGATATTTAATGAATAATATGTCATCTTCCTTTCTCACCAGGAGAGCTTGGGGCACTCAGAAAGTTACCATGTGGGGTCAGGTGGGTTTCCAAACGATGGACTGTCCTGGACCATACACCAAAATTGTCCTACTGTGCTTTGAAAAACAGCCTGAAAAAATGCCTTCCCAAAGTTGTGTCAGTCCCAGGTGGGACTGTGTTGGCGATAGAAGTGGGTTCTCTCCCCAGCCACATGTTGTCACTCCCAGGCTCAGGCAGAGCTGCTGGCCTAAAATCAGTCAGAACAGGTTGCTGAGCTTTATTTATAAAAATAATGATACAGGTGATCACTCACATCTCCTCTGGGAGTCAGAAGGATCTGTATTCTTTATGATAAAGGGTATAAACTCCACAAAGGCAAGAGTCAAGTCCCAAATCACATACACAGATTATCCACCTCTTTTGAGGGAGCCTGACCGAAACTACAGACTGTTCTCTGAATGACTTCACTCTGAGTGCCATTCTAACACTTTGCAGCTTTGCTTGTCTCATGCAGATATTCCCAGAGGACAGTCTGCAATGCCCCTGCCAGTACTCACAAGCCAATGTTTTCAGATACATCTGACAGTGATTCCTAACTCATAAAGAAGTTAACAGTATTTATTCATTCACAAAGTTTAGGAACTGGTGGTCTAAGATACCTTTATTGTCTGACTATAAAGAAGATATTCTGTATCAAAAAACACAGGGGTGTGTTAAATCCATAGCTGTGAAATCCTCTCCTAGATGGAAAACTGAGGTGTACAACAGAAATTGGTTTATTTTTAAGGAAGTGCTGGTGGTTTTAAAAATATATTGAATTCAAATGAGGAGATGTTTGCCTTAAGCCACAGATAGCTTGAAACAATAGCTCTGACAATGGCTCCCAGAACCATCCAGTGCTCCTGACTTGTTTAATTCAGAAACTTAAAGATGGTTATTTAAATGAGAGTAGCATTAGCTATTTATATTTTAGCAGAAAACAAATATTTAAAAAATACTAGAACCCAAATGGTTTTAATGTCCTTCACTGATATTTAAATTTATCTTTTTTATACCTCTAGCCTCAATGGTTTGCATGTTCCAGTTACTGACTATAACCACAAACATCTGTTGTGTATTTAAAACAAGGGCAGAATCTGTATTAATTACGTCTTAAATCAAAACAAGTACAACTTGTATTAATCCTTTTCAGATTTGTTTGGAATTGTTCTATTACTTTTGGAAATAAAAGAATACAAAATCCAGTGTTCTTGATATTAGCAGTGAAGTCCACCTGGTTAAGCCTACACACAGCATTCACATTTATCTCAGTTCTCTCCTTTTCCAAAAGAAGAATCTGAACAATGATTTGTACTTCCCACCTCATAAATGGTGGGAAATTCTTACTTCTTGTTGCCATTTTATCTTTGTACTTATAATATCCTGATGATCTGTAATGTTCATCTGATTTTAAGGATTAGTTTTTGAATTGTACAGGAGCAGGACCAAGTTGGTTGTGTCATGCTTAACTCTGCAAGATACCATAGTAGAGGTGAGGAATCAAGTAACTGAGACTTATACCTCTGTCCATACATATGAAATATCTCTTAAATACTTGTATAACATAGCAGTTAGATGCCTAGGACACAGCAGGATGCTGGCTGCAGTATAAGCCTGTAGATAGAAACTCCTGCTTCTAACCTTTGCAGCCTATATGGGTAAGACAGAGAGAAAAAAGCAGCGAGATGGAGTGACACGAGGCTCTAATGGTGGGTGCAACATGTACGATGGGAAACATGGAGAAACTGAGAGACAAACCTCGGGCTTAGGTTGGGAAAATCATCTGTTCATTCTTTAATGGGGCATTTATCCCAGAACAACAGAGAGCAGCGTGTGGCACACAGAAGTTGCAGCTATTGAGGTGACAGAACACTAAAGCAGTGTCCTGGTGGATGCACAGCACAGAGCACGTGTGACAGCTCGTCCAGCCGATGTGCTCTGCACTCGTGTGCTTCCAGCTCAATTCACATGAACGTGAGTGAGTGAGTGAGTGAGTGAGTGAGTGAGTGAGTGAGTGAGTGAGTGAGTGAGTGAGGAACCTCTGTATTTTGTAATTGTGGAAGATGAAAGAGCTGCTTCTGGACTGGGAACACTGTACCTCATAGACATCTTTATGCTAAAATAATCAGTAGTAGTAATTAGGGTTTCAGTTACCATTGGCAACATTTGTTCTTTTGAAGGGGATTTATGGGGACTTGTTTTGCTTCACTTTAACATCTGGACATTTTGTAGCTGCTTTGAGAATGAAAGGAAATAAGATCAACAATCTTGTACAAACCAAGCAAATGCAATTAAGTATCTAATACATATTGGCTTAGAATTATTCCAGAATTTAAAACCAAGCTGCTGTTGTACAGTGAAATCAGAGAAGAGACTTTTTTGCCTGCAGTGTTTTGGGGTGGAGCCGAAAGCTTTCTGACACAAGTTCCCTTGGCACAGGCCTTTGATGTCCATATTTGACTCCAACTGGGACACACAGTCAACTTTACTCATTATCAATTTTAAACTGTATTTGAATGGCTATTAATAAAATTGCAACAAGTTTTATTGGCTTGTTTGGGTTTTTGTTTTTCCTTCTGATAAGATATAAATAAGAGTACCTGCAGGATGGCTGAGCCGTTCAGTGTTCTCTTTTCCCAGAACACTTTCCACCCATTATCATTTTTCTTATTATTTTCATTCCTCTCCTTGCAGTTATTTTTTTGTAAATATCCTTAAAGCCAAGTTGGCAGAGCCTGTTTTGGACTCTTATCCTGTCCACAGGTTGCCTTTGTTCACAAGGTGTAAAGCACTGTCCAAAGAGAGAGAATGTGGGGGATGTTTGAGTGAGTACCTGGGTTTTGGTTGGGCTGTTTGTTCTTGGCAGCTGCAGAGGTCTCATCCTGTTTAACTTCAGCTGCATCTTGTACCTAAGCCAAGACTGCAGAAAGGGCAAGATTTGTCTGCCTGCTCCTGTTTTGACGGTGCTTGAATCACTTCACAGAAATACAGCAGCGAAAGAGATATTTTTTTAGAGGATTCAACCTGTTCCTAAAATGATTTTTCTTAAATAATCCCTCCCTGGGTTGTTCTTACAGACCTTATATCATGTTTGGGGTTTGTTTTAATCACTGTAAACTGGACTGCACTACAGCTGGGCTACAGAAAATCAACAAAGCTGATCATGTCTCTAATGAGAGATAAATGGTTTCTATGTAAGTCTGAGGTTTATGAAGTAGCTGGGTTAATGTTGAGTCTGTGACTAAATTACAACATCCACTTTGTAATTTCAGTCTTTTTAGATTCTTTATTACAACATTTCTTGTTCTCTTGAGATGGATGAAAGTAAATAATCGAGTTTGTGGGTAATGAGCTTGCCAAACCCAAGGCACTGAGAAGTTCTGAAAGCTCCTGCAGTCGCTAATGCCTGTGGGCTCCTTGCCAACATAGTCAAAATAGTTTACCATAAAGTTTGGATCTCCTTGTATTGTCATTTTCTCCTGTGAAACCAATTGGGTCATCATAACCCAGTATTAGGAATTCAAACTAAATCTGTGATGCTGCTGCACATGACCATTATTCCTGGGATCTTTGGCTGTAAAACATCATGATGACAAAACATGAAGTCAGCTGGATGTGCTGTTTCTAGAACTCATTAATTCTTCCGCCTTGCTGAGCCTCTCATTGAGAATGAATGTTTAAGAACTCGGAATTCCTGTGAGGTGCAGCATCCCTTAGATGCTGTGCTGTAAGGAGTAAAGCTGCTGGCTATGTTCATTTCAAGTTCCTTTAGAAAGAAAGGAAAATACACTCGTGCTTGGAAAATCAGGAATAAAATAGGACTAAATAAATTGTGTGCTTTCTGATAAAGTACACAAACTGTAGCCTCTCGTGCTCCACACCTTGGGTTCCCAGCCTTGTGCTTGAATGTGAAATCTGTAGGATTCTCCCCAGAAAGCTTTTCCTGCCCCCTCCACAGGTGCCGGGTCTATGCAGCAGCACCCGGCACTGCACTGACTTCAGCTGCAGCCAAATCAAACAACCATCATCACCACCTTTACTGTTGTACTCTCAAATGCTACCCTCTAAAGCTCCTTGTGCCAAAGGAGGACAAAAATATCGCCAGAGGGGAACAAAAATAATTGTCTTCAGAAGGAAGCACAACCACTGGAAAAGTTTTCAGGCAAAACCCAAAGCAATTGTTTTATGGCTTTATTTCCCTCCCCAACAGCTGATACTAATAAACATTCACTGATATGTAAACACCAAAGAACACCAGAGAAAGGAGAGGTTTTCCTCAAGACATGCAGTGCCTTCTGGAACAAAATGAAGAAAATTTTTATTAATAAAGTTAATTAATTAATAAAATATAATAAACAAGATAACAAGATGGCAGAATAATTTCTGCAGGGATTAAGTGTGTAAATCATCCATGTATCGCGATGTAAAATGGTAGCAGCTTGAAAATTTAAATGTGTACCATCATTTGGGTTTCTCACTCTACTGTAACTCGGGGAACATGTGCAATGCGGTGATAACTTCGTAAAAAAGAAGTGCAATTTTTATTATTATGTGAGGCCCTACCTCAAGTGCTGCGTTCAGGTCTGGATCTCTTACTTTGACAAGGACTTGAGGTGCTGCAGCAAAGAGCAGCGCAGCTCCTGCCGGGGCTGGGGAACGAGCAGCGGCTGAGGGAGCCGGGGGGCTCCGGGGGGACCTCATCATCCCCGACAGGAGGGTGCAGGGAGGGGGGCCGGTCTCGTCTGCCGTGTCTGCACGGAGAGCACCAGAGGAAACGGCCTTAAACGGCGACAGCAGAGATTCAGACTAGAAAAAATAAATCCTCTGTTCAGGTGGTCAGTATTGGAATAAGCTGCATGGGAGGACGTGGAGTCACCGTCCCTGGAGGTGTTTAAGAGGTGTCTGGATCTGGTGTGGTTTAGGATCATGGAATTGTCAAGGCTGGAAGAGACCTTCAAGATCGTCAAATCCAGCCATCCATCAGCGCTGGCACTGCAACCCCAAAACCACTGAACCACCCAGCATTGCCACTGCACCTCCTGAACCAAAGGCGTGTTTAAGAGGCGTCTAGATCTGGTGCTGAGTGACGTGGTTTAGGAGTTGGAGTGCCAGTGGCGGATGGACGGCTGGACTTGAGGATCTCGAAGATCTTCTTCCAACCTTGACCATTCCATTCCGTTCCGTTCCATTCTATTCCGTTCCGTTCCGTTCCGTTCCGCCGAGCCCAGCGCGCCGTGAGGGACGCCGTGGGG